>CM075738.1:872397-1252586 GCA_037974335.1 Prionace glauca
ACAGGGTTGTTATGGTGGGAAATTTTAACTTCAACTTATTGAAGTTCACCACTTAGTGCTAGTGGATGGGGCAGAGTTTGCAAGGAGTGTAGGTTTCTTGAAACAGTATGTAGATAGTCCAACTAAGGAAGGGGCTGTACTGGTTCGGATACTGGGGAATGAGGCCAGCCAGGTGGTCGACATTTCAGTTGGGGAGCAGTTCGGGGACAGTGACCACAATTCAGTAAACTTTAAGGTACTGATGGATAAATACAAGTGTAGTCCTCAAGTTTAGGAAAATTGGAGGAAGGCTAATTACAACAATATTAAGCAGGAACTGAAGGATGTAGATTGGGGGCAGATGTTTGAGGGCCAATCATCATATGGTATGTGGGAGGCTTTAAAGTGTAAGTTGATAGGAATCCAGGACCAGCACATTCCTGTAAGGATGAAGGATAAGTATGGCAAGTTTTGGAAACCTTGTAGAATGAGAATTATTGTGAACCTAGTCAAAGAGAAAAAGGAAGCCTTTATTAAGACTAGGATGCTGGGAACACACAAAGCAAGTGTGGAATATGAGGAAAGTAGAAAGAAACTTAACCAAGGAATAAAGGAAGGCTAAAATGAGTCACAAAATCATTGGCCAGCAAAATTAAGGAAAGTCCCAAGGCTTTTTATACATATATAAAGAGAAAGAGGGTTGGCCTACTCAAGGGCAGGGGAAGGAATCTATGCGTGGAGGCAGAAGAAAATGAGCAAGGAGGTACTCTGTGTCAGTATTCACCAAAGAGAAGGACTTGGGATGAATGACTCTATTTGTCCATGGCTGTTTGGTAAACCCCCAAATATTGTGTCCACACCCTTCCTATTCCTGAGTTCTACCCATAATGCCTTGCTGTATGAGCCCTCCGAGGAGGCCTCCCACAGATCAGCTGTGATATTCTCCTTAACCGGTACTGCAACTCCCCCACTCCTTTTACACCCCCCTCTATCCCGCCTGAAACATGTCTATCCCGGAACGTTAAGCTGCCAATTCTGTCCTTCCACTGACCGAGTCTTTGTAACAAAGAACAACGCAGCACAGGAATGGGTGTGTAGATAGTTTGAGTCATGTTGAGATCAAGAAAGAGGTATTGGGGTCTTGAGAAACATTAAAAACATAAGAACAAAAGAAATAGGAGCAGGAGTAGGCCATCTAGCCCTTCGAGCCTGCCCCGCCATTCAGTAAGATCATGGCTGATCTGTCGTGGATCAGTTCCACTTTC
Organism: Prionace glauca; assembly: GCA_037974335.1. Classification (NCBI taxonomy): domain Eukaryota; kingdom Metazoa; phylum Chordata; class Chondrichthyes; order Carcharhiniformes; family Carcharhinidae; genus Prionace; species Prionace glauca. Next base: position 873,642 of record CM075738.1, read on the forward strand.
CCGCTTTCTCCCCATAACCCTTAATTCTCTTGTCTATCAGAAATCTATCTACCCGTGACTTAAATGTATTCAGCGAGGCAGCCTCCACCACTTCAACGGGCAGAGAATTCCAGAGATTCACCACCCTTTGAATGAAGAAGTTCCTCCTCAACTCCGATCTAAACTTCGCCCCCCCCCCTTTATCTTGAGGCTGTGCCCCCTAGTCCTGCTATCCTTTCTAAGCAGGAAGAATCTCCCTACCTCTACTCTATCCATCCCCTTCATTATCTTATACATCTCTATAAGATCCCCCCTCAGCCTTCTAAACCCCAATAAGTACAGGCCCAGTCTATGCAATCTCTCCTCATAGGCTAACCCCTTCATCTCCAGTATCAGCCTAAGGTGATAAGGTAGACAAGGCCTGATGGTATACATCCCAAATACGGAGAGAGGCAAGGGAAGAAATTGCTGGAGCTTTGAGAGTAATCTTTGTATCCTCACTAGCTATGGGGGGAGGGGGGCAGGTTCAGAGGGTTGGAGAATAGCCAATGCTGTTCCTTTGTTTAAGAAGATAACAATAATAATCCATGTAATTATAGGCCAGTGAGCTTTACATCAGTGGTAGAGTTTTCTTAGACAGAATTCTTCAAGACAGGATTTACTCCCACTTGAAATTAAGTAGACTTATTCATAGGAGCACCTTGGTTTTGTGAAGTGGAGGTCGTGTCTCACTAACTTGATTGAGTTTTTTGAAGAAGTGATGAAGATGATTGATGAGGGTAGGGCAATGGGTGTTGTCCACATGGACTTCAGGAAGGCGTTTGACAAGGTCCTTCATGGCAGACTGGTGCAGAAGGTGAAGTCGCTTGGGATCAGAGGTGAGCTGGCAGGGTGGATACAGAACTGGCTCAGTCAAAGAATACAGAGGGTAGCAGTGGAAGGGTGTGTTTCTGAATGGAGGGCTGTGACAAGTGGTGTTCCTCAGGGATCAGTGCTGGGACTTTTGCTGTTTTTAATAGATATTAATGATATGGAGGGAAATGGAACTGGTTTAATTAGTAATTTGTGGACGACACAAAGATTGGTGGATTTGCAGATTGAGATGAGGACCATTAGAGGACATAGATCAGTTGGGTGGAGAGATGGCAAATGCAGCTGAATCCAGACAAATGTGGGGTAATGCACTTTGGAAGGTTTAACACAGACAGGAATTATACATTAAATGGCAGAACCTTTAAGAGTATTGAGAGGCAGAGGGATCTGGGTGCACAGGTCACTGAAAGTGGCATCGCAGGTAGAGATAGTAGTCAAGACGGCATACGGCATGCTTCCTTCATTGGCTGAGGCATTGAGTTTAAAAATTAGCAAGTCACGTTGCAGCTTTATAGAACCTTGGTTAGGCCGCACTTGGAACATAGTGCTCAATTCTGGTCACTACACTACGAGAAGACTTTGGCGCGGGTACAGTAAAGGTTTACCAGTAGGTTTCCTGGTATGGGGGCATTAGGAGAGGCAAATGACAAACATAAGCAGCTGGGATCAAGTGAATCCCTTGAAGACTATAGGGAATGTAGGAGTAGAGACGAGACAGAAATCAGGAGGGCGAAAAGGGGACACGAGATTGTTTTGGCAGATAAAGCAAAGGAGAATCCAAAGCGTTTTTACAAATATATAAATGGCAAAAGAGTAACCAGTGAAAGAGTAGGGCCTCTTAAAGATCAACAAGTCATCTATGTGTGGATCCACAAGAGATGGGTGAGATCCTACATGAATATTTTTCATCAGTATTTACTGTTGAGAGAAGCATGGATGTTAGGGAACTTGGGGAAATAAATAGTGATGCCTTGAGGGGTGTACATATTGCAGAGAAAGAGACGCTGGAAGACTTAAAGTGCATCAAGGTAGAGAAATCCCCGGGGCCTGATGAAGTGTATCCCAGGTCATTGTGGGAGGCTAGAGAGGAAATTGCGGGTCCCCTAGCCGAGATATTTGAATCATCAATAGCTACGGGTGAGGTGCCTGAAGATTGGAGAGTGGCAAATGTTGTACCTTTGTTTAAAAAGGGCTGCTGGGAAAACCCCGAGAATTACAGGCCAGTGAGCCTCACATCCGCAGTGGGTAAATTGTCGGAAGGTATTTTGAGAGACAGGATCTACAGGCATTTAGAGACACAAGGACTGATTAGGAACATAGAACATAGAACATAGAACATAGAACATAGAACATTACAGCGCAGAACAGGCCCTTCGGCCCACGATGTTGCGCCGACCAGTTACAAAACAATGACCCACTAGCCTAAACCAATCCCTTTTCATCCATAAACCTATCCACAGATCTTTTAAACGCCCCCAAACTAGGTGCATTTACAACTGCAGCTGGCAGGGCATTCCAGTCCCTCACCACCCTCTGGGTAAAGAACCTACCCCTGACATCTGTCCTATAACTACCCCCCCTTAATTTAAAATCGTGCCCCCTCGTGTTAGCTTTCTCCATCCTAGGAAAAAGGCTATCACTATCTACCCTGTCTAAACCTCTAATCATCTTATATGTTTCAATGAGATCCCCTCTCAGCCGCCTTCTTTCCAGCGAAAACAACCCCAAATCACTCAATCTCTCCTCATAGGATCTCCCCTCCATACCAGGCAACATCCTGGTAAACCTCCTCTGCACCCTCTCCAAAGCCTCTACATCCTTCTTGTAATGTGGGGACCAGAACTGCACACAAAACTCCAAGTGCGGCCGCACCAGAATTGTGTACAGTTGCATCATGACGCTACGACTCCTAAATTCAATCCCCCTACCAATAAACGCCAAAACTCCGTATGCCTTCTTAACAACTTTATCTACTTGATTCCCAACTTTCAGGGATCTATGTACACATACACCTAGATCCCTCTGCTCCTCCACACTATTCAAAGTCCTCCCGTTAGCCCTATACTCAACACATCTGTTATTCCTACCGAAATGAATTACCTCACACTTCTCCACATTAAACTCCATTCGCCACCTCTCAGCCCAGCTCTGCAACCTTTCTAAGTCATCCTGCAAACTATGACACCCTTCCTCACAATCTACCACACCTCCGACTTTGGTGTCATCAGCAAACTTACTAATCCACCCAACTATACCCTCATCCAGATCATTAATAAAAATTACAAACAGCAGTGGCCCCAAAACAGATCCCTGAGGCACACCACTTGTAACCGAACTCCATGACGAATATTTCCCATCAACCACCACTCTCTGTCTCCTATCTGCTAGCCAATTCCTGATCCAATTACCTAGATCACCCCCAATCCCATACATCTGCATTTTCTGCAGAAGCCTACCATGGTGAACCTTATCAAACGCCTTGCTAAAATCCATATACACCACATCAACTGCCTTACCCCTATCCACCTCTTTGGTCACTTTCTCAAAGAACTCGATAAGGTTAGTAAGGCATGACCTACCCGCTACAAAACCGTGCTGACTATCTCTAATCAACTCATTACTTTCCAAATAACTATAAATCCTGTCTCTAATAATCCTTTCCAAAATAACTATAAATCCTGTCTCTAATAATCCTTTCCAGTCAGAATGGCTTTGTGAGTGGAAAATCATGTCTCACAAATTTGATTGAGGTTTTTGAAGGTGTAACCAAGGTAGACAGATGAGGGCAGCGCAGTTGATGTTGTCTATATGGATTTGCAAGGCCTTTGACAAGATACCGCACAGTAGTTTATTGCATAAGGTTCAATCTCACAGGATCCAGGGTGGGGTATCTAAATGGATTCAAAATTAACTTGATGACAGAAGCCAGAGGGTGGTTGTAGAGAGTTGTTTTTTCAAACTGGAGACCTGTGACCAGCGGTGTGCCTCAAGGATCAGTGCTGGGCCCACTGTTATTTGTCATTTATATTAATGATTTGGATGAGAATTTAGACGGCACGGTAAGTTTGCAGATGACACCAAGATTGGTGGCATAGTGGACAGTGAAGAAGGTTATCTGGGATTGCAACAGGATCTTGATCAATTGGGCCAGTGGGTCGATGAATGACAGATGGAGTTTAATTAGATAAATGCGAAGTAATGCATTTTGGTAGATCGAACCAGAGCAGGACTCACTCAGTTAATGGTAGGGCGTTGGGGAGAGTTACAGAACAAAGAGATCTAGGGATACAGGTTCATAGCTCCTTGAAAATGCAGTCACAGGTGGACAGAGTGGTGAAGAAGGCATTCGGCATGCTTGGTTTCATCGGTCAGAACATTGAATACAGGAGTTGCGACGTCTTGTTGAAGTTGTACAAGGCATTGGTAAGGCCACACTTGGAATACTGTGTACAGTTCTGGTCACCCTATTATAGAAAGGATATTATTAAACTAGAAAGAGTGCAGAAAAGATTTACTAGGATGCTACTGGACTTGATGGTACTTATAAGGAGAGGCTGGATAAACTGGGACTTTTCTCTCTGGAGCGCAGGAGGCTGAGGGGTGATCTTATAGAGATCTATAAAATATCTGATCAGCGAGATAGTCAATATCTTTTCCCAAAGATAAGGGAGTCTAAAACTCAAGGGCATAGGTTTAAGGTGAGAGGGGAGAGATACAAAAGTGTCCAGAGGGGCAATTTTTTCACACAGAGAGTGGTGAGTGTCTGGAACAAGGTACCAGAGTTAGTAGTAGAGGCAGGTACAATTTTGTCTTTTAAAAAGCATTTAGATAATTACATGGATACGATTGATACAGAGGTATATGGGCCAAATGCGGGTAGTTGGGATTAGCTTAGGAGTTTAAAAAAAAAGGGTGGCAAGAGAGGCATGATAGATATATATATATATATATCTATGATATACAAGAGTGGATTGTCAGAAGCTTTTCCCTGGGGTGGAAGAGTTATTTACTAGGGGGACATAGATCTAACATGCAAGGTGCAAGATTTGAAGAAGATGTACGAGTCAAGAGTGGTGGGTGCCTGGAACTCGCTGCCGGAGAGGTAGTGGAAGCAGATACGATAGTGACTTTTAAAGGGTGTCTTGACAGATATATAAATTGGATAGGAATGTAGGGATATGGTCTCTGGAAGGGTAGGGGGTTTTAGTTCAGTCGGGTGGTATGGGTAGGGGGTTTTAGTTCAGTGCAGGCTTGGAGGGACGAAGGGCCTGTTCTTGTGCTGGATACAACATGATAATAATTAGATGGGCACTGATAGACATATCGTCCAGATCTGGATCCACATCTTAGGCTAAATGATAAGAAAGCTTGCTGAATTAAACTCTGAACTATGTTTGACTGTTGTACAGGATGCTAACTTGTAGCATCATTGGTTGAGTGACATGTTCCTTCCATCGTACACCTCTACAAGAGGAAGGGCAATCGGCAAGTATGCAACAACCACCGAGGAATCTCGCAGCTCTCCATCACAGGAAAAACCCTCACAAGAGTCCTGATAAATCGTCTGGTCACTCACCTGGAGCTGGGCTTGCTTCCAGAGTCACAGTGTGGCTTCTGCAAAGCTCGCGGGATTATTGACATGATTTTTGCCGTGTGCCAACTTCAGGAGAAGTGTCAGGATCAGAATCGCGAGCTCTACGCAATCTTTGTTGATCTCGCGAAAGCCTTCAACACTGTCAGCCGACAAGGCCTATGGAGGATCATGTCAAAGTTCGGCTGCCCCCCCCCAATTCATTCAGATGGTTCCTAGATCACTGGGACCTCTTTAGGGGTAGGTGGGACCTGTATAGTAAGGACGGGTGGCACTTAAATACCAGGGGGACTAATATCTTGGCGGGAAGACTGGCTAAGGCTACCGGGGGGACTTTAAACTAGAAAGGATGGGGGGAGGGAACTGTGATGGGGAAACTGGGATGGAGGAGGTTCACTCCCAGGTAGGGGAGGACCGCAGGCAGTATGGGAGGAGGTTAGACAGGCGGTGGAGATGGGAAATGCCCAGACTGAGGGGCTGAAGTGTATATATTTTAATGCAAGGAGTGTAGTGAATAAGGTAGATGAGCTTAGGGCATGGATTGCTGTTTGGGAATGTGATGTAGTGGCCATTACGGAGACTTGGATGTCTCAGGGACAGGACTGGGTACTTCAGGTGCCAGGCTTCAGGTGCTTCAGGAAGGACAGGGAGGGTGGCAGAAGGGGTGGTGGAGTGGCACTGTTGATTAGGGACAGTGTCATGGCTGCAGAGAAAGAGGATGTTGTGGAGGGACTTTCTACAGAGTCTCTGTGGGTGGAAGTTACAAACAGCAAAGGGTCGAAAACTTTGCTGGGTGTATTCTATAGGCCGCCCAATAGTGACAGGGAAGTTGAAGTGCAGATAGGAAAACAGATTCTGGAGAGATGTTTTAATAACAGAGTTGTCGTGATGGGAGACTTCAATTTCCCAAACATCGACTGGAATATCCCTAGAGTAAGGGGTTTGGATGGGGAGGAGTTTGTTAGGTGTGTTCAGGAAGGTTTCCTGACACAGTATGTGGACAAGCCTACGAGGGGAGAGGCAGTACTTGACCTGGTACTGGCGAATGAACCAGGGCAGGTGATGGATCTCTCGGTAGGAGAGTATCTCGGGAATGGTGACCATAATTCTATCTCCTTCACAATTGCATTGGAACGAGATAGGATCAGGCAGGCTAGGAAGGTGTTTGTCTGGAGTAAGGGGAGATACGAAGAAGTCAGGAAGATACTTGGACAAATAAACTGGAAGGAGGCGTTCTTAGGGAAAAGTACCGAAGGAAGGTGGCAGATATTCAAGGAATGTGTGTCTGGAGCTCTGAATGACAACGTTCCGATGAGACAAGGGGGTTTTGGTAGGTCGCGGGAACCGTGGTGCATGAAGGCTGTGTTGAACCTAGTCAGGAGGAAAGGGAAGGTAGTCAGGAGAGGTTCAGGGAATTAGGAGAGGTTAAAGATCTTGAGGAGTATAAGGACTGTAGGAAGGAACTTAAAGGGGAAATTAGGAGAGCCAGAAGGGGTCATGAGAAGACCTTGGCGGGTAAGATTAAGGAGAATCCCAAGGCCTTCTATAAATATGTAAAAGGTAAAAGGATAAGAAGAGAAGGGATAGGACCTATAAATGGTGAGGGGGGAAAGGTTTGTGTGGAACCAGAAGAAATGGCGGAGGTGCTTAATGAGTACTTTGCCTCAGTATTCACAGTGGAAGCTGATCCGGGAGATTTTGTTATGGACTTGCAGCAGGTGGAAAAGATTGAGTACGTGAATATTAAGGAGGAGGATGTGTTGGAACTTTTGAATTCTATCAAGGTAGATAAGTCGCCGGGACCAGATGGGATGTACCCCAGGATACTGTGGGAGGCCAGGGAAGAGATTGCAGAACCCCTGGCGATGATCTTTGTGTCGTCAATGGAGACGGGAGAGGTTCCGGAGGATTGGAGGATTGCGGATGTAGTTCCTATTTTCAAGAAAGGGAACAGAGATAGCCCGGGAAATTACCGACCGGTGAGTCTGACCTCAGTAGTTGGTAAGCTGATGGAGAGGCTTCTGAGGGACAAGATTTACGAACATTTGGAGAGGTTTGACATGATCAGGAATAGTCAGCATGGATTTGTCAAGGGCAGGTCGTGCCTTACGAGCCTAGTTGAGTTCTTCGATAATGTGACTGAACACATTGACGAACGAAGTGCCGTGGACGTAGTGTACATGGACTTCAGCAAGGCTTTTGATAAGGTCCCCCATGCAAGACTTCTTGAGAAGGTGAGAGGGCATGGGATCCAAGGGCCTTTGGCCTTGTGGATCCAGAACTGGCTTGCCTGCAGAAGGCAGAGAGTGGTTGTGGATGGGTCTTTTTTGGAATGGAGGTCAGTCACCAGTGGGGTGCCCCAGGGATCTGTTCTGGGACCCTTGCTGTTTGTCATTTTCATAAATGACCTGGATGAGGAAGTGGAGGGATGGGTTAGCAAGTTCGCTGATGACACGAAGGTCGGCGGTGTTGTGGATGGTCTGGAAGGATGTCAAAAGTTGCAGCAGGACATAGATAGGATGCAGGAATGGGCGGAGAAGTGGCAGATGGACTTCAACGCGGATAAATGTGTAGTTGTCCATTTTGGCAGAACCAACGGGATGAACGAGTACACTATCAAGGGCAGAAGTCTGAGTAGGAGGGAGTTGAAGAGGGAGTTAAGAAGGGTTAAAAGAGGACATGAGATGACTTTGGCTGATAGGATTAAGGAGAACCCTAAAGCGTTTTACAGGGATGTGAAGAACAGAAGGTTGGTTAGGGCAAGATTAGGGCCAGTTACAGACAGGAGAGGGAAGTTGTGTGTGGAACCGGAGGAGATTGGAGAGGCGTTGAACCAATATTTCTCTTCGGTGTTCACGCAAGGGGACATGAATGTAGCTGAGGAGGACACTGGGGTGCAGGGGTGTGAAATAGATAGTATTGCAGTTGATACGGGGGATGTGCTGGATATTTTAGAGGGTTTGAAAATAGATAAGTCCCCTGGTCCAGATGGGATTTACCCTAGGATTCTTTGGGAGGCAAGAGAGGTGATTGTGAAGCCTTTGGCTCTGATCTTCAGGTCGTCGTTAGTCTCTGGTATAGTACCAGAAGATTGGAGGACAGCAAATGTTGTCCCATTGTTTAAGAAGGGGAGAAGGGACTTCCCTGGGAATTATAGACCGGTGAGTCTTACTTCTGTGGTGGGTAAGGTTTTGGAAAGGATTATTAGAGACAGGATTTATAGTTATTTGGAAAGTAATGAGTTGATTAGAGACAGTCAGCATGGTTTTGTAGCGGGTAGGTCATGCCTTACTAACCTTATCGAGTTCTTTGAGAAAGTGACCAATAAGGTGGATAGGAGTAAGGCAGTTGATGTGGTGTATATGGATTTTAGCAAGGCGTTTGATAAGGTTCACCATGGTAGGCTTCTGCAGAAAATGCAGATGTATGGGATTGGGGGTGATCTAGGTAATTGGATCAGGAATTGGCTAGCCGATAGGAGACAGAGGGTGGTTGATGGTAAATATTCGTCATGGAGTTTTGTGTGCAGTTCTGGTCCCCACATTACAGGAAGGATGTAGAGGCTTTGGAGAGGGTGCAGAAGAGGTTTACCAGGATGTTGTCTGGTATGGAGGGGAGATCCTATGAGGAGAGACTGAGAGATTTGGGGTTGTTTTCACTGGAAAGAAGGCGGCTAAGAGGGGACCTTATTGAAACATATAAGATGATTAGAGGTTTAGACAGGGTAGATAGTGATAGCCTATTTCCTAGGATGGAGAAAGCTAGCACGAGGGGGCACGACTTTAAATTAAGGGAGGGTAGTTATAGGACTGATGTCAGGGGTAGGTTCTTTACCCAGAGGGTGGTGAGGGACTGGAATGCCCTGCCAGCTGCAGTTGTAAATTTGCCTAGTTTGGGGGCGTTTAAGAGATCTGTGGATAGGTTTATGGACGATAAGGGATTGGTTTAGGCTAGTGGGTCATTGTTTTGTAACTGGTCGGCGCAACATCGTGGGCCGAAGGGCCTGTTCTGCGCTGTAATGTTCTATGTTCTATGAAGTGTTGAAGAGCAGAAGGATCTCGGGGTCCGGGTCCACAGGACTCTTAAATCGGCCTCGCAGGTGGAGGAGGTGGTCAAGAAGGCGTATGGTGTACTGGCCTTCATTAATCGAGGGATTGAGTTTAGGAGTCGGGAGGTAATGCTGCAACTTTCTAAGACCCTTGTCAGGCCTCATTTGGAGTACTGTGCGCAGTTCTAGTCGCCTCACTATAGGAAAGACGTAGAAGCTATTGAAAGGGTGCAGAGGAGATTTACAAGGATGTTGCCTGGACTGGGAGGCATGCCTTATGAAGATAGGTTGAGGGAGCTGGGACTCTTTTCCCTGGAGAGGCGAAGGTTGAGAGGCGACCTGATAGAAGTTTATAAAATGTTGAGAGGAATAGATAGGGTGGATTCTCAGAGGCTATTTCCCCGGGTTGAAATGGTCGCTACGAGAGGACACAGATTTAAGGTGCGGGGAGGGAAGTACAGAGGTGATGTTAGGGGTAAGTTTTTCACTCAGAGGGTGGTGAGTGAATGGAATCGGCTGCCGTCATCGGTGGTGGAGGCGAACTCGCTGGGGTCTTTTAAAAGACTTCTGGATGAGTATATGGGGTTTAATGGGATTGGGGTTATAGATAGGTCTATAGATTGGTGGGGTTGATGTGATTGGCGCAACTCGAGGGCCAAAGGGCCTGTTTGTGCTGCAGTGTTCTATGTTCTATGATGGCCAGAGTACTGGATGGCAGAGAATCCTCTGAGGCATTCCCAGTCACCAATGGCATCAAGCGGGGCTGTGTGCTCGCACCCACACTGTTCAGTTTCCTCATAAGACCATCCCACCATACCAGGCTGATAAACCTCCTCTGCACCCTTTCCAACGCCTCCACATCTTTCTTATAATGCGGCGACCGGAACTGTACGCAATACTCCAAGTGCGGCCGCACTAGAGTTTTGTACAGTCGCAACATGATCTCACGGCTCTGACCAGACACAGTAGTGGAAGTGTCAAAAACTAAAAGCCAGACCAACAGGCTTGGCCATCTGATATTTCAAATATGTTTTTGCCATTTCACTGTCTTTTTCATTCCAAACCACTCCCAACAGAGACACAGCTCTCCTACAATTGCCATGTTTTGGTTGAGTGTTGCTGGATTATGCTTTTCAGTAATACAGTTTCGGATTCCTTGTGTGTTCTGTGTGTCTCGGTACCTATGGTGCAATTAGTCAGCAAGTTTGGCAGCTAAAGGGTAATGGTTCAACTAGTCAGCGATGGAACCTTTAGAATTCTCTCCATTAGCATTCATTCACACAGCTCCAGAAAGTTTATTTAATTATTTGTGTCGCAAGTAGGCTTATATTAACACTGCAATGAAGTCACTGTGAAAACCTCTGAGTTGCCGCACTCTGGCGCCTGTTCAGGTACACCGAGGGAGAATTTAGCATGGCCAAATGCACCTAACCAGCTTATCTTTCGGACTACAGCACCCAAAAGAAATCCTCACAGACACAGGGAGTATGTGCAAACTCCACACAAATGGCCACCCAAGGCTGGAATTCAACCCGTGCCCCTGCCACTGTACTACCTGGGGTGTCACTGCAAACGTGGACAACAATGATTTGTGGGCGGCACGGTAGCACAGCAGTTAGCACTGCTGCTTCACAGCTCCAGGGTCCTGGGTTCGATTCCCGGCTCGGGTCACTGCCTGTGTGGAGTTTGCACATTCTCCCCGTGTCTGCGTGGGTTTTCTCCGGGTGCTCCGGTTTCCTCCCACAGTCCAAAGATGTGCAGATTAGGTTGATTGGCCATGCTAAAAATTGCCCCTTAGTGTCCTGAAATGTGTCAGTTAGAGGGATTAGTGGGTATATAATCACCAGGCAAGACTTGGTGAACACTTCAGTCATGGGCATTCATAAGAACGTAAGAAATAGGAGCAGGAGTAGGCCATCTGGCCCTTCGAGCCTGCCCCGCCATTCAATAAGATCATGGCTGATCTGTCGTGACTCAGCTCCACCTTCCCGCCCTCTCCCCATAACCCTTAATTCCCCTGTCTATCAGAAACCTATCTACCTGTGACTTAAATATATTTAGCGAGGCAGCCTCCACCACTTCAACGGGCAGAGAATTCCAGAGATTCACCACCCTTTGAGTGAAGAAGTTCCTCCTCAACTCCGTTCTAAACTGCGCGCCCCCCCCCCCCTTATCTTGAGGCTGTATCCTCTAGTCCTGCTATCCTTTCTAAGCAGGAAGAATCTCTCTACCTCTACCCTATCCATCCCCTTCATTACCTTATACATCTCTATAAGATCCCCCTCAGCCTTCTAAACTCCAACAAGTTTCTAACGAAATTCTAAATTTGGCCTCTGATCTACAAGTAAGCATTCTCCAAGGCGGCCTTCACGACACATGACAGCGCAGAGTCGCTGAACAGAGACTGATAGCCAAGTTCCACACACATGAGGACGGTCTCAACCGGGATCTTGTGTTCATGTCGCACTATCTGTAACCCCCGTGACTTGTCTGGGCTTGTCTCACTTACTGTCCTGTCTGGAGACAATACACATCTATTTAACCCATGCTTAATGCTATCTCCACTCACGTTGTCTGCACCTTTAAGACTTGATTAGCTGTAAGGACTCGCATTCTAATCAGTATTCTGTAAATTGTGTGTGTCTTTACATGCCCTGTTTGTGATCAGAACCCCCCACTCATTTAATGAAGGGACAGAGCCCCGAAAGCTAGTGGCGTTTACTACCAAATAAACCTGGTGTTGAGACACTTCTTATGTGTTCATATTGCTCCAGGCGACACGAGGAAAGAATGTTGAGTATTTCTAACCTGGACTCAGACTAATACCTTGTGAAAACTGCATTTACAGGAGATGACAAAGGGAGCATTTACACACACAAATTCAGACGAAGGGAAATGTTTGTCTCTTAATTTATATTTGGGACCGACCGCGATCACTTTTGTACAGGATATTAGATCAGGATTTAAAGGCAGAAGTCTCAAACCAAACATCAGATCAAAACCTGACAGAGTCACTCCATTCATTTGAACCTGAATGTAAGTGTGTCTGTGGAAAAGGATTCAGACATCTGTGTGACTGGAAACAGGGACGAGCATTGTCATGGAATGATCTGAAAAACAAAACTGCAAATTTGAAATGGTGTTGTTTAACTGGGAGCCTGTGAAGCTCAGTGAGGACAGGGTGATGGGTGAGTGAATGGGACTTTGTGTCAAGGGCAGGGATTTAGATACACCCAAGGTTTTCATGGGTTAAATGAGGAAAACCGACTGGTCAAGTCTAAAGGAAATAAAGGAATGAATGACAGTTATAGAAACATAAGCTGAGACAAGGATTTAGATAAACTCAAGTTCATAATAATAGTACGAGGCTGTCGAGACAAGTCTCAAGGGAATAAGAAATGCTTGAAATTTTCGGAATCTAAACTCAGGTAGGGTCACGGTGAACCATATTACTGGGATATGTTAGGGAGGGGATAATTTACTCCATGTTCATTTCTCAAATACAGAAAGATGTTTTTGATTTGATTTATTATTGTTACATATGCTAATATACAGTAAAAAATATTGTTTCTTGCTTGCTATACAGACAAAACATACCATTCATAGAGAAGGAAATGAAAGAGTGCAGAATGTAGTGTTACAGTCATAGCTAAGGTATAGAGAAAGATCAACTTAATGTGAGTTAAGTCCATTCAAAAGTCTGACAGGAACAGGGAAGAAGCTGTCTTGAGTCGGTTGATACGTGACCTCAGATTCTGTATCTTTTTCCTGAAGAAAGAAGGTGGAAGAGAGAATGTTCAGGGCGCGTGGGGTCCTTAATTATGCTGCCTGCTTTGCTGACACAGGGGGAAGTGTAGACTGAGTCAGTGGATGGGAGGCTGTTTCTCCAAGCATATCCCACAGTCTTTGTGGAATACATGAGGGCGGACTCGAAGGGTTAGTTTATGCTTCAAAAGTGCTAATTCAATGTTGTGCCCTTCATATTCAAACACAAAAGATAGAGAAAGGAAATACTTATACTGCAGCGATAACAGAGAACAGCTGTATTTCACACGGGATCGAGAATCATAATGTTGCTTCTAAGACAATGAGTTGTGAGTTTCTTTGAGTCTCCCAGATAGATGCATTTCTTCAGGGGTCGCATGACAGACGTAGATTCAGCTATTTTCAAAGATGTTTGTGCCATTTTTAAAATGTTATAAATATCCATAAAGATATCAATACGTATTTTCAAAAATAACACAGCGCGAGGTCTCATAGAATCATAGAACCCTACAGTGCAGAAAGAGGCCCTTTAGCCCATCGAGTCTGCACTGAACACAATCCCACCCCCATATCCCTACATATTATGCCCATTAATCCCTCTAACCTACACACCCCTGGACATTAAGGGACAATTTCTTAGCATGGCCAATCAACCCAGCCCGTACATCTTTGGACTGTGGGAGGAAACCGGAGCACCCGGAGAAAACCCACGCAGACACGAGGAGAATGTGCAAATTCCACACGAACAGTGACCCGAGCCGGGAATCGAACCCAGGACCCTGGAACTGTGAAGCAGCAGTGCTAACCACTGTGCTACCGTGCTGCCCCAATGTCCGTCTTGTCTCAGTCCCCTCACCAGTGGAATGGCAGAGAGGTATGATTGGACAGTCATGTGGGGGTGAGAGGTATGGTTGGACAGTCATGTGGGGGTGAGAGGTATGGTTGGACAGTCATGTGGGGCTGAGAACCAGGGGAGCCAGGTTCAAATCCCACCATGGCAGCTGTTGGAATTTGAATTTAATAGAAGTCTGAAATTAGAAGTCTAAATGATGAGCAAGAAAATACTGTCACAAAACCCATCAGCAATGCTGTTTAGGGAAAAAAAATCTGCCATCCTTCCCAGTCTGGCCTACACACAACTCTAGATCTGAATTAACCAGACTTGCTTTGTTTTCATTTTCAAACATCTCTAGTTTTCTGTGGGAGGCTGTGATTAGCCTCATTTCAAATGAAAACTGGAATTGACCATAAAACATAGGAGGAGTAAGCCATTTGGCCTACATTACAACAATAACTTTTTTGTGATCTCTATGCTTAGGAAAGGCACTATATAAATGCAAATGTCTTTTTATAATTATCTTCACCCAGTCCTCTGGTTATTGACCCTCGACAGTACAGAATGTTTCTCCTTGTAAACTCTATCAAACCGCTGGTCCACAGACCTGTAATACTGTACAAATCCATTAAATCTCCATTTTTGGTCTAAAGAGGACAATCCCGGTCTCCATAATCTCTTCACAAAGCTGAGTTTTCTCATTACTGCTTATGACGGAAGGCTGAGGATTGACAGGAGATTTTGGAAACTATTGTCAGTGGAGAAAATGGAGAAGGAATTGTGGCCAAACGAGGCACCTAAAATGGTGATTTGTAAAGGGACAATTGGACAAGAACAGGCTGCAACCCTGGCAAGTGAATAAACAGGATATGGGTCATCTCCAGGATGGAAGAGACTTTCTGGTCACACTGGGTTGTGTACCAGACATAAGGGCACCGTGAACCCTTACTCAGGAGGGAGGTATGTGACCTATGTGCCCCCAGCATCTACAGACATGGCCGTTGGGGACACACCCAGAGATCAGTGTGTTGGAACCTGATTGGACCCTTATCCATCAGAGAGATCAAGTCCTGATCGATTGACTGGCAATGGCCAGAAGGGGCATGAAACCCCATTGGGTATAAAGACTAGGAATCTCTCTCTGACCCCACGAATGAGCTACAACAATAAGAACATAAGAAATAGGAGCAGGAGTAGGCCATCTGGCCCTTCAATGGTGACCATCGCCAGCACAAGGGGAGCCACCACACTCGAGAAGGAAGGAAGAAAGAACAGAGTCAGAGTGCTAGACCAGACCACAGGACCAGACTACACAGAGAATTACCAAGACCAGCACACAGGTAAAGGCCAATATCTGCTTGGGCACTTGCCAGTCATGCAAAGTTAAGTCAAGGTCTTATATTGGACTTGAACTTTAGTATTTTCCTGAAAGATAACTTATTGTTGGTTGGGTGGGTGATTATTGATTGTGTGGGTTTAAATAATTATAAGATGAATGATAAGAATAATTATAAGTACTAATAAGATGTCTACTCGTAGTTATTTGTCCACCGTATAAGGGTTAAAACAGACAATGCAACGGGCAACAGAATCAAACCAGAAAACCCAGCTTTATGAATCTTTAGAAACTCTTTGGGAACTGGAATCAGAGAAGAATGAAGGGCGAGTTGTCCGACTGAGCAGAGACAGTCAAGGCCCTTCTTTAAGATGCTGAAATATTTCCTCTGATGTTATCAGTGAAATTAACTGATCTGAAACATTGAACCGATTTTCTTTACTGTACATCAGGAATTCAAACCCAATAACAAGTATTCTAATTGTCCTGAAATTGAATACAGACTGAAAGGTTCAAAGGGTGATGGCACCAGTTGTAGGAGAGCTGGTTCCTAATGACATGGATGTGTCTGTAGTGGGAGGAATCGGACTGTTTCCTTGTGTCCAAAATCAACGTCCCATCTGTTATGGTCCCAGATGGTGTTATAACTGGACAGGAATATCCCAGAATGGAATCCTGGATCCAAAGATTGTATTTTGTACGTGTTCTAGGAAAATGTGGAGGAACAGAGTCACAGGACCACTAATTAATTGTAACAGCAAGAGAAAACATTTCTTAAACTTCCTGCTCTGTCCCAATGGAAGCTCGAGAAACAGCAGCTCAGCTTTGACCAGATACATTCCAAACTTCACACTGGGGAAAGACAATTCACCTGCTCTGAGTGTGCAAAGTGGACCCTGTTTAGACACTAGTGAACTCCAACTGAAGAGAGGCCATTCACCTGCTCTGAGCGTGGGAAAGGATTCATTCAGTTGTCCACCTGCTGACACACCAGCGAATTCACAAGTAATAATAATGGTTAAATTTACTTTTTAACCACATCCCGGACTGAACAACGTTTATTAAAGTCTGACCCTGACGATGTGTTTCGAATCTTATTAATATCTCCAACACAAATTAACTCCTTTTGAAGGTCTCTCTCTCTCTTCTCTGCCTCCTGCATCCTCACCTTCAACAACTGTGTGGAGCTTATTTGTCACTAAGATTGAGACTGTGCAAGAAACCACAACTCTAGCCCTGCAAGTTTAAAAATATACCTCTCAAGTTTTCATTTCAATTATTCATTCACGGGATATGAGTATGGTTACTGGGCAAATGTTTACTCCCTATCCTCAAATGCCTGTGAACTGAGTGGCATGCTGTTATTTCCATGTCAATAATTGCTGTGCATTTGGAATCACTAAACTAGGTAAGGACAGCAGATTTACTTCTCTAGAATGAACCAGATGGGTTTATTTTTTACACAATCAGCAACACTTTCACAGTCAGAAATGGACTTGAAATTCCAGTTGTTAATGAATTAAAATGTGAACATCTGCCATTATGGCATTTGAATCCAAATCCTCATCACCTTGGGTCTCTAAATTCCTAGCACAGTGAAACAATAATAAATAAATATATCGCAATAAACTATAAAAGGTGGTGAACGAAGGCCCATCCATCACCCAAACCAGCGTCTCCCAACCAGTAACTCTACACTTCCCACTGTCTTGGAAAAGCAGCCAGCATAATTAAGGACCCCACACCGCCCTAGACATTCTCTCTTTCATTTTCCTCCATCAGGAAAAAGATACAAAAGTCTGAGTTACGCACCAACTGACTCAAGAACAGCTTCTTCCCTGCTGCTGTCAGTTTTTTTTGAATGGACCTACCTTGCATTAAGGTGATCTTTTTCTACACCATAGCTATGACTGTAACACTACACTCTGCACTCTCTGTTTCCTTCTCAATGAACGGTATGCTTTGTCTGTATTCTGCAAGAAATAATATTTTTCACTGTATACTAATACATGTGACTATAATAAATCAAATCAAATGCAGTTCACATCTATCGCTCCACTGGAACTGTCTTTTTCTACACTAACGCTTTTTTTTAAAACTTGTCCCATTACCACCAAAGTTGCCTTGCACCATCATCTCCTTTTCGATTTAATCACTCGAACAAGACTGTTTCTTCCTCTCTCGCTTCATTTTCTCTGACTCTGTGGGGATGTAATAGTTGACAAACAAGTACATTCTTCCAGTTTGAATAAAAGATCTTGACTGTAAACGGTTACTACACTAAATGTTGCCAATTTGGATCAAAGATCAGCGAATGAAACATTCACTCTGCTTCTCTTGCCAGAGAAACTTTTGACCGGCTGAAAGTTTCCAACATTTTCTGTTTTGAGGCGGCATCTCCACATCATGTTTTGAGGTGGGATTTGAAGCATCGTGTTTTTGGATCCATTTTCTCTGACTTATCGTTCTCTGTTCAAAGGTTCAAAGCTTTTGAAGAATGAGACAATAATTGCCCTCCCTCCCCCATCAAAATGAAACTAAACTCACCGTTAATTCCCCCTCAGTAACAATTTGGAATGGAAGTAGGGGCCTTACTTTCTCCTGTGAAGTTGGGGTGATGATGAGTGCCCTGGAGAAATGAGAGTGAATTCCCCAGTCCGGGGCAGGGGGGAACTGACCATCCATCCATTCTGTGTAGAACCAGAAGAAATGGCGGAGGTGCTTAATGAGTACTTTGCATCAGTATTCACAGTGGAAGCTGATTTGGGAGATCTTGCTATGGACTTGCAGCAGGTGGAAAAGATTGAGTACGTGGACATTAAAGAGGAGGATGTGTTAGAACTTTTGAATTCTATCAAGGTAGATAAGTCGCTGGGACCAGATGGGATGTACCCCAGGATACTGTGGGAGGCCAGGGAAGTGATTGCAGAGCCCTTGGCGATGATCTTTGCGTCGTCAATGGAGACGGGAGAGGTTCCGGAAGATTGGAGGATTGCGGATGTAGTTCCTATTTTCAAGAAAGGGAACAGAGATAGCCCGGGAAATTACCGCCCGGTGAGTCTGACCTCAGTGGTTGGTAAGCTGATGGAGAGGCTTCTGAGGGATAAGATTTACGAGCATTTGGAGAGGTTTGACATGATCAGGAATAGTCAGCATGGATTTGTCAAGGGCAGGTCGTGCCTTACGAGCCTAGTTGAGTTCTTCGATAATGTGACTGAACACATTGACGAAGGAAGTGCCGTGGACGTAGTGTACATGGACTTCAGCAAGGCTTTTGATAAGGTCCCCCATGCAAGACTTCTTGAGAAGGTGAGAGGGCATGGGATCCAAGGGCCTTTGGCCTTGTGGATCCAGAACTGGCTTGCCTGCAGAAGGCAGAGAGTGGTTGTGGATGGGTCTTTTTCGGAATGGAGGTCAGTCACCAGTGGGGTGCCCCAGGGATCTGTTCTGGGACCCTTGCTGTTGGTCATTTTCATAAATGACCTGGATGAGGAAGTGGAGGGATGGGTTAGCAAGTTCGCTGATGACACGAAGGTTGGCGGTGTTGTGGATGGTCTGGAAGGATGTCAAAAGTTGCAGCAGGACATAGATAGGATGCAGGAATGGGCGGAGAAGTGGCAGATGGACTTCAACGCGGATAAATGTGTAGTCGTCCATTTCAGCAGAACCAACGGGATGAACGAGTACACTATTAAGGGCAGGGGTCTTAGTAGCGTTGAAGAGCAGAAGGATCTCGGGGTCCGGGTTCACAGGACTCTTAAATCGGCCTCGCAGGTGGAGGAGGTGGTCAAGAAGGCGTATGGTGTACTGGCCTTCATTAATTGAGGGATTGAGTTTAGGAGTCGGGAGGTAATGCTGCAACTTTACAGGACCCTCGTCAGGCCTCATTTGGAGTACTGTGCGCAGTTCTGGTCACCTCACTATAGGAAAGACGTAGAAGCTATTGAAAGGGTGCAGAGGAGATTTACAGGGATGTTGCCTGGACTGGGAGGCATGCCTTATGAAGATAGGTTGAGGGAGCTGGGTCTCTTTTCCCTGGAGAGGCGAAGGTTGAGAGGCGACCTGATAGAAGTTTATAAAATGTTGAGAGGAATAGATAGGGTGGACTCTCAGAGGCTATTTCCCCGGGTTGAAATGGTCGCTATGAGAGGACACAGATTTAAGGTGCGGGGAGGGAAGTACAGAGGTGATGTTAGGGGTAAGTTTTTCACTCAGAGGGTGGTGAGTGAATGGAATCGGCTGCCGTCGTCGGTGGTGGAGGCGAATTCGCTGGGGTCTTTTAAAAGACTTCTGGATGAGTATATGGGGTTTAATGGGATTGGGGATTATAGATAGGTCTATAGATTGGTGGGGTTGATGTGATCGGCGCAACTCGAGGGCCGAAGGGCCTGTTTGTGCTGTAATGTTCTATGTTCTAATTCCCAAACAGAAAATGCTGCCAATAATCAGCAATGATGCGGAGATGCCGGTGTTGGACTGGGGTCAACACAGTAAAAAGTCTGACATCAAATGGTCAGTGGATAGACATATGGATAACATTGGAATAGTTTAGGTTAGAGGGTCATTAGATTGGGTCCACTGGTCGGTGCAACATTGAGGGCCGAAGGGCCTGTACTGCACTGTAGTGTTCTATGTTAACACTATCAAATAAATTTTAATAACCTATGGAATAAATTTTAATATCCTATGAAATAAATTTTAATAACCTATGGAATAAATTTTAATAACCTATGGAATAAATTTTAATGAACTATGGAATAAATTTTAATAACCTATGGAATAAATTTTAATGAACTATGGAATAAATTTTAATAACCTATGGAATAAATTTTAATAACCTATGGAATAAATTTTAATGAACTATGGAATAAATTTTAATAACCTATGGAATAAATTTTAATAACCTATGGAATAAATTTTAATGAACTATGGAATAAATTTTAATAACCTATGGAATAAATTTTAATAACCTATGGAATAAATTTTAATGAACTATGGAATAAATTTTAATAACCTATGGAATAAATTTTAATGACCTATGGAATAAATTTTAATAACCTATGGAATAAATTTTAATGAACTATGGAATAAATTTTAATAACCTATGGAATAAATTTTAATAACCTATGGAATAAATTTTAATGAACTATGGAATAAATTTTAATAACCTATGGAATAAATTTTAATAACCTATGGAATAAATTTTAATGACCTATGGAATAAATTTTAATGAACTATGGAATAAATTTTAATAACCTATGGAATAAATTTTAATGAACTATGGAATAAATTTTAATAACCTATGGAATAAATTTTAATGAACTATGGAATAAATTTTAATAACCTATGGAATAAATTTTAATGACCTATGGAATAAATTTTAGTAACCTATGGAATAAATTTTAATAACCTATGGAATAAATTTTAATGACCCTATGGAATAAATTTTAATAACCTATGGAATAAATTTTAATGACCCTATGGAATAAATTTTAATAACCTATGGAATAAATTTTAATGACCCTATGGAATAAATTTTAATAACCTATGGAATAAATTTTAATGACCCTATGGAATAAATTTTAATGACCTATGGAATAAATTTTAATAACCTATGGATTAAATTTTAATAAACTATGGAATAAATTTTAATGACCTATGGAATAAATTTTAATGACCCTATGGAATAAATTTTAATAAACTATGGAATAAATTTTAATGACCCTATGGAATAAATTTTAATGACCCTATGGAATAAATTTTAATAAACTATGGAATAAATTTTAATGACCCTATGGAATAAATTTTAATAAACTATGGAATAAATTTTAATGACCCTATGGAATAAATTTTAATAAACTATGGAATAAATTTTAATAAACTATGGAATAAATTTTAATGACCCTATGGAATAAATTTTAATAAACTATGGAATAAATTTTAATAACCTATGGAATAAATTTTAATAACCTATGGATTAAATTTTAATGACCTATGGATTAAATTTTAATGACCCTATGGAATAAATTTTAATGACCTATGGAATAAATTTTAATGACCTATGGAATAAATTTTAATAAACTATGGAATAAATTTTAATGACCCTATGGAATAAATTTTAATAAACTATGGAATAAATTTTAATGACCCTATGGAATAAATTTTAATAAACTATGGAATAAATTTTAATGACCCTATGGAATAAATTTTAATAAACTATGGAATAAATTTTAATGACCTATGGAATAAATTTTAATGACCCTATGGAATAAATTTTAATAACCTATGGAATAAATTTTAATAACCTATGGAATAAATTTTAACCCTATGGAATAAATTTTAATGACCTATGGATTAAATTTTAATGACCCTATGGAATAAATTTTAATGACCTATGGAATAAATTTTAATAACCTATGGATTAAATTTTAACCCTATGGATTAAATTTTAACCCTATGGAATAAATTTTAACCCTATGGATTAAATTTTAATGACCCTATGGATTAAATTTTAATGACCCTATGGATTAAATTTTAACCCTATGGATTAAATTTTAACCCTATGGAATAAATTTTAACCCTATGGAATAAATTTTAACCCTATGGATTAAAGCTGTTGGACTTTAACCTGGTGTTGAGATTTCTCCAATAATCAGAAAGTCAGGCTGAGACTGTGGCCCCGCCCACCACTTGAAAGCGTCAAATGCCCGGCTGATTGACGGCAGCTCCACACCAATAGGAAGAGAGGGGGCGGGAACTGGAGGACCGAGCAACCGGAGAGAAGGAGGAGCCGAGCATGCGCAGTGCGAGTAATGGCGATGGGGAGACAGTGACTGACGTGTAATCGGTAAGTGGGTGGAACCAAAGGGAGAAAAGGATGGAGTCCTGGTGACTCTTTTGTCAAAGCTGAAAGGTATAGAAAGTGGGAGATATTTTATACTGTCGGGCGAGGGAACCAAAGGTGAGCCACAGCCACATAAACAGGGGGAAAGGCTGCTAATGGCAGTCTGGAGGTGTGAGGGGCCAAATGGCAGAGAAACTAAACTGTGACAGATGAAGATGCAGAGGAAGATGGACAGTGGAGATGAGAGATGGATGGTGGGAGGCCAACAGTAAAATTGTGGAAAAGGGGGCAAAGGGACAAAAAAGGTAAGGAAAGGGGATAAAGTAAGGGCAGAGCCGGGGTAATAAAGAAATAAAAGAGAATTTGAAATCACATGAAAACAATAGGCAGAGAGTGGGGGTCAATGGGTGCTATTCGGATCGGCGGTTGGTGACTAGTGGGGTGCCCCAGGGATCGGTGCTGGGGTCTCAGCTATTTACCATTTATATAGATGATCTGGAGGAGGGAACCGAGTGTAGGGTGTCGAAATTTGCTGATGACACCAAGATTGGTGGAAAGGCAAATTGTGCGGAGGGTGTGGAGAGTCTGCTGAAGGATCTAGATAGGCTGGGCGAATGGGCCAGGAAATGGCAAATGGAATTTAATGTTGGCAAGAGCGAGGTGGTCCACTTTGGTAGGAAGCATGGTAGGAAGGACTATTACTTATGTGGCAAAAAACTGCAGCAGGCGGCGGTGCAGAAGGACCTCGGGGTCCTTGTGCATGAGTCGCAAAAACCCAGCTTGCAGGTGCAGCAGGTGGTCAGGAAGGCGAATGGGATGCTGGCCTTCATAGCGAGGGGGATTGAATATAAAAGTAGGGAGGTCTTGCTGCAGCTGTATAGGGCATTGGTGAGGCCGCAGCTGGAGTACTGTGTGCAGGTTTGGGCGCCGCACCTGCGCAAAGATATTTTGGCCTTGGAGGGAGTGCAGAGGAGGTTTACTAGACTGATACCGGAGTTGAGGGGGTTGAGCTATGAGGAGAGGCTGAATAAACTGGGCTTGTACTCGTTAGAGTTTAGAAGAATGAGGGGAGATCTCATTGAGACGTATAAGATGATGAATGGGACGGATAGGATAGAGGTGGAGAGACTCTTCCCGCTCAAAAAAGACAGTAGGACTAGGGGGCACAGCCTCAAGATAAAGGGGAGGCGGTTTAGAACAGAGTTGAGGAGGAACTTCTTCACTCAAAGGGTGGTGAATCTCTGGAATTCTCTGCCCGTTGAAGTGGTGGAGGCTGCCTCGCTAAATATTTTTAAGACGCGGGTTGATGGGTTTTTGATAAGAGAGGGGATTAAGGGTTATGGGGAGAAAGCGGGAAGGTGGAGCTGAATCACGACAGATCAGCCATGATCTTATTGAATGGCGGGGCAGGCTCGAAGGGCTAGATGGCCTACTCCTGCTCCTATTTCTTATGTTCTTATGATAGGTCAAGGTAGGGTACAGCTAATCATCTGAAGTTGTTGAATTTGATGTTGAGACCGGAAGGTTGTGCCGAGCCAGAAGATGAGAGGCTGCTCCTCCAGTTTGCTTTGAGCTTCACTGGAACATTGCAGCAAGGGCAGACGTGGGAATGGGAGCAGGATTGTGTGTTAAAATGGCAAGCATCAGGAAAGTCAGAGTCCTGATTGCACACAGACCGAAGGTACTCAGCAAAGCGATCACCCAGCCTATGTTTCGTCACTCCGCTATAGAGGTAACCACATTGGGAGCAGCGAATGCAATAGATCAAATTGAAAGAGATGCAAGCGAAACGTTGCTTAACCTGGAATTGGTGTTTTGGACCTTGGATGATAAGCATGGAAGAGGTAAAGGGGCAGCTGTTATACCTTCTACATAGATCTTACTTCCACGGTAATTTGCTTTTTTTCTGATAAGTGAGTGGATTGATAGCTCAGAGGAAGGGTTTCATAAACCGGAATAATTTCCCGGTTGTCAGTTCTCTAGTTGATATCAAGCACAAACTCAGATTTCTCCCAGTTTCAGACCTGGATTGAGAGTCCCGCAAGTTAAACAAACATCTCTCTCAAGTTTTCTTCAATTATTCATTCAAGAGATGTGGGTGTGGTTGACTGTACCAACATTTATTGCCCATCCCAACTGCCTGTGAACTGAGTGGCATGCTCTTCATTTCAGAATCAACAATTGCTGTGCATCTGGAATCACTTGGTAGGCCAAACCAAGTAAGGGCAGCAGATTTCCTTCTCTGAAATTAACCAGATGGTTTTTCACAATAATCAGCAATGCTTTCGTAATAAGAACATAAGAAATAGGAGCAGGAGTCGGCCATCTAGCCCTTCGAGCCTGCCCTGCCATTCAATAAGATCATGGCTGATCTGTCGTGTCTCAGTTCCACATTCCCGCCCTCTCCCCATAACCCTTAATCCCCTCTCTTATCAAAAACCTATCAACCCGCGTCTTAAAAATATTTAGCGAGGCAGCCTCCACCACTTCAACGGGCAGAGAATTCCAGAGATTCACCACCCTTTGAGTGAAGAAGTTCCTCCTCAACTCCGTTCTAAACCACGCCCCCTTTATCTTGAGGCTTTATCTTGAAGTAGTTGGCAAAGGACTTTAAATTCCAGAGTTGATTGAATTAAAATTTCTCCATCTACCATGGTGGCCTTTGAATCAAGGTCCACATCACCCTCGGTCTCTAGATTAATAGCCCAGCAATAATACCACTGTGTCATTACCTCAAAGTTCCATTCTCTGCTAGCCCTTAACCCCACCTTTCTCCCATATCTCCTCTCATGCCCTCTGACAGTGCATCTTGAACGAGACCTGTCTTCACTTTCATGATTTGATTCTCACTAAGCTGCTGAAATCCACCTTCCGCATGTCCATTAAACATGTTTACTTTGTTTTTTCCCCCAGTTAATATCCCCATCTTAAACATATTCAAGTTGGGAATGTAGGAATTTGTGGATATTAAGGAAATCAATGGATATGGGAACAGGAATAGGAGACTGTGATTGAGCTGGAAGATCAGTTCATGGTGGAGTTATTTCCACGTAATCATAGCAGATGCAGCAACCCTTTCACTTCCTCCCTCCCCACAGTCCAGGGCATCAAACACATTTTTCAGTGGACACAATGATTTGCTTGTACATCTTGTAATTTCACAGTGAGCGTTCACAGCAAACAAAGTTACCTCTTCAACAAAGAAAAGACTAAATCCCGATTCAGTCACTGCTTTGTGGAAAATTAACATTTTTCTCCAAGTTTAATCGTGAGTTTACAGTCACTTGCCAGTATAATTCGACATTTCACTCCCAATTTCAGCTCTCTGTCCTCAGCCTTCTGATCTGTCTTAATGAAACTCAGTGGAAGCTGGAGAAATAGCAGCTCATCTTTGATCAGTCACTTTACAAACTCCCAGACTCAACATTAATTTCAACAATTGCCAATCAGAAACAACATTCCCTTTCTTTCAAACAATAGAAGATGCTACATGTTCCGCTGTTCCCATTTGCCACTCCGAGAAATATCTTTTGTTTCTACACTTAAAGCTTTTTTTTATACTTATTATCACCAATGTCGCCTTGCACCATCATCCCATTTTTCATTTAATCACTCCAAATTTACATCCTGTCACTGGACTTTGTTGTATCTTGTCTCTTTTCCCTGACTTTTTAGAGGTGTAATAGTTTATAAAAAAATACATTCTTTCAGTTTGGATAAAATATCTGTCCTTGTTTATAAATGATTAAATCTTTAAATGTTGCCTTTTTGGGTGACCGGTCAGTGAACTGAAACATTCACTCTTGTTTCCCTCTCCATAAAAGCTGTTTTACCTGCTGAGTGTTTCCAACATGTCCTGTTTTGGAGGTGGGATTTGCAGCCTCTGCAGTAACTTGTTCTTGGGTCACAATGGATCAGTTTTCATAGAACAGAATTATAGAATTTTCTATGACTTATCATTTCTTTGTTAAAGATGAAGATGGAGCTTTAAAAAAAATGAGACAATAACTATCCCCCTGTTTAACATGAAACTAAACTCACTGTTAATTCCTCCTCAGTAATAAATTTAAACACAAAATTTGTACAGTGATTGAAACAGGAACTTCCTCCTGTAATCTTGTGGTGATAATTAGTGCACTAGGGAAGTGAATGTGAATCTCCCAACCCTGAACAGGGGTTGGGGGGCAACTGACCACCATCTCTAGCTCTAATTCCCAAACAGAAAATGCTGCAAATAATCAGCAAGTTTATTTGGTAGCACAAGCTTTCGGGTGATTGAAGAATTGTGTTCACAAACAGGGCATATTGACATGCAGCCATGTCAGGTGATATTAGGGGCAGATGGTCAAAAATCACCTGTTTGTTCAAAGAGGTAGGCCTTATAAATACAGACTCAATTTATAAGATAATGGTTGGAATGCAAGTCTTTACAGGACTGTCCTGGCTGGAGACAATATACATCTCTTTAACCTGTTCTTAACCCTCTCTCCACTCACATTGTCTGCATCTTGAAGATTTGATTACCTGTAAAGACTTGCATTCCAACCATTATCTTGTACATTGAGTCTGCATCTACGTCTGCCCTGTTTGTGAACACAACTCTTCACTCACCTGAAGAAGGAATAACACTCTGAAAGCTTGTGCTACCAATTTAACCTGGTGTGGTGAGACTTCTAACTGTGCTTACCCCAATGCCGGCATCTCCACATCACAATCAGCAGCACGTCAGCCTGAGTCTGTGGCCGTCAGAACATCCGGCTGATTGACGGCAGCTCCGGACCAATAGGAAGAGAGGGGGCGGTTCTGGAGGGCCAAACGGGAGCTGCTGGTCCTCCAATTGGAACGAATGGGGGGCGGGGCTAGGAACGGAGCATGCGCGGCCTGAGTAATGGCGATGGGGAGACAGTCATCGAATATCCAATCGGTAAGTGAGTGGAATGGCGGCTCTGACGGGAGCGATGGAACTGACAGGTGTGGCTGAGAGGCTTTGTAAATATGTCGTGTAAACCGGAAACATTATGTACCGATCCACGAACTCTCGGAGCGGAGCCGCTCTTTGAAGATCCCAGTTAACGGTCTTTGTTGAGTACTGAGCATGCGCCGCCACCTTTGTGAGGGGCAACGTGCGTTGGAACTCAGTCACGAGCGCCATCTTTATTGGGGGTAATGGTCTTCAAATGTTTCTCAATACAAATATGGAAACAACTTGTCCATCAAACTGCTTCACACTTTGAGTTGCAGTGTACAAGTCATTGATCGTAATAGTGTGCCGTTCAAATAATTAAACGATTAAAGTTATTTCAGTGAAATGTTGTTAAGTGACATGTAGCCATGTAAAGAGATATTAGGGCAGGTGATCAAAAGATCACCTATTTATTCAGAGAGATAGGATTTAAGGAGAATCTTAACAGAGATA
The DNA here is from genome assembly GCA_037974335.1 of Prionace glauca. Classification (NCBI taxonomy): domain Eukaryota; kingdom Metazoa; phylum Chordata; class Chondrichthyes; order Carcharhiniformes; family Carcharhinidae; genus Prionace; species Prionace glauca. The sequence continues at coordinate 901,329 of CM075738.1, forward strand.
CGGATTGTCACAACCATGGGGGAAATCAAAGGTGAACATTTTAATATTTTGGTTCTTCTGCAAAGGAAACTGTTGTAAGTGACCTAGCCCAGGGGTGATCAAGACAGGCAGCAGAGTTTTGGATGACCTCAGAATTACAGAGGTGTTGAATGTGACAGGCTGGCAGGAATGTGTTGGGCTAGTTATGTCTGGAAGTAACGAAGGAACAGATGAAAATTTCAGCATCAGAATCAGCTGAGACTGGAGTGGAGTCGGGCAATGTTACTGCAATAGAAATTGGCAGTCTTGGGGAGGGTGATGCAGTTATTTGGTTGGATGCTCATCTTGGATTTAAATATGATCCCAAATTTGTGACAGCCTGTGTTTGTCTCAGAATTACTTATGGGTGGAGTTTGTAGCGGGCTTCAAACAATGGCTTCAGTCTTTCCAATATTTAAATAAAGGACATTTCTTCTCATCCGGTACTGGATGCAGAATGTGATTTGGGCGAGAACTTGGAGGTGATAGTGTTCAAATACAACTGCTACCGTAGTCATTCTAGGGGACTGAGGTTGTGGGTTTTTTGGAAATTCTGCTAATGTTCTGTTTGTATTATTAATGTATGTAATCGTTCTCCTTTAGTATCTGTCTCTCCCAGTGCACCCACACCTCCCCTTCTCTGTTCATCTCCTGGAGGCCAGTGTTTGTGTCTTGGTTCAGACAGGTTCGCTTTCTTGAAGGATATTACAAAGAACAACCCAGCATGGGAAACAGGCCCTTCGGCCCAACGAGCCCACGCCGCCATCTTAACAAAGCATTTTCTTACACCTACCTTGCCCCGTGTGTATGCTAATGGTACCCCTATTGTACCAGATTCAGGGGAGAATAGTGTAGGGTCAATTTGGTACACCAATCAGCCTAAAAGCACATCTTTGGGGTGTGGAAGGAAACCGGAGCACCCGGAGGAAACCCACACAACCACAGGGAGAATGCGCAAACTTCCTCAGACACCGGCCCAAATCCACGTATCTGCACAGCTAGCAGTGATAGTCACTGAGCTGTTGTGGTGTCCATCTGCTGGTCCAGGTTTAAGCACACACAACGACGTGAAGTACTAGGCCACTCTCGAAACAGCCAAGAGCAGCCCACGCACGACCCACCGTGTGCATGCCCCTCGTTTGATGACAAGGTGGACCGACACACCTGCGGATTAAAAGAAACAAAACATTAACATGTAGTATTACATTTCCAGTATCATCCCAAGGCTCTGACCCTTTTTAAAACTGTAGCCTATAACCCTCCATCCCTGTGTCACTCATGTGCCTATCTAAGTAAATCTTAAACAAGTCCAGCATGCCTGCCTCAACCACCTTACTTGGTAGCGCATTCCATACCCCCATGACCCTCTGTGTGGAGAAACCTCCTCCTAGTATCCATATTATACTTCTCCCTCCTCACCCTTAGTTCACAAGGGGGTCACGAGCTATTTGGATTTTTACAATAATCCAGCAGCTTTCCTGGTTACTTTTTCCTGGTGCCGGCCCCACAGATTTCAGATTCGTTCAGCTCAGTTTCATAACCTGTGTTTTGTGTCTCTCAATTCTTTTTTCCTGTTTTATATAATTTCACAGGATATTAGATAGGAAGGAATTCAGGTGGGAGACTGAAAGTAAACATATCAGGATCTGACAGAACCACCTAATTTATCGTAAACTGAAGATTATCAGAATCATTTTAATCATGGAAATAATCACTGTCTGCACTGGGGAAAAACCATGGCAATGTGGGGACTGTGGGAAGAAATTCAGTTACTGATCCCAGCTGGAAAAACATCAACACTGGAGACAGACCATTTATCTGTTCTACGTGTGGGAAGGGATTTACTCAGTTACCCCACCTGCTGAATCATCAACAAATTCACCTGTTCTGAGTGTGGGAAAGGATTCACTTAGTCATCTGACTTGCTGATACACCAGCGAGTTCACATCGGAGTGAGGCCATTCTCCTGCTCTGTGCGGGGAAGGAATTTACTAACTCATCCAATCTGCACAGACATGAACGAGCTCACACTGAGGACTGTGGGATGTGTTTTTAAAAGTTCTGGACATCTAAAGTGCCATGAATGTCTTCACACTGATGAGAGACCGTTCAGGTGCTCTCACTGTCAGACTAGTTTCAAGTGATCAGCTGACCTCACTGCACACCAGCGAATTCACACTGGGGAGACCGTTCACCTGCTCCAAGTGTGGGAAGGGTTTCATTCGGTCATCCCACCTCATGAAACACCAGCAGATTCATAAGTTAAAAAATCACATCCAGGACTGAACCATGTTCCTTTTGTGCTGTTTCTCCTGAAGGAATAAACTCCAGCCCAATTATAAATGTTACTATTCTGGAATAAAGTTATATAAATTTTGTTAAATAGTGTCTGATCCTTTTTAATATTTCTGATACAACTTAGTTCCTTTTGCAGGGCTCTCTCTCTCCCCTACCTCGTCCATCCTCACCTCTAATAATAAGCGTGAGGAGCTCATGAAGCTTCTTTGACACTAAGATTGAGACAACTCCATCAGCTGCCTTTTCCGCTAACCCACCAGGACAAACTGTCTATTGTTCTCTAATTGCTGTGTGACCTCGGCTTGGTTCGATGATGATGGTGCTTTACATGTACCTGCTACTTTGGTCTTTCTAGGTGGAGGTTGAGAGCTTGGGAGATTCTGTTGGATTTATGGTCAATTTAATGGTATATAAATCTCCTTCTCCAACTCTCTCTTTCTGCCTGTCACTTGGTCTCTTGGCAGGTTTCCTTCCCTGAACCAGTTGGGTTTTTACAACAATCCAGCAGTTTTCGTGATCACTTTTTCCTAGCGCCGATCCCACTAATTACGAGATTCATTCAGCTCAATTTCACAACCTGCCTTTGTGTTTTTGTGGGTTCTTTCTCACTCTTTTTTTCTGTTTTAAATCAATTTAAAAGGGTATTAGAAGGGGAGGATTTGCAGTTGGGAAACTGAAACCAAACATTACATCAGGATCTGAGAGTCATTCAATTTATCATAACTGAATATCATTGGATTTTGAACATGGAAGGAAAAAGCATTGTTCACAGTGGGAAGAAACGTGTTCTGTGTGTGGACGAGGATTCAGCCGATCATCTGGCCTGTCACGATACAAGTACAGTCATGGGGATATTGTGGGAAGGGATTCAGAGACCCGTCTGAGCTGAAAATTGGCGGGATCTGGGAAAGGAGGTTGGGGGGGAATTGGGAGGGGAGAGATGTTGGGAGGGATTGGTTGTGGGGGGAATTGGGAGGGACTTTGGGTAGGAAGGGAGTGTTGTATTGGGAGGGGAGAGGGAGGGATGAATGCATCTCTGGCTAGGCTAGTATTCATTATCCCTCTTCCAGCTCCTCTTCCAGCATAGAAGTTTGAGAACGGAACCCAGCCAGCACATAGGAAGGGGGAAAACTTAGATTGAAAGAAACAAATGATGGCGATGTTAATTGTGTGTGGAATGGGCATGATTACAGTTTTCCATGTTCTGAATTTCCAAGCTGCAGTCAGTGTGATTATTTTTGGTTTTTTTTACAGACCTTAGAAATGAAGGATTTGGAGATGCGGAACTCAAAATAAACAGCTTGGTTGAATCACTTGATTATTCACAACCTCAAGATCATCAGCTTTTGAAATAAGGAGGAGGAATGTTCTTCCGTTCTGTATCCAAGAAAATACCTGAAACATCAATGTGGGTGGAAAAGCCCTGAGGCACATACAGACCCAAGTTTCAGTGCACTGACTGTGGAAAGAGCTTTAACCAGTTACGTAGTCTGAAATAACATTGAATCATTCACATGTGTGGACGTGGCTTCAACTGATCATCCAAACATGGAGACCCACAAAGAGGTCAGCACCATGGAAAAACCATGGAAATGTGAGGACTGTGGTAAAAGATTCAATTATCCATCCCGGCTGGAATACCATCGGCACAGTCACACTGGGGAGAGGCCGTTCATTTGTTCCATTTGTGGGAAGGGATTTACTCAGAAAACATCCCTGAAGTTACATCAAAGAATTCACACTGAAGAGAGGCCTTTCAGCTGCACTCACTGTGGGAAGAGGTTCAGGTATTCTTCCACCCTGGCTACACACCAGCGAGTTCACACTGGGGAGCGACCATTCACCTGCTCCGTGTGTGAAAAGGGATTCACTCAGTCAGCCAGCCTGCTGAATCACCAGCGAGTTCACACTGGAGAAAAGCCATTCACATGTTCCACGTGCGGGGAGGGATTCACTCGCTCATCCGGCCTTCTGTCACACCAGCAAATTCACACGAAGGAAAAGCCATTCAGCTGCACTTACTGTGGAAAGAGTTTCGGGCAGTCATCCACCCTCGCTGTACACCAACGCACTCACACTGGGGAGAAACCGTTCACCTGTTCCGAGTGTGGGAAGGGATTCTCTCAGTCATTCGACCTGGTGAGACACCAGCGACTTCACACTGGGGAGAGACCATTCACCTGCTCTGTGTGTGGGAAGGGATTTCCCCGGTTATTCAGCCTCCAGTTACACCAGCGAATTCACACTGAGGAAAATCCATTCAGATGCAGTACATGTGGAAAAAGTTTCAGGCAATCATCTGTGCTGATTGAGCACCAGAGAATCCACACTGAGGAGAAGCCATTCAGCTGCACTACCTGTGGAAAGAGGTTCAGGCATTCTTCAGCCCTCACTGTACACCAACGGACTCACACTGGAGAGAAACCGTTCACTTGCTCTGAATGTGGCAAAGGATTTACTCAGTCATTTGATCTGGTGAGGCACCAGCGAATTCACACTGGGGAGAGACCATTCACCTGCTCTGTGTGTGGGAAGGGATTTGCCCGGCTATCTGGCCTCCAGTCACACTACCGGATTCACATCTAGGAGACTCCATTCAGCTGCACGTCCTGTGGAAAAAGCTTCAGGCTGTCACCTAAGCCCACTGCACACCAGCAAATTCACACTGAGGAGAGACTGTTCACCTTGCTGTGTGTGTCTGAAAAGGGGATTCTAAAGTTCCTTCAAACTGCAGACTCACCAGCCAATGCAGAAGTGACTGTGGGCGTTGATTATTGCTATTACCCCTGCTGCTAATCACATCCAAGACTTAGTCTGAGAATATTAGGTTTGTTTCTGCTGATATTTCCAATCCTGTAACCAGCTGGAATTTTAATATTCTGGGAATGCACTTGTCTATGGGACCGTTGTGTCCTTTTTTAAGAGTACCATCTGTGATCTTTTCTCTTAATTCAAGAACAGGAACTTGTTTACAATAAATGTCTCAACGTTAACATCAATTCCAAATTGATCTTTGGTGAAAAAGCTATATTTCAGTGTCTGAAAGCTTTCACTGATGAGTATCTTCTCTGATTAGGAAGTGCTGATTAATCATCACTGTCAAGTCTTACTGTCCTGCATGTTCCTCACAGTGACACTTCAATTATGAAATTATATTACCAAGGAACATGTACAGAACAGTGAAATATTTTACAAATACACCAACAAATCATTGCTCAACATGGATACTGATAAAACTTTACAGTCGCTGAGTTCAACCATTTACAACACAGCAGCAACAACATTTGATAATCTTAGTCTCAGTGGTGTTAAATATAACAAAATGTCTTCTGAAGGCAGCTGGACAAACAGTTGTGGGAGATGGGAATATCAGGTCATGATGACAGATTTAGAAGTGGAAAGATGCGAGAAGGCCCAATTGTAAGATAAACACCAGTAGAGACTTGTTGGGCCGACTGGCCTATCTACACCCTGTCAAATTCCATTCATGGATTTAAATGATCAGACTGAGAGACACGGAAGGACATCACAACAGACAGAAACTCTAAAAATGTGAGGACTGTGGGAAGGGATTTAGTTTCCTATCCCAACTGGAAACTCATTGGCACAGTCATACTGGAGAGAGGCCATTTGCCTGCTTTGTGAGGAAAAGAATCACTGAGTCATCCAGCTCCCAGAAACACCAGCACATGCAGCAAGGAGGAACCAGAAGACTACTGTGTCTGCACAAGAGATTCACTCTGTCACCCAGTCTCCAGATAGTCTGTAAGAATTTTGTTCTTTCATTTTGTATATATGTATATAGTCTGTAGGAGTTGCATTCTTTCATTGTGTGTAATATAATCTGTAGTAGTTGTTAATATAGTCTGTAGGAGTTGTGTTCTTTCACTGTGTTAATATAGTCTGTAGACATTATGTTCTTTCTTTCATTGTGTGTTAATACAGTCTGTAGTGTTTGTGTTCTTTCACTCTATTAATGTAGTCTGTAGCAGTTGTGTTAATTCATTTGGTCTTGATCCATAGGATACATTATATAGAGCTAAAATCATGTCTTGAACAAGCCTGTCTGAGTTTTGAACAGTGAATTTAAAGTTAATTAGTGTCACATGTAGGCTTACATTAACATTGCAATGGAGGTACTATGAAAATACCCCAGTCGCCACACTCTGGGGGTGTTGAGGGAGAAATTAGCATTGCTATTGCACCTAACCAGCACGTCTTTGGACTGTGGGAAGAGACCCACACAGACAGAGGGAGAACGTGCAGACTCCACACAGACAGTGACCCAAGCCGGGAATTGAACTCGAGTCCCTGATGCGGTGAGGAAGCAGTGCTAAGCACTCTGTCACCTTCATCATGCTGAGATAGTGGGAAAGCAGCAGTTATTTGAAATAACAGAGGAATCAGTGAGCTCTCGAAGCAGGAGGTGCTTGTTTATATGAACACACCTCTGTTTGGACAAGAAGCACATGATTGTTTCATGAAATGTCCATGGACAGTTCTCATTGGGAGCCTCAGGGGAGACAGTTGGGGGAGGTTTTCACAGCATGGTGTTGCATGTATTTGAGAAAAGAACAATGAAAACAAAAAAAAATGAGAAAGAAGCTGGAAACTCTGCAAGAAAACGAGGGGCTGCGAGGAAAGAAGTAAACTCTGCTGCCCTGATATCACATGGGAAGTGTGGAGCTCATGTTGTTCTGTGAATCACTACCTGAATTTTACCTTTAGTCTCAGTTTGTTCTGTCTTCCTCTTAATAAAGCTGCTCCATAACTTAATTTTTATTTTCATATTTGATCCTGTTATAAGGGCCTCAGTCCTGACAACCCAGGTGTTCACACCCAAAGAGATGATATCCATCCATTTCAGAAACAGGAAATGGTTCATATGTTCATCCAGCCTTACCAATCTTTAAGTTCTTCACTCTGCTCAGAGCCTTTTTAAGTGTTCTCAATGTGTGAAGAGTTTATAAAGCTCTAAACATCAGCACAGTCACAGCAGAAATAAACTATTCACCTGCATTGAGTGTTGGAAAAGATATATTAACAATTGAACCTGTTGACACAGCAGCCAGTTCACAACTGACTTGATTGGTTGGATCCACTTATCCTGGGTGCAGGGATGAGCCTGAACCAATTATTCACCACCCTAATGTCAAGTTCACCCTGAGCTGATTTTCTAATCAATATTCACTGCATCACCAAGAGTGCCGTCTTCCACCTCTGTGACAGCTCCAGGCTCTTCTGGTTCAGCCAATTTGCTGCTGTGACTCCCATTCCTGGCTTTTCTCCCTTCAGTCCTAATTATTCCAAATCTCCCCGAGCTTTCTTCTCGTACTCATGGGATCCAAGGGCCTTTGGCCTTGTGGATCCAGAACTGGCTTGCCTGCAGAAGGCAGAGAGTGGTTGTGGATGGGTCTTTTTCGGAATGGAGGTCAGTCACCAGTGGGGTGCCCCAGGGATCTGTTCTGGGACCCTTGTTGTTTGTCATTTTCATAAATGACCTGGATGAGGAAGTGGAGGGATGGGTTAGCAAGTTCGCTGATGACACGAAGGTCGGCGGTGTTGTGGATGGTCTGGAAGGATGTCAAAAGTTGCAGCAGGACATAGATAGGATGCAAGAATGGGCGGAGAAGTGGCAGATGGACTTCAACGCGGATAAATGTGTAGTAGTCCATTTCGGCAGAGCCAACGGGATGAACGAGTACACTATTAAGGGAAGGGGTCTTAGTAGTGTTGAAGAGCAGAAGGATCTCGGGGTCCGGGTTCACAGGACTCTTAAATCGGCCTCGCAGGTGGAGGAGGTGGTCAAGAAGGCGTATGGTGTACTGGCCTTCATTAATCGAGGGATTGAGTTTAGGAGTCGGGAGGTAATGCTGCAACTTTACAGGACCCTTGTCAGGCCTCATTTGGAGTACTGTGCGCAGTTCTGGTCGCCTCACTATAGGAAAGATGTAGAAGCTATTGAAAGGGTGCAGAGGAGATTTACAAGGATGTTGCCTGGACTGGGAGGCATGCCTTATGAAGATAGGTTGAGGGAGCTGGGACTCTTTTCCCTGGAGAGGCGAAGGTTGAGAGGCGACCTGATAGAAGTTTATAAAATGTTGAGAGGAATAGATAGGGTGGACTCTCAGAGGCTATTTCCCCGGGTTGAAATGGTCGCTACGAGGGGACACAGATTTAAGGTGCGGGGAGGGAGGTACAGAGGTGATGTTAGGGGTAAGTTTTTCACTCAGAGGGTGGTGAGTGATTGGAATCGGCTGCCGTCGTCGGTGGTGGAGGCGAACTCGCTGGGGTCTTTTAAAAGACTTCTGGATGAGTATATGGGGTTTAATGGGATTGGGGGTTATAGATAGGTCTATAGATTGGTGGGGTTGATGCGATCGGCGCAACTCGAGGGCCGAAGGGCCTGTTTGTGCTGTAATGTTCTATGTTCTATGTACTCAGTCTGCTATAAATTCATAACGCTGCTACCTGCATTCTAATTCATAGTCAAAAATATTGGAAAATCTCAGCTGGCCTGACAGCATCTGTGGAGAGAGAATAGAGCCAATCTTTCAAGTCTACATGATCCTTCATCAGAACTTCATCAGTATTTTGCTTTATTCTAATTCAGCCCCAGTCACACGTTACCCTTGTACTCATCAATGTTCATTGGTTTCCAATCTGGCAATGCATCAATTTTACAATTTTGAGGTGTAAATTCAAATCCTGCCACGGCTCACCCCTCCCTATCTCCATAACCACCTCCAGTCCAACATCCATTCAAGATCTTTCTGCTCCTCCCATTTTGGTTCTGATACATCCCTGATTTTTATCATTCCAGATATACATTCAGCTACCTGGCTGTAGGGCATTGGATACTCTCCCTAACCATCTTCACTCCCTACCTTTCTCCTTTCAGAGGCTCCTCTTTGACCCAGTGTTAGTTAAATGTTCTAATATCTCCTGTTGTGTCTTGATGTTGAGATTTGTTTAATAATGACCTTGTGAAACGCTCCACATAGTTTCAATGTGCTAAAGGTAATTGAAAAATACAAGTTATTACTGCTGTTAAATGCCATTCAGGACTGAACCATCTTCGCTCAGATAGTTGGAGTTTATTGCTGCTCTGTTTACCTGGACTGAAGTTTAAAATTCTAGATTTATGTCATAAATCAGCTTTGTTTTATCCTTGCTGTGATTTTTTTATCCTTTAATAAGAGGAGAATAATCCTGTTACAAATTATTCAGCTGGTTTTCATTTTCTCCTTTCTCCAGATTATTTCAATTCTCAAGCCTTTATTTACAGCTCCCCAAAACTGACCCTGAGTGTCCTTTCTCACTGCACTGTGTTTATTCTCTCTAATAATCCCTGCTGTCTGTGCTGAATGTTGGTAATAATGAAGATGAACAACATGAGTTGGCCCAGTGGTTAGCACTGCTGCCTCATAGTGGCAGGGACCCAGGTTCAGTTCCTGAGTTGGGTTGCTGTCTGTGAGGAGTTTGCATGTTCTCCCTGCATGGGTTTCCTTTCACAGTCCGAAGGTTAGGTTGATCGGTCATACTAAATTGACCCTAGTTTCAGGGGGATTAGCAGAGTAAATATTTGCGGTTACCGGGCTAGGATGGGATTGTTGTCCATGCAGGATCGATAGACCGAATAGCCGCCTGTATTGTGGACAACGCATGATCCATAAAACCTGGAGCTCTTGTACCCAGCATTCCTATCTGTAGAGCATGCCCCCTCATCAGGAGGGGGCAATCAGCCTTCAGGAGAACAATGACCATGACACCACAAAACCCTGCCACAGCAACCTCTGCAATACGTGCCAGATCATCAACATGAATGCGAGCATCTCACGTGAGAACACCATCCACCAGATACACGGGACATCATACTCTTGCAACTCGGCCAACATTGTCGACCTGATACACTGCAGGAAAGGATGTCCTGAGGCATGGTACATTGAGGAGACCAAGCAGACACTACGACAATGGATGAATGAACACCGCTCGACAATCACCAGGCAAGACTGTTCTCTTCCTGTTGGGGAACACGTCAATGGTCACAGGCATTCAGCCTTTGATCTTTGCATAAACATTCTCCAAGGCGACCTTCACGACATATGGCAACGCAGAGTCACTGAGCAGAGACTGATAGCCAAGTTCCGCACACAAGGACGGCCTCAACCGGGATCTTGGGTTCACGTAACACTATCTGTAACCCCTACGACTTGCCTGGGCTTGTAAAATCTCACTTACTGTCCTGTCTGGAGACAATTCACATCTCTTTAACCTGTGCTTAACCCTCTCTCCATTCAGATTGTCTATACCTTTAAGACTTGATTTCCTGTAAAGACTTGCATTCCAACCATTATTTTGTAAATTGAATTTGTGTCTTTATATGCCCTGCTTGTGAACAGAACTCCCACTTACCTGATGAAGGAGCAGCATTCCGAAAGCTAGTGGCTTCTACTACCAAATAAACCTGTTGGACTGTAACCTGGTGTTGAGACTTCTTACTGTGTTTACCCCCGTCCAGCACCAGTATCTGCACATCATGAGCCTCACACGTCACAGAGGACTGTGCGCATGTGCCGTTCCGCCCTGTGTTTAGGGCATGCGCAGTACCGCCCAGTGATTTGCACATGCGTACTGCTGGTGATGGCGAAAGGGTTGTGTTTGTTTCTCTGTGCGGCGGGTAAGTTTACTAGGTTGTCGAAAGGGAGCGATGGCGGCAATGACCGAGTGGGGAGGCTTCATAAATACCCTGTTTGGTTCCCAATCCCTGAAAATGCGGCCAACGGCCCCGTGTTGTTTTTAAGCGGGACCCCCAGTTCTGGTCGTTTGATCGGTTTAACGGCCGCTATGGCTCGAGGAACATCATCACGGTGCATGCGCAGAGAGGAGGGGTAAGCCCCGCCTGCCCGTTCACTAACTCTCCTCCAGCCCCGCCCAGGGGAGGACATTAGCAAGAGTTTGCTGTGAAATCAAAGCATTGTTCTCAAATAGAAACTACAATAACTCCTATTTATATAGTGCTTTAACATCATAAAGCATGTCAGTGAACCTGAACACAAAATGTATAAAACAAAGCCTGACACACCCGGGCATATAATGAAATATATGCGAGGACACATCATGTGTGGATCCACAAGAGTTGGGTGAGATCCAAAACAAAATATGCATGGATGTTAGGGAACTTGGGGAAATAAACAGTGATGTCTTGAGGAGTGTACATATTGCAGAGAAGGTGGTGCCAGAAGTCTTAAATTCCAGGACCTGATGAAGTGTATCCCAGGGTGTTGTGGGAGGCAAGGGAAGAAATTGCAGGTTCCCTAGCAGAGATATGAATCAGCGACAGCCACATGTGAGGTACCTGAAGATTGGGAGGTGGGAAATGTTGTGTCTTTGCTTATAAAGGGCTGCTGGGAATTACAGGCCTGTCGTCTGTAGCGGGTAAGTTGTTAGAAGGTATTCTGAGAGACAGGATCTAAAGGTATTTAGAGAGGCAAGGACTGATTAGGGGCAGTCGGCATGGCTTTGTGAGTGGAAAATCATGTCTCATGAATTTGATTGAGTTTTTTGAAGGGGTAACCAAGAAGGTGGATGAGGGCAGTGCAGTCGACATTGTCTAGATGGACTTTAGCAAGGCCTTTGACAAGGTACCGCATGGTAGGTTGTTGCAAAATGTTAAATCTCACGGGATCCAGGGTGAGGTAGCAAAATTAGCTTGATGAGAGAACACAGTAAGAAGTTTGACAACACCAGGTTTAAGTTCAATCGATTTATTTGATAGTAAACTCACAAACTTTCGAGGTTAGTGAGTTTACTATCAAATAAATCGGTTGGACTTAAACCTGGTGTTGTCAGACTTCTTACTGTATTTACCCCAGTCCAACACTGGCATCTCCACACCTTGCTGAGAGAAGACAGAGGGTGGTTGTAGAAGGTTGTTTTTCAAACTGGAGGCGTGTGACCAGCAATGTGCCTTGGGGATTGGTGCTGGGTGCACTGTTAATTGTCATTTATGTTAATGATTTGGATGACAATATTGGAGGTATGATTAGTAGGTTTGCAGATGACACCAAGATTGGTGGCAGGGTGAACAGTGAAGAAGATTATCTAGGATTGCAACGGGATCTTGACCAATTGGGCCAGTGGGTCGATGAATGACAGATGGAGTTTAATTAGATAAATGCCAGGTGATGCATTTTGGTAGATCGAACCAGAGCAGGACTCACTCAGTTAATGGTAGGGCATTGGAGAGAATTATAGAACAAAGAGATCTCGGGTATAGGTTCTCAGCTTCTTGAAACTGGAGTCACAGGCGGTGACAGTGAAGAAAGCATTCGGCATGCTTTGTTTTATTGGTCAGAACATTGAATATAGGAGTTGGGAATTCCTGTTGAATTGTACAAGACATGGTAAGGTCACACTTGGAATACTGTACAGTTCTGGCCACCCTATTATAGAACGGATATTAAACTAGAAATGATGCAGAAAAGATTTACTGGGATGGTACTGGGACTTAATAGTTTAGGTTATATGAGAGGCTGGATAGACTGGGACTTTTTTCCCCTGGAGTGCAGGAGGCATAGGAGTGATCTTATAGAGCTTTACAAAGTAATGAGAGGTAAGTTGGTTATTCAATATCTTTTGCTAAAGGTAAGGGAGTTTAAAACTCAAGGGCATATGTTTAACGTGAGAGGGGAGAAATACAAAAAGGTCCAGAGGGACAATTTTTTCACACAGAAGGTGGTGAGTGTCTGGAACAAGCTGCCAGAGGTCATAGTAGAGGCAGGTACAACTTTGTCTTTGAAAAAGCATTTAGATAATTACATGAGTAAGATTGATATCGCGGGATATGAGCCAAATACAGACAATTAGGACTATCTTCATGGTTAAAACTGGGTGACGTGAATAAGTTGGACCGAAGGGCTTATTTCCATGCTGTAAACTTCTATGACTTTGAGATATTAGGATTCGTGACCAAAAATTGGAGGAAATAGCTAGGTTCTGAGGAGAGTCTTAAGGGTGGAAAGTTATTGGAGGGAGGGAAGTCCAGAGCCTGGTGCCATAGATACTGAAGATATGGCCGTCAGTGGTGGAGCAATTGTAACACGGTATTTGCAAAATGGCCAGAATGAGAACAGTGCAAATACCTCAGAATTTAGAACATAGAACACTACAGCACACACAGGCCCTTCGGCCCACGAGTTGCGCCGATCACATCAACACCCACCAACCTACAGACCTATCTATAACCCTCAATCTCATTAAACCCCATATACTCATCCAGAAGTCTTTTAAAAGACCCCAGCGAGTTCGCCTCCACCACACTGACGGCAGCCGATTCCATTCACTCACCACCCTCTGAGTGAAAAACTTACCCCTAACATCACTTCTGAACTTCCCTCCCTGCACCTTAAATCTGTGTCCTCTCATAGCAACCATTTCAACCCGGGGAAATAGCCTCTGAGAGTCCACCCTATCTATTCCTCTCAACATTTTATAAACTTCTATCAGGTCGCCTCTCAACCTTCGTCTCTCCAGGGAGAAGAGTCCCAGCTCCCTCAACCTATCTTCATAAGGCATGCCTCCCAGTCCAGGCAACATCCTTGTAAATCTCCTCTGTACCCTCTCAATAGCTTCTACATCTTTCCTACAGTGAGGCGACCAGAACTGCGCACAATACTCTAAATGAGGCCTGACAAGGGTCTTATAAAGTTGCAGCATTACCTCCCGACTCCTAAACTCAATCCCTCGATTAATGAAGGCACAATTTCTTGGCACAAGAATAGAAATTGCAGGAAAAACTCAGCAATGCTGACACCATCTGTGGAGAGAGGATAGGTCCAATGTTTCGAGTCTGGATGACCCTTTGTCAGAGCTTAGGGTTGAGTTTTTCCAGCATTTTCTGTTTTTGTTTTAAATTCCAGCATCCGTAGCATTTTGCTTTTATCTCAGAGAATGTTGTGGCTAGAGAAAATTTGAAAGTTGGGAAAGACAATGCTATGGGAAAAACAAGGATGAAAATTATAAATCTGTTTTGAGAGCTACAACCTCAGGAAGCATGATGGTGAAAGGGGAACAAGATTTTTTACGAGTGAAGACAAGACAGAAAACCGCCCAAAGATGTGTAGACTAGGTGGATTGGCCACAGTAAATTGCACATTAGTCAGGGGGATTGGCAGTACAAATTTCGGGATATGGGGATAGAGCAAGGGTGGGATTGTTGTTGGTGTGGGCTCAATAGGTAGAATGGCTTCCTTCTGCACAATAGAGATTCTATGATTAAAATGCTCGTTAAATCCAGCAGGTCTGACGGCATCTGTAGTGAGAAAGAGAGTTAATGTTTCAAATCTAAATGCTGTTTCTACATATTCTACTGAGCTAATGCAACATTTTCTGTTCTTATCTCAGATCTCCAGCATTATCTTGCTTTTACATTTATCTGGGAAAAGATTTCAAACATCAGTATGACTGGAAAAACACCAAGATTCTCACACACAATCAAGTGAGAGTGTTCCAATGTACTGACTGTGGAAAGAGCTTTAACCAGTTACACAAACTAAAAAAAAACACACCATTCACAGCAGGAAGAAACTGTATATACGTCGTATGTGTGGGCAAGACTCCATCTGGTCACCCAACCTGGAGCAAAATAGGACACCGGCACTATGGAGAAACCCTGGAAATGTGCTGAGTGCGGGAAGGGATTCAAATTCCCTTCCCAGTTGGAAACTCACCAACGCATTCACACTGGAGAGAAACCATGGAAATGTGGAGATTGTGGGAAGGGATTCAATTACCCTTCCAGACTGGAAACTCATCGTTGCAGTCACACTGGGGAGATGCCGTTCACCTGCTCTGTGTGTGGGAAGGGATTCAGTCAGTCTTCCAACCTGCTGACACACAAACTCATTCACAGTGAGGAGAGACCCTTCATCTGCACTGACTGTGGAAAGAGGTTCAGACAGTCATCCAACCTCACGGCACACCAACGTGTTCACACTGGGGAGAAGCCATTCACCTGTTCTGTGTGTGGGAAGGGATTCATCCAGTCAGCTACACTGCTGACACACCAGCGAGTTCACACTGAGGAGAGGCCGTTCAGCTGTACGCACTGTGGAAAGAGATTTAGGCATTCAGGGCACCTCATTGTACATCAACGAATTCACACTGGAGAGAGACCATTCACCTGCTCCAAGTGTGGAAAGGGGTTCGCTGATTCATCTGGCCTTCTGACACACCAGCGAGTTCACACTGGAGAGAAACCCTTCATTTGCACTGAGTGTGGGAAGGGATTTGCTCACTCATCCAATCTGGTGACACACCAGCGAGTTCATACTGGGGAAAGGCCAATCATCTGCACTGTGTGTGGAGAGGGATTCACTCAGTCATCCCAACTGCTGAGACACAAACAAATTCACAAGTGACTGTCAGGGATGAATTTTGCTGTCATTGCTGCTGTTAATCTCATCCAGGACTGAACTATGTTAATTCTGAAAGCTGGGATTTGTTACTGCTGGCAATAATCCTTGTAACAGCTGAAGTTTAATATTCTGGATCTGTAGCTGATTGTGTTCTTGGGGCTGCAGTGTCCTGAAAGAGCTGCTGTCTGTGATCTTTCCCCATAATTCAGGAACTCTCATCAGAAATTAGTTTACAACAAGATTCTGAACTTTAACTTTGATTCTAAATTGATCTTTGGCAAGAACTCTACAATTCAGTGTCTGAGACGTTCCGCTAATTAACATCTCCAATTAGAAAGTACTGATTAATCCTCACTGACAATTCTTACTGACTTTCCCATTAGACATAGCGACATCTCCATTATTCACCAGAAAGAAAGGGAATGGATTCTGTGGCAAATCGAGAGTTGCCAAATGTTACCCTGGTACAGAATTCTGCTCAGCACGGGAACGGAGACAAGTTCAATCCAATGCACTGTATGAAAACTTCAGAAATTTATGCAATATTATAAAAATTGTTCACTTTCTCTCTGTATTGTGAAGAAAGCTTCCACAGCATTCGGGCAATGCTTGCGGGCTGACGAACACAGGACAGGCCTGTTATCTTTGTCAAGGACATATCTCTACTACAGGCCCTGAAATAAGGTATTTCAATTGGATACAATTGGATCTCATGACCTGTATGTAACCCAACTTTCTGTGTAAAGGTTAAAACAGGCTGTTTGAGAGCAATGTGATTTTGAAGCGATCTGTACTGGCGTCAGCCCAACATCCATACTCTAGATCACAGCAGTTAACCATTCGGAAACAGCTAAGAGACCAGCACTCACTATGCATCGTCCGTCCGCTTGTCCTCCGGGACCAGTAAACCATTCTCACCTGCCATGGATCATGTGTTTTTCTTGTCTGTTTAGCTTCCACCTCATATTTAAACTGTTGACTCTCAATGAACTAATTTAAAATCACTTCAGAGCTCAATCCCTTTTCGGGTAATCTGAGTCCTGGACCTAAATCCTAACAGTCATAATGAAGACGACAGTTTTGGTCACTATTATAGAAAAAGATATAAAGGCACTGAAAAGGATGCAGAGTAGATTCATAAAGATGGTAGGAGATCTTGGCCAGAGCCTTCACAAGCTCCGTCTGCAGGATGGTGTATGTCACAGTGCAGCAGTCGCTCAGTGTCAGACTCGAGAGCCAGCCTAGATAAGGTGCTCAGCTTGATGATTATTTCCTCTTGTTATTGATGTGGATCGTTCGGAAACAATGGATTCTGATGATGTCATCCAGTCTCCATCTGAAGATGTCGTGAAGACTATCCAATCACACCTGAGTGGTGAAAACTATCCAATCACCACCTGAGTGGTGAAAACAGTTTTGTTCGAGACAGCAGCAAGCCCATGACAGTGAGATCAGCAAATGGAACTAATGGGAAAGACAGCGAGGCTACACATGGACATCAGGAATAGTGTTAAGTTAACGAAGATACACAATTGTTACACCATCTGGTAGCTATTATGCAATACATCTCCCAGAATAGTGGAGTAGTGATGAACTAAGTCAGGGGGATATCAGAGACAGTGTCACAACTGCATTAAATTCTTTCTCGATTGGGATCACACCATCAATATGGTGGGGCGGGAGGGGGGGGGGTGGGGAACTAAAATCATCAAAAATTCCAAGAGGAAATCTAAGGCTGCCATTATCAGGGATACTATTCTGAAATTTACACTCACCGACCAGGGCTGATCACTCAGGCTGGCAATAGACTGTTCAGTGTTAAAATGTTGTTGTCTCTGTCCCAGACATTCATAGAATCCCTACAGTACAGAAGGAGGCTATTCAGCCCATTGAGTGTGCATCGACCACAATTCCAATCAGCCCCTATCTCTGTAACCCCACATATTTACCCTACTAGTCCCCCAACACTAATTTAGCATGGCTAATCAACCTAACCCGAACATCTTTGGACTGTGGGACTGTGTGCATCTGGAAGAAACCCACTCAGACATAAGGAGAACAAGTGAGCTTCACACAGACAGTGACCCAAGCAGGGAATTGAACCCGGATCCCTGGTTCTGTGAAGCAGCAGTGCTAACCACTGTGCCACCATTCTGTTCCATATAGAGTTAGATTTCAGAGAAAGAGATGGAATGGGATTGACAAAATCGCTTATATTTCTAGAGGGTAAGCTTACTATAATTTCTGAAAATTGTGACTCTTATAGGTACCAAATCTTCGTCCCCAGTATTAGTCAGATTGGTTGCTGCTATCCACAGAATAGGACAGGACATATCCCCATATGTGTCTGTTCATGTACACAGGTGTGAATCTGCTTTGTGGATGTATGTATGTTTTTCCGTGGTTCTATGTAATGGCCTGGTTGAAATATGTATCTGTACATATGTATCTGCATAATTGTTTCTCTGGTGTATGTTCGAGGTCGTTAAGGTGAGTGAGATTGTATGTGTGTGTGTGAGAGAGAGTAAGTTTTTATCTTCGTGTATGTGTGTGGATATTTTTGTGTGGTTGTCTCTGTGTGGGTGTGTGTACGAGAGAGATAGAGAATTTATGCATGTGTTTGTATGTGTGTATGAGAGACAGTGAGTTCAAATGTGTGAATATTTATGTTTATGGGTACCTATGTGTGGGTATCTGTGTGTGTTGCTTTCTATTACCTGTAACACAATCCTTCCACCCTCTGAGGAGACAATGGGACTGCTGACAATCCCAGTGAGTGATGCGAATGGAGCTGTTTGGAGATTCTTCATCCAGGATGAAACCACAGGCAGACTGTGTGCTGTGTAAAACCTGACATGTACACAACCAGGCCCCATCTCTCCTGGAACTGTATGGAGTTTCCGTTGCTTTCTCGATCTTTACACTCACCTGACGAAGGAACATCGTTTCTGAAAGCTTGTGGGATTACTATCAAATGAACTGGTTGGATTTTAACCTGGTGTTGTGAGACTTCAAGCTGACTGTCGTCAGATCCAGTCCAGTGGATCACAGATGTGCGGATTAGGTTGATTGGCCATGCTAAATTGACCCGAGAGTCAGGGGATTAGCAGGATAAATATGTGGGGTTACAGAAATAGGGCCTGGATAGGATTGTGGTCGGTGCAGACCTGGTGGGCTGGATAGCCTCCTTCTGCACTGCACGTAGAACATAGAAAAACTACAGCACAAACAGGCCCTTCGGCCCACAAGTTGCGCCGATCATATCGCTACCTGCTAGGCTTACCTATAACCTTCAATCCTATTAAGTGCCATGTGGATGAGAAAGGGGACCTAGTGGTAGGGGATGGGGATATGGCTCAGGTATTGAATAACTTTTTTGTTTCCTCTTCACGGAGGAGGATGTGAATAATTTGCCGGGTGTTAGCGATGGAAAGGTGGTAGGACTGCAGGGTCTTAATGACATTACTGTTACTAGAGAGGCGGTGCTCGACAGACTGGAGGGGCTGATTGTGGACAAGTCCCCAGGACCGGATGGAATGCTTCGGAGGTTATAGTGGATGCATTGGTGGTTATCTTCCAGACGTCGCTGGATTCCGGGGAAGTGCCGGAAGATTGGAAAACGGCTAAAGTTACGCCGTTGTTTAAGAAGGGTGCCAGGCAAAAGGCAGGGAATTATAGGCCGGTTAGTTTAACGTCTGTGGTAGGTAAAATGTTAGAATCCGTCAGTAAAGAGGAAATTGCGAGGCATCTTGAAGGGAATTGCTTGATAGAGCAGACGCAGCACGGTTTCATTAAAGGGAAGTCGTGTCTGACAAATTTACTGGAGTTCTATGAGGATGTGTCTAGGGCAGTGGATAGAGGAGAGCCGGTGGATGTGGTCTTTCTGGATTTTCAGAATGCGTTTGACAAAGT
The DNA here is from genome assembly GCA_037974335.1 of Prionace glauca. Taxonomy (NCBI): domain Eukaryota; kingdom Metazoa; phylum Chordata; class Chondrichthyes; order Carcharhiniformes; family Carcharhinidae; genus Prionace; species Prionace glauca. The sequence continues at coordinate 920,975 of CM075738.1, forward strand.
ACCTCATAAGAGGTTATTGCAGAAGGTCAGGGAACTTGAGTTGGGGGTAGGGTGTTAGCGTGGATTTAATGTTGGCAAATGTGAGGTGGTCCATTTTGGAAGGAAGAATGGTAGGAAGGACTATTACTTACGTGGCGAAAAACTGCAGCAGGCGACGGTGCAGAGGGACCTCGGGGTCCTTGTGCATGAGTCGCAAAAACCCAGCTTGCAGGTGCAGCAGGTGGTTAGGAAGGCGAATGGGATGCTGGCCTTCATAGCGAAGGGGATTGAATATAAAAGTAGGGAGATCTTGCTGCAGCTGTATAGGGCATTGGTGAGGCCGCAGCTGGAGTACTGTGTGCAGTTTTGGGCGCCGCACCTGCGCAAAAATATTTTGGCCTTGGAGGGAGTGCAGAGAGGTTTACTAGGCTGATACCGGAGTTGAGGGGGTTGAGCTATGAGGAGAGGCTGAATGAACTAGGCTTGTACTCGTTAGAGTTTAGAAGAATGAGGGGAGATCTCAATGAGACGTATAAGATGATGAATGGGATGGATAGGATAGAGGTGGAGAGACTCTTCCCGCTCAAAAAAGACAGTAGGACTAGGGGGCACAGCCTCAAGATAAAGGGATAAAGGCGTTTTAGAATGGAGTTGAGGAGGAACTTCTTCACTCAAAGGGTGGTGAATCTCTGGAATTCTCTACCCGTTGAAGTGGTGGAGGCTGCCTCGCTAAATATTTTCAAGAAGCGGGTTGATGGGTTTTTGATAAGAGAGGGGATTAAGGGTTATGGGGAGAGGGCCGGAATGTGGAACTGAGCCACGACAGATCAGCCATGATCTTATTGAATGGCAGGGCAGGCTCGAGGGGCCAGATGGCCTACTCCTGCTCCTATTTCTTATGTTCTTACTCGTCCAGAAGTCTGTTAAAAGACCCCATTGAGTTCGCCTCCACCACAACGCGGCAGCCAATTCCACTCACCTACCACCCTCTGAGTGAAAAACTTACCCCTGACATCTCTGTACCTACTCCCCAGCACCTTAAACCTGTGTCGTCTCGTAGCAACCATTTCAGCCCTGGAAAAAAGCCTCTCAACATCTTATACACCTCTATCAGATCACCTCTCATCCTTCGGAGTTTGCACATTCTCCTTGTGTCTGCGTGGGTTTTTCTCCGGGTGCTCCGGTTTCCTCCCACAGTCCAAAGATGTGCGGGTTAGGTTCATTGGCTATGCTAAAATTGCCCCTTAGTGTCCTGGAATGTGTAGGTTAGAGGGATTAGCAGGTAAATGTGTAGGGATATGGGGATAGGGTCTGGGTGGGATTGTGTTCGGTGCAGACTCGATGGGCCGAAGGGCCTGTTTCTGTACTGTATGGTTCTATGGTTCATTTCTCCAAGGAGAAAAGACGAGCTCCCGCAACCTATCCTTATAAGGCATGCCACCCAATCCAGGCAACATCCTTGTAAATTTCCTCTGCACCCTTTCAATAGCTTCATCATCCCTCCTGTAATGAGGCGACCAGAACTGAGCACAGTACTCCAAGTGGGGTCTAACTAGAGTCTTATAAAGCTGCAGCATTATCTCCCGACTCCTAAACTCAATCCCTCGATTGATGAAGGCCAGTACGCCATACACCTTCTTAACCACATCCTCTACCTGCAAGGCTGATTTACGAGTCGTATGGACCCGGACCCCAAGGTCCTTCTAATCCTCTATGCTGCTATGAGTCTTACCCTTGATATTATACTCCTTCATCCCATTTGACCTACCAAAATGGACCACTACACGTTTATCCGCGTTGAAGTTCATCTGCCACTTTTCCGCCAAGTTTTGCATCCTATCTATGTCACGCTGCAACTTCTGACATCCCTCCAGACTATTTCCTCTGATGGAGAAATCTAGCACGAGGGGGCATGGCTTTAAATTAAGGGGTGGTAGTTATAGGATGGATGTCAGGGGTAGGTTCTTTACCCAGAGGGTAGTGAGGGATTGGAATGCCCTGCCTGCTGCAGTTGTAAATGCGCCTAGTTTGGGGGCATTTAAGAGATCTGTGGATAGGTTTATGGACAAAAAGGGATTGGTTTAGGTTAGTGGGTCATTGTTTTTGTAACTGGTCGGCGCTGTAATGTTCTATGTTCTATCCACAACACCTCCAACCTTCGTGTCATCAGCAAACTTACCAACCCACCCTTCCACTTTCTCATCCAGATCATTTATAAAAATTACAAACAGCAAGGGTCCCAGAACAGATCCCTGGGGCACTCCATTGGTGACCGACTTCCAAGCAGAAAAAGACCCATCTGCAACCACTCTCTGCCTTCTGCAGGCAAGCTAGTTCTGGATCCAGAAGGCAATAGCACCTTGGATCCCACGCCCTCTCACTTTCTCAAGAAGTTTTGCATGGGCGAACCTTATTGAACGTCTTGCTGAAGTCCATATAAACCTCATTCCTTCGTCAGTGTGTTTAGTGGAAAGACTCTTCCTGCTCAAAAAAGACAGTAGGACTAGGGGGCACAGCCTCAAGATAAAAGGAGGGCGGTTTAGAACGGAGTTGAGGAGGAACTTCTTCACTCAAAGGGTGGTGAATCTCTGGAATTCTCTGCCCGTTGAAGTGGTGGAGGCTGCCTCGCTACATATTTTTAAGACGCGGGTTGATGGGTTTTTGATAAGAGAGGGGATTAAGGGTTATGGGGAGAGGGCGGGAAAGTGGAACTGAGCAGTGACAGATCAGCCATGATCTTATTGAATGGCAGGGCAGGCTTGAAGGGCCAGATGGCCTACTCCTGCTCCTATTTCTTATGTCACATTTTCAAAGAACTCAACCAGGCTCGTAAGGCACGATCTGCCTTTGACAAAGCCGTGTTGGCTACTTTGAGCATACATAAACATTCTCTAAATGTTTATAAATCCTGTCCCTCAGGATCTTCTCCATCAACTAACCAATCACTGAGGTTAGACTCACCGGTCGGTAATTTCCTGGGCTATCCCTTTTCTGTTTCTTGAATATAGGAACCACATGCATAATCTTCTGGAACCTCTCCCATCTCCATCAATGAAGCAAAGATCATCGCCAGAGGTTCTGCAATCTCTTCGCTGGCCTCCCACAGTCACCTGGGGTACATCCCATCCGGTCCCGGCGACTTATCTATCTTGATGCTATTCAAAAGTTCCAACACATCCTCTTCCTTGATGTCCACATACTCGATCTCTCCAGTCCACCGCAAGCCTGCAGTAAAACCACAGATCTTTTTCCACCGTGAATACCAACATAAAGTATTCATTAAGCACCTCTGCTATTTCTACCAGTTATGTACAAACTTTCCCGCCTTCACATTTCATAGGTCCTATTCCTTCACATCTCATCCTTTTACTCTTGACATATTTGTAACACCTTAGGGTTCTCCTTAATCTTACCTGCAAAGGCCTTCTCATGACCCCTTCTGGCTCTCCTAATTTCCTTCTTAAGCTCCTTCCTACAAGACGTATTCTCCTCTAGATCCCGAACATCTCCTAGCTCTCTGAACCTATTGTACACTTTTCTTTTTGACTAGGTTCATTACGACTTTTATGCACCACGGTTCCAGTAACCTTGCAAAACCTCCCTGCCTCATCGGAACGTTGTGCAGAACTCCGGACAAACATTCCTTGAAAATCTGCCACCTTACTTTGGTACTTCTCCCCGAGAATGCCTCCTTCCAATTTATTCACCTAATTTCCTGCCTGATGGCTTCATATTTTCCCCACACTTTCCTAGCTTGCCTGATCCTATCTCTTTCCAATGCTAGTGTAAAGGAGATAGAGTTATGATCACTATCCCCAAGATGTTCTCCCACTGAGAGATCCGACACCTGTCCAGGTTCATTAGCCAATACCAGATTGAGTACAGCCTCTCTTGTAGGCTTATCCACATACTGTGTCAGGAAACCCTCCTGAACACACCTAACAAACTCCTCCCCATCCAAACCCTCGGGATATTCCAATCAATGTTTAGGAAATTAAAGTCTCCCATCACGACAACTCTGTTATTACTACATCTCTCCAGGATCTGTTTCCCTATCTGCACCTCAACATCCCTATTACTATTGGGCAGCCTATAGAAAACACCCAGTAAAGTTATCGACCCCTTCCTGTTCTGAACTTCCACGCACAGAGACTCTGTAGACAATCCCTCACGGCGTCCACCTTCTCTACAGCCGTGACACTACCCCGATCAACAGTGCCACTCCCTCACCTCTTTTGCCTCCCTCCCTGTCCCTCCTGAAACCCGGCACCTGAAGTATCCAGTCCTGTCCCTGAGACATCCAAGTCTCTGTAATGGCCACCACATCACAATTCCAAGCAGTGATCCACACTCTAAGCTCATCCACTTTATTCACTACACTCCTGGCGTTAAAATAGACACATCTCAAACCTTCGGTCTGAGCGCTCCCTTCTCCATCACCCGTCTATCCTCCCTCTTGCACTGTCTACAATCCTTCTTTATTTGCAAGCTAACTCCTCGCTCCCAGTCACCTCATCTCGATTCCCTCCCCCCAACCATTCTAGTTTAAAGTCTCCCCGGTGGCCTTAGCCAATTTTCCCGCCAGCATATTGGTCCCCTTGTGATTCAAGTGCCACCTGAATCAGGTCACACCTGCCCCTAAAGAGGTCCCATTGATCCAGGATTCTAAGGGAATTCTATGTTTAAATAGTGAAAGGGGGGGGGGGGGAAGGGGGGGGGGGTGAAGCTGGAGGACCAAGCCAGAGAGACTGATCTGCCAACCAATCGAAGTGAAGGAAGGATTGGATTGGAGCACTGAGATGGAGTGGCTAGTCTTCCAACCAATTGGAGTGAATGAGGGGTAGGGCTAATCCCAGAACCCCCTCTTTGGTTGAAAGTCTGCCTCATTGGTGTAAAAGTCAAGGGAAGAATGGCCCTTTGTGTTTGTATCTTTAATCAGATGAAAGGCTGTAGGTGCAGAGCAAATGGATTGTTACTGCAATGGATTCATTCTGGATGGATGGGGATTCTGAGAGGGAATAACACAGTGTAGCAGAAAAGGAAATAAGAGTGCATGTTGTGTAGATAGATTGTCACAAAAGTGCTGGAGAGCAGGAGGCTTGTTGAGGAAGTCAGTGTTCACTGGGGCAGCGTGGAGAGGAAGTTGGGTAGGAAACCACTGATTTTTAAAATTTATTCATGGGATGTAGGGGTCATATCTGGTCCAACACTTACACCCGTCCCAAATTATTCTTAAACTGAGTGACTTGCTTGACCATTTCAGAGGACAGTTAAGAGTCAACCACAGTGCTGTAGCTCTGGAGTCACAGGTAGGCCAGACCAGGTAAGGATGGCAGATTTCCTTCTCTATAGGATATCAGTGAACCAGATGAGATTTTACAGATATTGACAGTGTTCATCATGAAATCTGTAATCCAAGCTTTTGATTGCCATGGTTGAATTTAAATAAGTGTCCCTAGAGCATTACCTTGGCTGTTGGGATTACCAGTCCAATAGTAAAACCATCCCCCCACCGCCTCCCCAGTAGTAGTGATGAATGATTGTTTTTGAGACTGGAAGATGTAAATAGTATTTAAAGAGAGAGAGTCATTAACAATATCAGGCAACATGGGGAAGCTGGGTGATCAGTGTCTCCAAGGGACAGTGTTGGGACCATTGCTCTTCACCATAAAGTGAGTGAATGAATAAATAAAAAACAGATCCTTGTCTCTGAAAAATCTTCCACAACAAGGGAGGGGGGCATTCAATTAGAACGAGGAATGGGGCAGGAATCTCAGTGTACAAATACAGCCAACATCAAATCAGTGCCCAGGTTAGCGAGGGACTGGGGGAGGGATCTCAGAGTACAAATACATCAAACATTAATATTAGTGTACAGGTTAGCGAGAGTAAAATGAAAAGCTAACAAGGAATGTGGTTTCAGTTCTAGAACTGTAGATTTGATAAGTAGGGAGTTTATGTTAAACCTGTCCTGAACCTTGATTAGAATCACATTGAGAGAATTGTGTGCAGCTTTGGTCACCATATAAAAAGAAATCTGTGTAAATACATATGAGGAAAGGATTGACACCTAGGTCAATATTCTCTGGTAAAACAAGGCTGAGGGGAGTCATAATCCATCCCTTTAACATGTTGAAATGTTCTGATAGAGAAGATTCAGAGAGAATTAAAACATATAAGATGATTAAAGGTTTAGACAGGGTAGATAGTGATAGCCTTTTTCCTAGGATGGAGAAAGCTAGCACGAGGGGGCACGATTTTAAATTAAGGGGGGGTAGTTATAGGACAGATGTCAGGGGTAGGTTCTTTACCCAGAGGGTGGTGAGGGACTGGAATGCCCTGCCAGCTGCAGTTGTAAATGCACCTAGTTTGGGGGCGTTTAAAAGATCTGTGGATAGGTTTATGGATGAAAAGGGATTGGTTTAGGCTAGTGGGTCATTGTTTTTTAACTGGTCGGCGCAACATCGTGGGCCGAAGGGCCTGTTCTGCGCTGTAATGTTCTATGTTCTAATGTTTCCTCTTTTGAGTAAGAGGTAGAACTGGAGCCCATCAACATCAGAAAATCACCAAGAAACCCAGTCAAGAATTCTGGTGAACTTTGATGGTATCTGGGGTGGGTGGGTCAATCTGCAAATTGGATAGTGAACTTTCATCAACCTCCCCACCCCTAGGACCCTGCAGCTCTCTTTCACAGTAAGACCCTGCCCATGGCATTGTGAGGTCATGACAGAATCTCTGCATTGCTGTGGTTTCCATAAATATTTACAATTCATTGGGATCTCTCAGATGGTCAAATATTCTCTGGTGTGAAGATGAATCAGTCTCTGATCTTCAACCAGACCCCAGTTACAAACATGGATCAGACTCTGATCTTCAGCCGGAATTCACCTACAAGATTAGTCATATATGAGATGCTGTATAAAGGTTGGTGGTGTGGAGTCTAGTCTGGGGAGCCCTCACCATCTCACTCACTCCACTGTCATCCCTGTCCTTTCTCTTATCTCCTCTCTTCATCCTCAATCAGCCACCACCCAGAACCCAAACCATTTCTCTGCCCATCAATCTGGCTACCATCCCACCATCCCCTCAAAACCAGAGAATTTCTCTCTATAACTCATCCAATCAGTAAAACACCTCATCACTCCTATAAAATAGATTTTCCTTCAGCCCCAAGACCTGAGACTCTGCAGCAACTCCCATGAAATGTGAGTCCTCATCACCTCTAAATGGTGGGACCTCACCTTCAGCTCTAAACTGCAGGGCTCCTCACTCAACCAAACCAATGAGACAGCCGATCACCTCAACATCTCTCAGTAATGACCCTCTGAAACTGCAGCATTCGCTCAGCACTGACCCTCTAACAGTGCAGCACTCCCTCCATTTATTTGATTTATTATTGTCACATGTATTAACTTACAGTGAAAAGTATTGTTTCTTGCATGCCATACAGACAAAGCATACCATTCACAGAGAAGGAAACGAGAGAGTGCAGAATGTAGTGTTACAGTTATAGCTCAAGTGTAGAGAAAGATCAGCTTCATGCAAGGTAAGATCATTCAAAAATCTGACAGCAGCAGGGAAGAAGCTGTTCTTGTGTCAGTTGGTACGTGACATATCTCGGCGGCACGGTAGCACAGTGGTTAGCACTGCTGCTTCACAGCTCCAGGGTCCTGGGTTCGATTCCCGGCTCGGGTCACTGCCTGTGTGAAGTTTGCACATTCTCCTCGTGTCTGCGTGGGTTTTCTCCGGGTGCTCCGGTTTCCTCCCACAGTCCAAAGATGTGCGGGTTAGGTTCATTGGCTATGCTAAAATTGCCCCTTAGTGTCCTGGGATGTGTAGGTTAGAGGGATTAGCAGGTAAATGTGTAGGGATATGGGGATAGGGTCTGGGTGGGATTGTGTTCGGTGCAGACTCGATGGGCCGAAGGGCCTGTTTCTGCACTGTAGGGTTCTATGGTTCTTTTGTATCTTTTTCCTGACGGAAGAAGGTGAAAAAGAGAATGTCCGGGGTGCGTGGGGTCCTTGATTATGCTGGCTGCTTTGTCAAGGCAGCAGGAAGTGTAGACTGAGTCAGTAGTTGGGAGATTGGTTTACGTGATGGATTGGGTGACATTCACGACCTTTTGTAATTCCTGCAGTCTTCAGGAGAGCAGGATTCATACCAAACTGTGATACAACCAGAAAGAATGCTTTCTATGGTGCATCTGTAAAAGGTGTTGAGAGTCGAAGCTGACATGCCAAATTTCCTTTGTCTTCTAAGAAAGTAGCAGCGCTGGTGGGCTTTCTTAATTATAGTGTTGGCATGGGGGACTAGGACAGGTTGTTGGTGATCTGGATGCCTAAAAATGTGAAACTCTTAGCCCTTTCCACTTCGTTCCCATTGATGTAGATAGGGGCATGTTTTCCTCTACGCTTCCTGAAGTCAATGACAATCTCTCATTTTGTTAGCATTGAGGGAAAGATTATTGTTGCTGCACCAGTTCACCAGATTCTCTACCTCATTCCTGTACTCTGTCTCATCATTGTTTGAGACCCGACCCACTACGGTGGTGTTGTCAGCAAACTTGAGAATCGAGTTGGAGGGGAATTTGACCACACAGTCAGGGGGGTATAAGAACTCTTATGTTATGTTCTAACCTTTCGAAGCACTTCATAATGATGGATGTCACAGCCACCGGCTGATAGTCATTAAGGCACACTGCTTGGCTTTTCTTAGATACTGGAATGATGGTTGTCTTCTCGAAGCAGATAGGGACCTCAGATTATTGTAAAAAAAGGTTGAAGATGTCTGAGAATACCTCCACCAGCTGATCCACACAGGATTGGAGTGCTCGTCCAGGTACCCCATCCGGGCCAGTTACTTTCTCTGGGTTGATCTCAAGAAAGCTGCTCTGATATCTGCAATGGTGACCACAGATACAGGTTCATCCAGGGCTTCCAGAGTGGAGGGCATGCTCTCCCTGAGCTCTTGCTCAAAATGGGGCCTCTGACAGTGCAGCTCTCCCTCAGCGCTGTCCCTCTGATAGTGCAGCGCTCCTCAGTACTCTCCCGCTGACTGTGCGACACTCCATCAGTACTGTCATCTCAGTCCTAACCCTTTGACAGTGTAGCGTTCCCTCAGTGATGTTCCTCTGTCAGTGCAGCACTTCCTCAGTGATGTTCCTCTGACAGTGCAACACTCCCTCAGCAGTGTCCCTGTGAACAATGTGAACGACGGAATTAAGAGCAGGTTTAGGCCACTCAGCCCTTTAGACTATTCCCCCTTTCGTTAAAATCATTGATGATCTGATTGTAATCTGTCAACTTCCCAAAAACCTTTAACCCATCCTTGTTGATGAAGCTCTACTTTATAAACTTGCAGAGTCTGCTTCCACTGCCTTTGAGGAAGTGTGTTCCAGAGTGTTACAAACCTCCAAAACAAACAATTTCTCCTCATTTCTGTCTCAAGTGAGTGACCCCTTATTTTTAAATAGTGAGCCCTAGTTCTAGATTCTCTGTCAAGAGGAAACATCCTCTTCACATCCACCCTGACAATAGCTGTCATGATATTCAATGTTTCAATCAAGTCGCCTCTTATTCTTCTGATGGATTCAAACCTAACATCTCTAACCTTCCCTCATAAGACAGCCCATCCATTACTGGTGTTAGTCAAGTAAACTTCTGAACGGCTTCTAACACATTCATACCTTTGCTTAAATAACAAGACCAGTATTGTACACAATACTCCAGATGTGGTCTCACCAATTTCTTGTATAACTGAAGCAAAACCTTCCCTACTTTTGTAACCAATTTGCCTCACAATAAACAATAACATTCTATTAGAACATAGAACACTACAGCAGAAACAGGCCCTTCGGCCCACAAGTTGTGCCGATCTCATCTGTACTTCCCAAGCCATAAAACTATCTGTAACTCCCAATCCCATTAGCTTTCCTAATTACTTGCTGTACCTGTTTACTAGCCTTTTGTGATTCATGCACTAGGAAGCAGATTCCTCTGCACCCCAGAGCTTGCGATCGCTTACTATTTAGATAATATGCTTTGTTTTTATTCTTCCTGCCAAATTGGAAAATTTCACATTTGCCCATATTATACTCCAATTTCCAGATTTCTGCCCATTCACATAACCGATTTATGTCTCTGTCCCCTCCTTACGTCCTCTTCATCATTTACTTTCTAAGCAATCTTTGTCATCAGCAAATTTAGCAACCAAACCTCAGTCCTTTCATCCAAGTTGTTTGTTTTTTTTTGAAGTTGAGGCCTCAGGACTGATTCCTGTGACACACCATTCGTCACATCCTGTCAACCAGAAAAAGACCACTAATATCAAATCTAATTTCCTGTCAGTGAGCCATTCCTCAGACCATGTAAATACATTACCTCCTACACAATGGTCTTTTATTTCACACAAATAGCTCTGTTGTGTCACCTTATCAAATGCCTTTTGGAAATCTAAGTACAGCATATCTACTGGTTTCCCTTTATCTGTCACACATGTGGCTCCTTCAAGGAACTTCAATAACTTGCTTAAATGTGGCCTCTCTTTCACAAAACAATGTTGCCTTTTCCTGATTGCACTCAATTTTTTCCAAGTGCTTTGCTACAGCATCTCTACTTACGGCTTCTAATATTTTCCCTATAAGAACATAAGAAATAGGAGCAGGAGTAGGCCATCCAACCTCCCGAGCCTGCCCGCCATTCAATAAGATCATGGCTGATCTGTCATGTCTCAGCTCCACATTCCCGCCCTCTCCCCATAACCCTTAATCGCCTTGCCTATCAAAAACCTGTCAACCCGCGTCTTAAATATATTTAGCTTGGCAGCCTCCACCACTTCAACGAGCAGAGAATTCCAGAGATTCACCATCCTTTGAGTGAAGAAGTTCCTTCCTCAACTCTGTTCTAAACCGCCCCCCCTTTATCTTGAGGCTGTACCTTCTAGTCCTACTGTCCTTTCTGAGCGGGAAGAGTCTCTCCACCTCTATCCTATCCATCCCATTCATCATCTTATACGTCTCAATGAGATCTCCCTTCATTCTTCTAAATTCTAACGAGTACAAGCCTAGTTTATTCAGCCTCTCCACATAGTTCAACCCCCTCAACTCTGGTATCAGCCTAGTAAACCTCCTCTGCACTCCCTCCAAGGCCAAAATATCCTTGCACAAGTGCGGCGACCAAAACTGCACACGGTACTCCAGCTGCGGCCTCACCAGTGCCCTGTACAGTTGCAGCAAGACCTCCCTACTTTTATATTCAATCCCCCTCGCTTTGAAGGCCAGCATCCCATTCGCCTTCCTGACCACCTGCTGCACCTGCAGGCCGGGTTTTTGCGACTCATGCACAAGGACCCCGAGGTCCCTCTGCACCGTCACATGCTGCAGTTTTTCGCCATGTAAGTAATAGTCCTTCCTACCATTATTCCTGCCAAAGTGGACAACTTCACACTTGCCAACATTAAATTCCATTTGCCAGTTCCTGGCCCATTCGCCCAGCCTATCTAGATCCCTCTGCAGACTTTCCACACCCTCCGCACAATTTGCCGTTCCACCAATCTTGGTGTCAAATTTCGACACCATACACTCGGTTCCCTCCTCCAGATCATCTATATAAATGGTAAATAGCTGACAAATGTTGTGCTAATTGCCCTGTAATTTCCGGCTTTCTGTCTTCAACCCTTTTTGAATAATATGTTTGCTATCTTCCAAATAGATCCATCAGTGAATCGTGGGAATTTTGGAAAATTAAAACCACAGGATCTAGCCACATTTTCCAAGACTTTCAAGTGAAGTCCATCCAGACCAGAGGATATCAGCCCGCAGACCCAAAACCTTCTTCAACACCACTTCCCTGGTGATTGTAATTTTCTCAGGTGCCTTCCTCTGAAATATTTCCTGATTTACAGCTATTTCTGGGATGTTATTTGTGCTCACTATAGTGCCGATTGATGCAAAACACTGGCTTAATTCATCTGCCATAACTCTTCTTTTCATTTTCAATTCCATAGAAGCTCAGTACTGAACTCCAACAGTGCAGCATTCCCTCCATATTAAACCTCCGATAGTGTGACACTCCATCAGTACTAACCCTCCAACTGTGTGACACTACATCATTACTGACCATCCATCAGTGTGTCACTTTCTCAGTACTGACCCTCCGACAGTGTAGCATGCCCTCAGTACTGACCCTTCAACAGTGTAACACGCCCTCAACACTGAGCCTCTGTCAATGTGACACTCGTACTGACTCTCCAGCAGTGTAACACGTCCTCAATACTGAGCCTGTGACAATGTGGCACTCTCTTCATACTGACGGTCCAACAGTGTGACACTCCCTCAGTACTGAACCTCCATCAGTGTGACACTCCCTCAGTACTGACTCTCCAATGGTGTGACACACCCTCAATACTGACCCTCCAACAGTGTGACATGCTCTCAGTGCTGATAGTACAGCTCTCCCTCGGTTTTTTTCTTGCTAATGTATCTACCTCTCATTTTCTTAGATTTTATCCAGGCCAGTTTGACGAATATTTGAGGTCCTGTGACTGGCAATGCCATCAGATGTGCTGTGACTGACAGCTACACCAGATGTCCTCTGACTCTCACCTCCACTAGATGGCCTTTGACTCTCAACTCCACCAGACATCCTCCAGCTCTCAGCTCCATCAGACGTCCTGCAACTCTCAGCTCCACCAGATATCCTCTACTCACAGCTTCACCAGATGTCCATTTAGTTATTCACTGACTCTCGTAATCCATTGAAGTGTGTTAAACACTGATGACATCCCTCCTGTATGTTGTGTCATACACAGTCTGAGTCTATCCAGTGTGGTGTATTATGTACTGACGTCCCTATCTGGTTTGGTGTATTACATACTGACACTCTTTATCCAGTATATTGTGTTTTAAACTAACAGTCACTCCTCCTATATGTTGTGTTGAACACTGACAAACTCTACCCAGTACAGTGTGTTATAGAATGATCATCTCCATCGAGATATGTGTATTATACCATGACTCTCCGGTCAGGTGTGTCGTTTGCTGACGGATGTGTTCTATCCAGTATTAGCCTCTCTCCAATGTGGTGAGCAATACACTGACCGAGTGTAGCATGTGTTGTATGTTATTGACTGACTCTTAATCTATTGAAGTGTGTTAAACACTGATGATCTCCCTCCTGTGTGTTCTGTTATACACTGTCTGTCTCTATCCAGTGTGCTGTGTCAACCACTGATTGTCTATCGAGTATGCTGTGTTATACACTGACTGCCCCAATCTAATGTGTGTTATGCCCTGACAAACAGTGGCAAACACTGACTGTCCATATCCAGTGCAGTGTGTTATCCACTGGCTGCCTCTATCCAGTGTAGTGTACCATTGACTAACAGTAATGTCCCGTTTGTGTTATATTCATTAATTGTCTCCTCCAATATGGTGAGCTATACACTGACCGCGGGCAGCAAATGTGGTGTGTTATTCAATACATCTCTTAATTTATTGAGGTTTCTATTCAGTGCAGTGTGTTATACCCCTGGTGCCTCTATCCAGTGTGCTATATTATGCACTGACTGTGTCTATCCAGTTTGATGTTTTATACACAGGCTGCCGCTATCCCCTGTGGTTGTCTATTCAGACTGTCTATTCAGTGTGGAGTGCTATATACTGACTGTCTCTATCCAGTGAGCTGTGTTGTACACCGACTGTCTTTATCCAGTGCAGTGTATTATAGAACAAACCACCTCCATCCAGCATGTATATTATAATGACCCTGTCTTTCCAGTCTGATGTGCCATTTGCTGACTGTATTTCTCCTGTGATGTGTTTATGCAGTATTAGCCTCCCTCCAATGCAGTGAGCAGTAAACTGACCGAGTGTAATAAGTTTGTGTTATTCACTGACTCTCTTCATCTATTGAAGTGCGTTAAACATTGATGATCTCCCCCCTGTGTGTTCTGGTATGCATCAACTATCTCTATCCATTGCACTGTGATATACACCAACTCGGCCTCGCAGGTGGAGGAGGTGGTCAAGAAGGCGTATGGTGTACTGGCCTTCATTAATCGAGGGATTGAGTTTAGGGGTCGGGAGGTAATGCTGCAACTTTACAGGACCCTCGTCAGGCCTCATTTGGAGTACTGTGCGCAGTTCTGGTCGCCTCACTATAGGAAAGACGTAGAAGCTATTGAAAGGGTGCAGAGGAGATTTACAAGGATGTTGCCTGGACTGGGAGGCATGCCTTATGAAGATAGGTTGAGGGAGCTGGGACTCTTTTCCCTGGAGAGGCGAAGGTTGAGAGGCGACCTGATAGAAGTTTATAAAATGTTGAGAGGAATAGACAGGGTGGACTCTCAGAGGCTATTTCCCCGGGTTGAAATGGTCGCTACGAGAGGACACAGATTTAAGGTGCGGGGAGGGAAGTACAGAGGTGATGTTAGGGGTAAGTTTTTCACTCAGAGGGTGGTGAGTGAATGGAATCGGCTGCCGTCATCGGTGGTGGAGGCGAACTCGCTGGGGTCTTTTAGAAGACTTCTGGATGAGTATATGGGGTTTAATGGGATTGGGGGTTATAGATAGATCTATAGATTGGTGGGGTTGATGTCATCGGCGCAACTCGAGGGCCGAAGGGCCTGTTTGTGCTGTAATGTTCTATGTTCTATGTTCTATGTTCAACCATCCTTATCCAGTGTGCTGTGTTATCTACTGACTCTCTATTCAGTGTGTTGTTTTACACACTGTTCCAAATCAGGGCAGTGTGTTAGACACAGACTTGTCTCCATCCAGCGTTGTCTTATACACTGATGGTCTCTATCCCATGCAGTTCTTAGACACGGACTGTCTCTATCGAGTGTGCTGTGTACACTGACTGTCCCGATGCATTGCGGTGTGTTATCCACTGACTGTCCCTTTCCAGTACAGTGCATTTTATGTTAATGATCTGTGTGCATCCAGTCTGCATCCAGTGTGCTGTGTTATACACTGACTCTCACTATCCAATGTGGTATGTTATACACTGACTGCCCTAATCAAGTATTGTGTATTATACCCTGACACTCTCTATTCAGTGCAGTGCATCATACACTATCTGTATCCAGTGCCATATGCTGTATACTGACTATCTCAATGCAGTGTTGTGTACCATTGACGAACAGTAATGTCCAGTATAGTTTTCTGTACATTAATTGTCTCCCTCCAAAATGATGGGCTATACACTGACTATGCAGCAGGTTTTGTATCAATCAATACATATCTTGATCTATTGCAGTGTGTTAAACCCTGCAGGTTTTTCTCCTGTCTGTTGTGTTATACACTTACTATCTCTGTTGAGTGTGCTGTGTTATATCCTGACAGTCCCTATCCAGTGGATAATACACTGACTGTCTCTATCCATTATGTTGTGTTACACATTGACTGTCCCGATCCATCCAGTGTTACATACTGATGGTCTCTATCCTGTGTGGTTGTTACTCACTGGCAGTATCTATCCAGTGTGGTACATTATACACTGACTGTCTCAATCCAATGTAGTGTTTCAGTGACTAATAGTAATGTCCAGTGCAGTGTCCTATGCATTGAATGTCTCCCTACAATATGGTGAACTATACACTGACAGCTTGCTGCAAGTGTTGTGTGTTATTCAATAAGTCTCTCAATCTATTGCAGTGTGTTAAACTCTAAGTGTGTCTTTCCTCTGTACTGTATTACACAATGACTGTCTCACTCTGCAGTGTTGTTTGTAATAGACTGACAGTTTCCATTCAGTGCGGTGTGTGATATAGATGATGTCTGTCCAATATGGTGTTATCCATTGACAGTGTCTATCCATGTGCTGTGCTATACATTAGCTATCTATATCCAATGTGCTCTTATATTCTGATTGTCTCTCTCCAGTGTGTAGTGTTATACACTGGCTGTCTCGATTCAGTGTCGTTGTTCGACACTGACTTTCTCTCTTCAGTGCACATTATAGAATGACCTCCTCCTGCAAGCGTGTATTGTATTATACACTGAGTCTCTCTCTCTCTTTCCGAACTGGGGTGCCATTTCCTGACTGTATATCTCCTGTGATGTGTTCGATGCAGTATTAGCTTTCCTCCAATGTGGTGAGCAATACACTGACTGAAGTATAGTGGATTATTCACTGACTCTCTTAATCTACTGAACTGTGTTAAACACTAATGACCTCCCTCCTGTATATTAGAACATAGAGCATAGAACATTACAGCACAAACAGGCCCTTCGGCCCTCGAGTTGCGCCGATCACATCAACCCCACCAATCTATAGATCTATCTATAACCCCCAATCCCATTAAACCCCATATACTCATCCAGAAGTCTTCTAAAAGACCCCAGCGAGTTCGCCTCCACCACCGATGACGGCAGCCGATTCCATTCACTCACCACCCTCTGAGTGAAAAACTTACCCCTAACATCACCTCTGTACTTCCCTCCCCGCACCTTAAATCTGTGTCCTCCCGTAGCGACCGTTTCAACCTGGGGAAATAGCCTCTGAGAGTCCACCCTATCTATTCCTCTCAACATTTTATAAACTTCTATCAGGTCGCCTCTCAACCTTCGCCTCTCCAGGGAAAAGAGTCCCAGCTCCCTCAACCTATCTTCATAAGGCATGCCTCCCAGTCCAGGCAACATCCTTGTAAATCTCCTCTGCACCCTTTCAATAGCTTCTACGTCTTTCCTATAGTGAATAATATAATATTCTATTATACATGACTGCCCCATCCAGTGTGCCGTGTTGTACGTTGACTGTTCCGATTCAGTGTGTTGTGTTAGACGCTGATGGTCTGTATCTAGTGTGTTGTGTTATACATTGATTGTCTCTATCCAGTGTGGTGTGTTATAAACTGACTGCACCAACTCAGGGTTGTATGCTATACCCTGACTGTTTCAATTCAGTGCCGTGCATCGTACACTTATTGTCTGTACCCAGTGCAGTGTGTTGTATATCTGCAGTGTATCTGTCTTAATCGAGTGGAATGTACCAGTACCGAACAGTAACGTCCAGTGTGGTATTCTGTATATTAATCGTCTCCCTCCAATATGGTGAGCCATACACTTACTGTCTGCAGAAGTGCTGTGTGTTATTCAAAATATCTCTTAATATTTTCTTTTCGGAATGCTGTTGATGGATGATGTTTGAGCCAACAGCTTGCACTTTTCCAGGCTGGTTGAATCTCTGGTGGTTGGTGGTGCATCTGATAGAGTTATTGGTGATGTCCTTTCTAAGTAGTTGAATATGCGCTTTGCAGAAGGGCTTTCACAGATGACAAACTTTGAAGACCTCTTTGGGGATTGCTTTACTGGGTATCTGATTCTAGTAATTTCTGGTGTGGACTTCTTGAAATCGTTGGCCAGGGTCATTATTGCATTCGTGTACAAATCACAGATAGGAAGTATGTTTTCCAAATGACTGGCATCAATTTTGTCTCCTGTTGAATTTACAATCAGATTTGATATGTGTCTTGAAACAACATTGTATAAGCTGGGTTTTGCAGGGCTGTCATTTTGTGCTCGCCCCCTGTTAACTATAATAGGCGAAGGATTTCTTGAAACAGGCTGACACATTTGATGTGTACTTTGGATTGGATCACTGTTAGCGCCTTGCAATGCATTGTGATCAGAAGAAAAATCCCCACAAGTTCCAAACGAAAATATAGATCAAACTTCCTTTCTACAAATACAGACAGGCTTTTGGTAGTAATCAAATGGAACAAGCTGTTGTTCAATTAAACAACTGAAATGTCTCATTTTTGTCTCACTGAGTCTGAAATAAAGCAGGATCCGATCACTGGTCTGAATCTGTTGAAGTGTGTTAAACCCTGAGGGTGTTCCTCCTACGTATTGTGTTATAATGTGGAGATGCTGGTGTTGGACTGGAGTAAAACACAGAAATCCCACATCACCAGTTTAAAGTCCAAACAGGTTTATTTGTAGCAAAAATCTCAAGCTTTCGGGACAGCCTGTCCTTTCATCAGCTGGCTGAACTTGTGTATTGTATGTCTCTCTGACTGACTGTCTCTCTCCAGTGTGGTTTGTTATATACTGGGGATTTTTATTCAGTGTCTTATTCACTGACTCTGTTAATCTATTGAAGTGTGTTAAACACTGATGGTCTCCCCGCTGTGTGTTCTGTTATATACTGACTGTCTCTGTTGAGTGTGCTGTGTTATATACTGACAGTCACTATCCAGTATATAATACAGTGACTGTCTCTATCCATTGTGTTGTGTGACACGTTGACTGACCCTATCCAGTGCGTGTGTTATGCACTGCCCTATCCAGTCCAGTGTGTTACATACTGATGGTCTCTATCCTGTGTGGTTGTTACTCACTGGCAGTGTCTATCCAGTGTGCTATGTTATACACTGACTGTCTCGATACAGCGCAGTGTACCTTTGACTAACAGTAATGTCCAGTGCATTGTTCTGTGCATTG
Source organism: Prionace glauca (assembly GCA_037974335.1). Classification (NCBI taxonomy): domain Eukaryota; kingdom Metazoa; phylum Chordata; class Chondrichthyes; order Carcharhiniformes; family Carcharhinidae; genus Prionace; species Prionace glauca. The sequence continues at coordinate 939,399 of CM075738.1, forward strand.
ATTGTCTCCCTACAATATAGTGAGCTATACACTGCAGCAAGTGTTGTGTGTTATTCAATAAGTCTCTCAATCTTTTGCAGTGTGTTAAACTCTGAGTATGTCCCTCCTCTGTACTGTGTTATACACTGACTGTCTCTCTCTGCAGTGTTGTTTGTTATATACTGATAGTTTCCATGCAGTGTGGTGTGTTATATATTGATTGTGTCTATCCAATGTGGTGTTATACATTGCCTCTATCCATGTGCTGTGCTCTCTATCCAATGTGCTTGTTATATTCTGATTGTCTCTCTCCAGTGTATAGTGCTTTACACTAGCTGTCGCTATTCAGTGTCGTTGTTCTACACTGACTTTCTCTTTTCAGTGCACGTGTTATAGAATGACCTCCTCCATCAAGCATGTGTTGTACTATACACTAAGTCTCTCTTTCCGATCTGGAGTGCCATTTCCTGACTGTATATCTCCTGTGATATGTTCGATGCAGTATTACCCTTCCTCCAATGTGGTGAACAGTACACTGACCGAGTGTATTAAGTGTTGTGGATTATTCACTGACGCTCTTAATCTATTGAACTGTGTTAAACACTGATGATCTCCCTCCTGTATGTTCTATTATACATGACTGCCTCTATCCAGCGTGCTGTGTTATACACTGACTGTCCCTATCCAGTGTGGTGTGCTATTCACCAACTGACCCTATCTAATGTGATGTGGTACACATTGACTGTCCCTAGCCAGTGTGGTGTGTTATACAATGACTGTCCCTATCCAGTTTTGTTTTTTATGCACTGATGGTCTCTATCCAGTGCGGCTGTTATATATTGACAGTCTCTATCCAGTGTGCTATGTAGTACACTGACTGCCTCCATCTAGTGTGCTGTGTTTTACACTGACTCTCTGTCCAGTGTACTGTGTTATACACTGGCTTCCCCAATCCAGTGTTGTGTATTATACCCTGACTGTCTCTATCCAGTGTAGTATGTTACACACTGACTGTCCCTATCCAGTGTGGTATGTTGTATGCTGACTGTCCTTATCCAGTGTGGTGTGTTACACACTGACTGTCCTTATCCAGTGTGGTGTGTTACACACTGGCTGTCCTTATCCAGTGTGGTGTGTTACACACTGGCTGCCCTTTTCCAGTGTGGTGTGTTACACACTGACTGTCCTTATCCAGTGTGGTGTGTTACACACTGGCTGTCCTTATCCAGTGTGGTGTGTTACACACTGACTCCTTATCCAGTGTGGTGTGTTACACACTGGCTGTCCTTATCCAGTGTGGTGTGTTACACACTGACTGTCCTTATCCAGTGTGGTGTGTTACACACTGACTGTCCTTATCCAGTGTGGTGTGTTACACACTGACTGTCCTTATCCAGTGTGGTGTGTTACACACTGAATGTCCTTGTCCAGTGTGGTGTGTTACACACTGACTCCTTATCCAGTGTGGTGTGTTACACACTGGCTGTCCTTATCCAGTGTGGTGTGTTACACACTGACTCCTTATCCAGTGTGGTGTGTTACACACTGGCTGTCCTTATCCAGTGTGGTGTGTTACACACTGACTGTCCTTATCCAGTGTGGTGTGTTACACACTGGCTGCCCTTTTCCAGTGTGGTGTGTTACACACTGACTCCTTATCCAGTGTGGTGTGTTACACACTGACTGTCCTTATCCAGTGTGGTGTGTTACACACTGACTGTCCTTATCCAGTGTGGTGTGTTACACACTGACTCCTTATCCAGTGTGGTGTGTTACACACTGGCTGTCCTTATCCAGTGTGGTGTGTTACACACTGACTGTCCTTATCCAGTGTGGTGTGTTACACACTGAATGTCCTTATCCAGTGTGGTGTGTTACACACTGAATGTCCTTATCCAGTGTGGTGTGTTACACACTGACTGTCCTTATCCAGTGTGGTGTGTTACACACTGACTGACCCTATCCAGTGTGGTGTGTTACACACTGACTGACCCTATCCTGTGTGGTGTGTTATACACTGAATCTGTCCCTATCCTGTGTGGTGTGTTATACACTGAATCTGTCCCTATCCTGTGTGGTGTGTTATACACTGAATCTGTCCTGTGTGGCATGTTGTACACTGACTGTCTCTCTTCAGTATGGTTGTTGTACACTGACTGTCTCTCTCCAGTGTGGTTGTTGTACACTGACTGTCCCTATCCTCTGTGGTGTGTTACATATACGCTGGCTGTCTCTCTTCAGTGTGGTGTGTTATACACTCACTGTCACTATACAGTGAGCTGTGTTATGCAGTGACTGTCCCGATCCATGTGGTTGTTATACACTGTGTCTATCCAATGTGCCGTGCTATACACTGTCACTGTCCTGTGTGGTATGTTATACACTGGCTGTGTCACTCCAGTGTGGTTGTTGTACACTGACTGTCCCTATCCAGTGTGATGTGTTACATACTGACTGTCCCTATCCTCTGTGGTGTGTTATATATACGCTGGCCGTCTCTCTTCAGTGTGCTGTGTTATACACTGGCATACTTTATACAATATAGTTGTTGTACACTGAATGTCTCTATCCAGTGTGGAGTGTTACACACTGACTGTTGGTATCCTATGCAGTGTGTTAAGCACTGACTGTCTCTGTCCAGTGCAGTGTGTTATTCACTGACTGTCTCTATCCAGTGTAGTGTACCATTGAATAACAGTGATGCCCAGTGCGATGTTCTGTTAGAAACTGACTGTCTCTGTTGAGTGTGCTGTGTTATGTACTGACAGTCCCTATCCAGTGTATCATACACTGACTGTCTCTATCCATTGTGTTGTGTTATACACTGACTGTCCTTATCCAGTCCAGTGTGTTACATACTAATGGTCTCTATCCTGTGTGGCTGTTACTCACTGGCAATGTCTATCCAGAGTGCTATGTTGTACACTGACTGTCTCGATTCAGTGTGGTGTTTCAGTGACTAACAGTAATGTCCAGTGTGGTGTTCTGTGCATTAATGTCTCCCTCCAGTATTGAGAGCTATACACTGACAGCGTGCAGCACGTGTTGTGTGTTATTCAAAATATCTCTTAATATTTTCTTTTCGGGACGCTTTCAACGGATATTTGAGTCAACAGCTTGCACTTTTCCAGGCTGGTTGAAACTCTGGTGGTTGGTGGTGCATCTGATAGAGTTATTGGTGATGTCCTTTCTAAGTAGTTGAATATGCGCTTTGTTGAAGGGCTTTCACAGATGACAAACTTTGAAGACCTCTTTGGGGATTGCTTTACTGCGTATCTGATTCTAGTAATTTCTGGTGTGGATTTTTGAAATTGTTGGCCAGGGTCATTATTGCATTCATGTACAAATCACAGATAGGAAGTATGTTTTCCAAATGACTGGCATCAATTTTGTCTCCTGCTGAATTTACAATCAGATTAGATATGTGTCTTGAAACAACATTGTATAAGCTGGGTTTTGCAGGGCTGTCGATGTATGCTCGCCCCCTGTTAACTATAATAGGTGGAGGATTTCTTGAAACAGACTTCTGCATTTGATGTGTACTTTGGATTGGATCATTGATAGCGCCCAGCAATACCTTGTGATCAAAAGAAAAATCCCCACAAATTCCAAATGAAAATATAGATCAAACTTCCTTTCTACAAATATAGACCAGCTTTTGGTCGTAATAAAATGGAACAGGCTGTTGTTCAGTTGAACAACGAAAATGTCTCATTTTTGTCTCACTGAGTCTGAAATAAAGCTGGATCTGTTCACTGGTCTGAATCTGTTGCAGTGTGTTAAATACTGAGGGTTTCCCCCCTGTGTATTGTGTTATACACACTGCTCTCTCTCCAGTGTGGTTTGTTATATACTGACGGTTTCTACTCAGTGTGGTATGTTATACCCTGTCTGACTTTATCCAGTATGCTGTGTTATACACTGACTGTCTCTATTCAGTGCAGAGTGTTGTACACTGACTGTCTCTATCCAGTATGGTTGTTCTACACTGACTGTCTCTATTCAGTGTGGTTGTTCTACACTGACTGTCTCTATTCAGTTGTAGTGTTAGACAATGATCACCTCCATCGAGCATGTATGGTGTAATGTAATGCCTCTCTGTTTCCAGTCTGGTGTGTCATTTGCTGACTATATTTCTCCCAAGCTGTGTTAGAACAAAGAAGAAAGAAAATTACAGCACAGGAACAGGCCCTTTGACCCTCCAAGCCTATACCGACCATGTTGCCCAACTTAGCTAAAACCCCCTGTCCATCCGGGGATCATATCCCTCTATTCCCATTCGATTCAGATATTTTTGCAGCCTGTCTGCACTGATGGTCTCTGTCCAGTGTGGTTGTTATACACTGACAATCTCCATCCAGGGGGCTGAGTTCTACTTTGACTGTCTCTATCCAGAGCAGTGTGTTACACACTGACTGTCTCTATCCGGAGCAGTGTGTTACACACTGACTGTCTCTATCCGGAGCAGTGTGTTAGACACTGACTGTCTCTATCCAGTGTGCTGTGTTACACACTGACTGTCTCTATCCGGAGCAGTGTGCTGTGTTACACACTGACTGTCTCTATCCGGAGCAGTGTGCTGTGTTACACACTGACTGTCTCTATCCGGAGCAGTGTGCTGTGTTACACACTGACTGTCTCTATCCGGAGCAGTGTGCTGTGTTACACACTGACTGTCTCTATCCGGAGCAGTGTGCTGTGTTACACACTGACTGTCTCTATCCGGAGCAGTGTGTTACACACTGACTGTCTCTATTCAGTGTGCTGTGTTACACACTGACTGACTCTAACCGGAGCAGTGTGTTACACACTGACTGTCTCTATCCAGTGTGCTGTGTTACACACTGACTGTCTCTATCCGGAGCAGTGTGCTGTGTTACACACTGACTGTCTCTATCCAGAGCAGTGTGTTACACACTGACTGTCTCTATTCAGTGTGCTGTGTTACACACTGACTGTCTCTATCCAGAGCAGTGTGTTACACACTGACTGTCTCTATCCGGAGCAGTGTGTTACACACTGACTGTGTCTATCCGGAGCAGTGTGCTGTGTTACACACTGACTGTCTCTATCCGGAGCAGTGTGTTACACACTGACTGTGTCTATCCGGAGCAGTGTGTTACACACTGACTGTCTCTATCCGGAGCAGTGTGCTGTGTTACACACTGACTGTCTCTATCCAGAGCAGTGTGTTACACACTGTCTCTATCCGGAGCAGTGTGTTACACACTGACTGTGTCTATCCGGAGCAGTGTGTTACAAACTGACTGTCTCTATCCGGAGCAGTGTGTTACACACTGTCTCTATCCGGAGCAGTGTGTTACACACTGACTGTCTCTATCCGGAGCAGTGTGTTACACACTGACTGTCTCTATCCGGAGCAGTGTGTTACACACTGACTGTCTCTATCCAGAGCAGTGTGTTACACACTGACTGTCTCTATCCGGAGCAGTGTGTTACACACTGACTGTCTCTATCCGGAGCAGTGTGCCGTGTTACACACTGACTGTCTCTATCCAGAGCAGTGTGCCGTGTTACACACTGACTGTCTCTATCCGGAGCAGTGTGTTACACACTGACTGTCTCTATCCGGAGCAGTGTGTTACACACTGACTGTCTCTATCCAGAGCAGTGTGTTACACACTGACTGTCTCTATCCGGAGCAGTGTGTTACACACTGACTGTCTCTATCCGGAGCAGTGTGTTACACACTGACTGTCTCTATCCGGAGCAGTGTGCCGTGTTACACACTGACTGTCTCTATCCAGAGCAGTGTGTTACACACTGTCTGTCTCTATCCAGAGCAGTGTGTTACACACTGACTGTCTCTATCCGGAGCAGTGTGTTACACACTGACTGTCTCTATCCGGAGCAGTGTGCTGTGTTACACACTGACTGTCTCTATCCAGAGCAGTGTGCCGTGTTACACACTGACTGTCTCTATCCAGAGCAGTGTGTTACGCACTGACTGTCTCTATCCGGAGCAGTGTGTTACACACTGACTGTCTCTATCTGGAGCAGTGTGCTGTGTTACACACTGACTGTCTCTATCCGGAGCAGTGTGTTACACACTGACTGTCTCTATCCGGAGCAGTGTGTTACACACTGACTGTCTCTATCCGGAGCAGTGTGTTACACACTGACTGTCTCTATCCGGAGCAGTGTGCTGTGTTACACACTGACTGTCTCTATCCGGAGCAGTGTGCTGTGTTACACACTGACTGTCTCTATCCAGTGTGCTGTGTTACACACTGACTGTCTCTATCCAGAGCAGTGTGCTGTGTTACACACTGACTGTCTCTATCCAGTGTGCTGTGTTACACACTGACTGTCTCTATCCGGAGCAGTGTGTTACACACTGACTGTCTCTATCCAGAGCAGTGTGTTACGCACTGACTGTCTCTATCCGGAGCAGTGTGCTGTGTTACAGACTGACTGTGTCTATCCGGAGCAGTGTGTTACACACTGACTGTCTCTATCCGGAGCAGTGTGCTGTGTTACACACTGACTGTCTCTATCCAGAGCAGTATGCCGTGTTACACACTGACTGTCTCTATCTGGAGCAGTGTGCCGTGTTACACACTGACTGTCTCTACCCGGAGCAGTGTGTTACACACTGACTGTCTCTATCTAGAGCAGTGTGTTACACACTGACTGTCTCTATCCAGAGCAGTGTGTTACACACTGACTGTCTCTATCCGGAGCAGTGTGTTACACACTGACTGTCTCTATCCGGAGCAGTGTGCTGTGTTACACACTGACTGTCTCTATCCGGAGCAGTGTGTTACACACTGACTGTCTCTATCCGGAGCAGTGTGCTGTGTTACACACTGACTGTCTCTATCCAGAGCAGTATGCCGTGTTACACACTGACTGTCTCTATCCAGAGCAGTGTGTTACACACTGACTGTCTCTATCCAGATCAGTGTGTTACACACTGACTGTCTCTATCCGGAGCAGTGTGTTACACACTGACTGTCTCTATCCGGAACAGTGTGCTGTGTTACACACTGACTGTCTCTATCCGGAGCAGTGTGCTGTGTTACACACTGACTGTCTCTATCCAGAGCTGTGTGCTGTGTTACACACTGACTGTCTCTATCCAGTGTGCTGTGTTACACACTGACTGTCTCTATCCAGTGTGCTGTGTTACACACTGACTGTCGCTATCCGGAGCAGTGTGTTACACACTGACTGTCTCTATCCGGAACAGTGTGCTGTGTTACACACTGACTGTCTCTATCCGGAGCAGTGTGCTGTGTTACACACTGACTGTCTCTATCCAGTGTGCTGTGTTACACACTGACTGTCTCTATCCGGAGCAGTGTGTTACACACTGACTGTCTCTATCCGGAGCAGTGTGTTACACACTGACTGTCTCTATCCGGAGCAGTGTGTTACACACTGACTGTCTCTATCCGGAGCAGTGTGCTGTATTACACACTGACTGTCTCTATCCGGAGCAGTGTGCTGTGTTACACACTGAATGTCTCTATCCGGAGCTGTGTGCTGTGTTACACACTGACTGTCTCTATCCGGAGCAGTGTGCTGTGTTACACACTGACTGTCTCTATCCGGAGCAGTGTGCTGTGTTACACACTGACTGTCTCTATCCGGAGCAGTTGCCGTGTTACACACTGACTGTCTCTATCCAGAGCTGTGTGCTGTGTTACACACTGACTGCCTCTATCCAGTGTGCCGTGTTACACACTGACTGTCTCTATCCGGAGCAGTGTGCCGTGTTACACACTGACTGTCTCTATCCGGAGCAGTGTGTTACACACTGACTGTCTCTATCCGGAGCAGTGTGTTACACAATGACTGTCTCTATCCGGAGCAGTGTGTTACACACTGACTGTCTCTATCAGTGTGCCGTGTTACACACTGACTGTCTCTATCCGGAGCAGTGTGTTACACACTGACTGTGTCTATCCGGAGCAGTGTGTTACACACTGACTGTCTCTATCCGGAGCAGTGTGCCGTGTTACACACTGACTCTGTCTATCCAGTGTGCTGTGTTACACACTGACTGTCTCTATCCAGTGTGCTGTGTTACACACTGACTGTCTCTATCTGGAGCAGTGTGTTACACACTGACTGTCTCTAACCGGAGCAGTGTGCCGTGTTACACACTGACTGTCTCTATCCGGAGCAGTGTGCTGTGTTACACACTGACTGTCTCTATCCGGAGCAGTGTGTTACACACTGACTGTCTCTAACCGGAGCAGTGTGCTGTGTTACACACTGACTGTCTCTATCCGGAGCAGTGTGCCGTGTTACACACTGACTGTCTCTAACCGGAGCAGTGTGCCGTGTTACACACTGACTGTCTCCATCCGGAGCAGTGTGCCGTGTTACACACTGACTGTCTCTACCCGGAGCAGTGTGTTACACACTGACTGTCTCTATCCAGAGCAGTTGCCGTGTTACACACTGACTGTCTCTATCCGGAGCAGTGTGCTGTGTTACACACTGACTGTCTCTATCCAGAGCAGTGTGTTACACACTGACTGTCTCTATTCAGTGTGCTGTGTTACACACTGACTGTCTCTATCCAGAGCAGTGTGTTACACACTGACTGTCTCTATCCGGAGCAGTGTGTTACACACTGACTGTGTCTATCCGGAGCAGTGTGCTGTGTTACACACTGACTGTCTCTATCCGGAGCAGTGTGTTACACACTGACTGTGTCTATCCGGAGCAGTGTGTTACACACTGACTGTCTCTATCCGGAGCAGTGTGCTGTGTTACACACTGACTGTCTCTATCCAGAGCAGTGTGTTACACACTGTCTCTATCCGGAGCAGTGTGTTACACACTGACTGTGTCTATCCGGAGCAGTGTGTTACAAACTGACTGTCTCTATCCGGAGCAGTGTGTTACACACTGTCTCTATCCGGAGCAGTGTGTTACACACTGACTGTCTCTATCCGGAGCAGTGTGTTACACACTGACTGTCTCTATCCGGAGCAGTGTGTTACACACTGACTGTCTCTATCCAGAGCAGTGTGTTACACACTGACTGTCTCTATCCGGAGCAGTGTGTTACACACTGACTGTCTCTATCCGGAGCAGTGTGCCGTGTTACACACTGACTGTCTCTATCCAGAGCAGTGTGCCGTGTTACACACTGACTGTCTCTATCCGGAGCAGTGTGTTACACACTGACTGTCTCTATCCGGAGCAGTGTGTTACACACTGACTGTCTCTATCCAGAGCAGTGTGTTACACACTGACTGTCTCTATCCGGAGCAGTGTGTTACACACTGACTGTCTCTATCCGGAGCAGTGTGTTACACACTGACTGTCTCTATCCGGAGCAGTGTGCCGTGTTACACACTGACTGTCTCTATCCAGAGCAGTGTGTTACACACTGTCTGTCTCTATCCAGAGCAGTGTGTTACACACTGACTGTCTCTATCCGGAGCAGTGTGTTACACACTGACTGTCTCTATCCGGAGCAGTGTGCTGTGTTACACACTGACTGTCTCTATCCAGAGCAGTGTGCCGTGTTACACACTGACTGTCTCTATCCAGAGCAGTGTGTTACGCACTGACTGTCTCTATCCGGAGCAGTGTGTTACACACTGACTGTCTCTATCTGGAGCAGTGTGCTGTGTTACACACTGACTGTCTCTATCCGGAGCAGTGTGTTACACACTGACTGTCTCTATCCGGAGCAGTGTGTTACACACTGACTGTCTCTATCCGGAGCAGTGTGTTACACACTGACTGTCTCTATCCGGAGCAGTGTGCTGTGTTACACACTGACTGTCTCTATCCGGAGCAGTGTGCTGTGTTACACACTGACTGTCTCTATCCAGTGTGCTGTGTTACACACTGACTGTCTCTATCCAGAGCAGTGTGCTGTGTTACACACTGACTGTCTCTATCCAGTGTGCTGTGTTACACACTGACTGTCTCTATCCGGAGCAGTGTGTTACACACTGACTGTCTCTATCCAGAGCAGTGTGTTACGCACTGACTGTCTCTATCCGGAGCAGTGTGCTGTGTTACAGACTGACTGTGTCTATCCGGAGCAGTGTGTTACACACTGACTGTCTCTATCCGGAGCAGTGTGCTGTGTTACACACTGACTGTCTCTATCCAGAGCAGTATGCCGTGTTACACACTGACTGTCTCTATCTGGAGCAGTGTGCCGTGTTACACACTGACTGTCTCTACCCGGAGCAGTGTGTTACACACTGACTGTCTCTATCTAGAGCAGTGTGTTACACACTGACTGTCTCTATCCAGAGCAGTGTGTTACACACTGACTGTCTCTATCCGGAGCAGTGTGTTACACACTGACTGTCTCTATCCGGAGCAGTGTGCTGTGTTACACACTGACTGTCTCTATCCGGAGCAGTGTGTTACACACTGACTGTCTCTATCCGGAGCAGTGTGCTGTGTTACACACTGACTGTCTCTATCCAGAGCAGTATGCCGTGTTACACACTGACTGTCTCTATCCAGAGCAGTGTGTTACACACTGACTGTCTCTATCCAGATCAGTGTGTTACACACTGACTGTCTCTATCCGGAGCAGTGTGTTACACACTGACTGTCTCTATCCGGAACAGTGTGCTGTGTTACACACTGACTGTCTCTATCCGGAGCAGTGTGCTGTGTTACACACTGACTGTCTCTATCCAGAGCTGTGTGCTGTGTTACACACTGACTGTCTCTATCCAGTGTGCTGTGTTACACACTGACTGTCTCTATCCAGTGTGCTGTGTTACACACTGACTGTCGCTATCCGGAGCAGTGTGTTACACACTGACTGTCTCTATCCGGAACAGTGTGCTGTGTTACACACTGACTGTCTCTATCCGGAGCAGTGTGCTGTGTTACACACTGACTGTCTCTATCCAGTGTGCTGTGTTACACACTGACTGTCTCTATCCGGAGCAGTGTGTTACACACTGACTGTCTCTATCCGGAGCAGTGTGTTACACACTGACTGTCTCTATCCGGAGCAGTGTGTTACACACTGACTGTCTCTATCCGGAGCAGTGTGCTGTATTACACACTGACTGTCTCTATCCGGAGCAGTGTGCTGTGTTACACACTGAATGTCTCTATCCGGAGCTGTGTGCTGTGTTACACACTGACTGTCTCTATCCGGAGCAGTGTGCTGTGTTACACACTGACTGTCTCTATCCGGAGCAGTGTGCTGTGTTACACACTGACTGTCTCTATCCGGAGCAGTTGCCGTGTTACACACTGACTGTCTCTATCCAGAGCTGTGTGCTGTGTTACACACTGACTGCCTCTATCCAGTGTGCCGTGTTACACACTGACTGTCTCTATCCGGAGCAGTGTGCCGTGTTACACACTGACTGTCTCTATCCGGAGCAGTGTGTTACACACTGACTGTCTCTATCCGGAGCAGTGTGTTACACAATGACTGTCTCTATCCGGAGCAGTGTGTTACACACTGACTGTCTCTATCAGTGTGCCGTGTTACACACTGACTGTCTCTATCCGGAGCAGTGTGTTACACACTGACTGTGTCTATCCGGAGCAGTGTGTTACACACTGACTGTCTCTATCCGGAGCAGTGTGCCGTGTTACACACTGACTCTCTCTATCCAGTGTGCTGTGTTACACACTGACTGTCTCTATCCAGTGTGCTGTGTTACACACTGACTGTCTCTATCTGGAGCAGTGTGTTACACACTGACTGTCTCTAACCGGAGCAGTGTGCCGTGTTACACACTGACTGTCTCTATCCGGAGCAGTGTGCTGTGTTACACACTGACTGTCTCTATCCGGAGCAGTGTGTTACACACTGACTGTCTCTAACCGGAGCAGTGTGCTGTGTTACACACTGACTGTCTCTATCCGGAGCAGTGTGCCGTGTTACACACTGACTGTCTCTAACCGGAGCAGTGTGCCGTGTTACACACTGACTGTCTCCATCCGGAGCAGTGTGCCGTGTTACACACTGACTGTCTCTACCCGGAGCAGTGTGTTACACACTGACTGTCTCTATCCAGAGCAGTTGCCGTGTTACACACTGACTGTCTCTATCCGGAGCAGTGTGCTGTGTTACACACTGACTGTCTCTATCCGGAGCAGTTGCCGTGTTACACACTGACTGTCTCTATCCGGAGCAGTGTGTTACACACTGACTGTCTCTGTCCGGAGCAGTGTGCCGTGTTACACACTGACTGTCTCTATCCGGAGCAGTGTGTTACACACTGACTGTCTCTATCCGGAGCAGTTGTCGTGTTACACACTGACTGTCTCTACCAGTGTGCTGTGTTACACACTGACTGTCTCTATCCGGAGCAGTGTGTTACACACTGACTGTCTCTATCCGGAGCAGTTGCCGTGTTACACACTGACTGTCTCTATCCGGAGCAGTGTGTTACACACTGACTGTCTCTATCCGGAGCAGTGTGTTACACACTGACTGTCTCTATTCAGTGTGCTGTGTTACACACTGACTGTCTCTATTCAGTATGCTGTGTTACACACTAACTGTCTCTATTCAGTGTGCTGTGTTACACACTGACTGTCTCTATCCAGAGCAGTGTGTTACACACTGACTGTCTCTATTCAGTGTGCTGTGTTACACACTGACTGTCTCTATTCAGTGTGCTGTGTTACACACTGACTGTCTCTATTCAGTGTGCTGTGTCACACACTGACTGTCTCTATTCAGTATGCTGTGTTACACACTAACTGTCTCTATTCAGTCTGCTGTGTTACACACTGACTGTCTCTATCCAGAGCAGTGTGTTACACACTGACTGTCTCTATTCAGTGTGCTGTGTTACACACTGACTGTCTCTATCCAGTGTGCTGTGTCACACACTGACTGTCTCTATTCAGTGTGCTGTGTTACACACTGACTGTCTCTATCCAGAGCAGTGTGTTACACACTGACTGTCTCTATCCAGAGCAGTGTGTTACACACTGACTGTCTCTATCCAGAGCAGTGTGTTACACACTGACTGTCTCTATCCAGTGTGCCGTGTTACACACTGACTGTCTCTATCCGGAGCAGTCTGTTACACGCTGACTGTCTCTATCCGGAGCAGTGTGCTGTGTTACACACTGACTGTCTCTATCCTGTGTGCTGTGTTACACACTGACTGTCTCTATCCAGAGCAGTGTGCTGTGTTACACACTGACTGTCTCTATCCAGTGTGCTGTGTTACACACTGACTGTCTCTATCCGGAGCAGTGTGTTACACACTGACTGTCTCTATCCAGTGTGCTGTGTTACACACTGACTGTCTCTATCCGGAGCAGTGTGTTACACACTGACTGTCTCTATCCGGAGCAGTGTGCTGTGTTACACACTGACTGTCTCTATCCGGAGCACTGTGTTACACACTGACTGTCTCTATCCGGAGCAGTGTGTTACACACTGACTGTCTCTATTCAGTGTGCTGTGTTACACACTGACTGTCTCTATCCGGAGCAGTGTGCTGTGTTACACACTGACTGTCTCTATCCGGAGCAGTGTGCTGTGTTACACACTGACTGTGTCTATCCGGAGCAGTTGCCGTGTTACACACTGACTGTCTCTATCCAGAGCAGTGTGCTGTGTTACACACTGACTGTCTCTATCCGGAGCACTGTGTTACACACTGACTGTCTCTATCCGGAGCAGTGTGCCGTGTTACACACTGACTGTCTCTATCCGGAGCAGTGTGTTACACACTGACTGTCTCTATCCGGAGCAGTGTTTTACACACTGACTGTCTCTATCCGGAGCAGTGTGTTACACACTGACTGTCTCTATCCGGAGCAGTGTGCCGTGTTACACACTGACTGTCTCTATCCGGAGCAGTGTGCCGTGTTACACACTGACTCTCTCTATCCAGTGTGCTGTGTTACACACTGACTGTCTCTATCCAGTGTGCTGTGTTACTCACTGACTGTCTCTATCTGGAGCAGTGTGTTACACACTGACTGTCTCTAACCGAGCAGTGTGCCGTGTTACACACTGACTGTCTCTATCCGGAGCAGTGTGCTGTGTTACACACTGACTGTCTCTATCCGGAGCAGTGTGTTACACACTGACTGTCTCTATCCGGAGCAGTGTTCCGTGTTACACACTGACTGTCTCTATCCGGAGCAGTGTGCTGTGTTACACACTGACTGTCTCTATCCGGAGCAGTGTGTTACACACTGATTGTCTCTATCCGGAGCAGTGTGCTGTGTTACACATTGACTGTCTCTATCCGGAGCAGTGTGTTACACACTGACTGTCTCTATCCGGAGCGGTGTGTTACACACTGACTGTCTCTATCCAGAGCAGTGTGTTACACACTGACTGTCTCTATCCGGAGCAGTGTGTTACACACTGACTGTCTCTATCCGGAGCAGTGTGTTACACACTGACTGTCTCTATCCGGAGCAGTGTGCCGTGTTACACACTGACTGTCTCTATCCAGAGCAGTGTGTTACACACTGACTGTCTCTATCCGGAGCAGTGTGTTACACACTGACTGTCTCTATCCGGAGCAGTGTGCTGTGTTACACACTGACTGTCTCTATCCGGAGCAGTGTGTTACACACTGACTGTCTCTATCCGGAGCAGTGTGCTGTGTTACACACTGACTGTCTCTATCCAGAGCAGTATGCCGTGTTACACACTGACTGTCTCTATCCAGAGCAGTGTGTTACACACTGACTGTCTCTATCCGGAGCAGTGTGTTACACACTGACTGTCTCTATCCGGAGCAGTGTGCTGTGTTACACACTGACTGTCGCTATCCGGAGCAGTGTGTTACACACTAACTGTCTCTATCCAGAACAGTGTGCTGTGTTACACACTGACTGTCTCTATCCGGAGCAGTGTGCTGTGTTACACACTGACTGTCTCTATCCAGTGTGCTGTGTTACACACTGACTGTCTCTATCCGGAGCAGTGTGTTACACACTGACTGTCTCTATCCGGGGCAGTGTGCTGTGTTACACACTGAATGTCTCTATCCGGAGCTGTGTGCTGTGTTACACACTGACTGTCTCTATCCGGAGCAGTGTGCTGTGTTACACACTGACTGTCTCTGTCCGGAGCAGTGTGCCGTGTTACACACTGACTGTCTCTATCCGGAGCAGTGTGTTACACACTGACTGTCTCTATCCGGAGCAGTGTGTTACACAATGACTGTCTCTATCCGGAGCAGTGTGTTACACACTGACTGTCTCTATCCGGAGCAGTGTGTTACACACTGACTGTCTCTATTCAGTGTGCTGTGTTACACACTGACTGTCTCTATCCGGAGCAGTGTGTTACACACTGACTGTCTCTATCCGGAGCTGTGTGTTACACACTGACTGTCTCTATCCGGAGCAGTGTGTTACACACTGACTGTCTCTATCCGGAGCAGTGTGTTACACACTGACTGTCTCTATCCGGAGCAGTGTGCCGTGTTACACACTGTCTCTATCCGGAGCAGTGTGTTACACACTGACTGTCTCTATCCGGAGCAGTGTGTTACACACTGACTGTCTCTATCCGGAGCAGTGTGCCGTGTTACACACTGACTCTCTCTATCCAGAGCAGTGTGTTACACACTGACTGTCTCTATCCGGAGCAGTGTGTTACACACTGACTGTCTCTATCCGGAGCAGTGTGCTGTGTTACACACTGACTGTCTCTATCCAGAGCAGTGTGTTACACACTGACTGTCTCTATCCGGAGCAGTGTGTTACACACTGACTGTCTCTATCCAGTGTGCTGTGTTACACACTGACTGTCTCTATCTGGAGCAGTGTGTTACACACTGACTGTCTCTAACCGGAGCAGTGTGCCGTGTTACACACTGACTGTCTCTATCCGGAGCAGTGTGCTGTGTTACACACTGACTGTCTCTATCCGGAGCAGTGTGTTACACACTGACTGTCTCTAACCGGAGCAGTGTGCTGTGTTACACACTGACTGTCTCTATCCGGAGCAGTGTGCTGTGTTACACACTGACTGTCTCTAACCGGAGCAGTGTGCCGTGTTACACACTGACTGTCTCTATCCGGAGCAGTGTGCCGTGTTACACACTGACTGTCTCTACCCGGAGCAGTGTGTTACACACTGACTGTCTCTATCCAGAGCAGTGTGTTACACACTGACTGTCTCTATCCGGAGCAGTGTGTTACACACTGACTGTCTCTATCCGGAGCAGTTGCCGTGTTACACACTGACTGTCTCTATCCGGAGCAGTGTGCTGTGTTACACACTCACTGTCTCTATCCGGAGCAGTTGCCGTGTTACACACTGACTGTCTCTATCCGGAGCAGTGTGTTACACACTGACTGTCTCTGTCCGGAGCAGTGTGCCGTGTTACACACTGACTGTGTCTATCCGGAGCAGTGTGTTACACACTGACTGTCTCTATCCGGAGCAGTTGCCGTGTTACACACTGACTGTCTCTACCAGTGTGCTGTGTTACACACTGACTGTCTCTATCCGGAGCAGTGTGTTACACACTGACTGTCTCTATCCGGAGCAGTTGCCGTGTTACACACTGACTGTCTCTATCCGGAGCAGTGTGTTACACACTGACTGTCTCTATCCGGAGCAGTGTGTTACACACTGACTGTCTCTATTCAGTGTGCTGTGTTACACACTGACTGTCTCTATTCAGTATGCTGTGTTACACACTAACTGTCTCTATTCAGTGTTCTGTGTTACACACTGACTGTCTCTATCCAGAGCAGTGTGCTGTGTTACACACTGACTGTCTCTATTCAGTGTGCTGTGTTACACACTGACTGTCTCTATCCAGTGTGCTGTGTCACACACTGACTGTCTCTATTCAGTGTGCTGTGTTACACACTGACTGTCTCTGCGCGGAGCAGTGTGTTACACACTGACTGTCTCTATCCAGAGCAGTGTGTTAAACACTGACTGTCTCTATCCGGAGCAGTGTGTTACACACTGACTGTCTCTATCCGGAGCAGTCTGTTACACGCTGACTGTCTCTATCCGGAGCAGTGTGCTGTGTTACACACTGACTGTCTCTATCCGGTGTGCTGTGTTACACACTGTCTCTATCCAGAGCAGTGTGCTGTGTTACACACTGACTGTCTCTATCCAGTGTGCTGTGTTACACACTGACTGTCTCTATCCGGAGCAGTGTGTTACACACTGACTGTCTCTATCCGGAGCACTGTGTTACACACTGACTGTCTCTATCCGGAGCAGTGTGCTGTGTTACACACTGACTGTCTCTATCCGGAGCAGTGTGTTACACACTGACTGTCTCTATCCGGAGCACTGTGTTACACACTGACTGTCTCTATCCGGAGCAGTGTGCTGTGTTACACACTGACTGTCTCTATCCGGAGCAGTGTGTTACACACTGACTGTCTCTATTCAGTGTGCTGTGTTACACACTGACTGTCTCTATCCGGAGCAGTGTGCTGTGTTACACACTGACTGTCTCTATCCGGAGCAGTGTGCTGTGTTACACACTGACTGTGTCTATCCGGAGCAGTTGCCGTGTTACACACTGACTGTCTCTATCCGGAGCAGTGTGCTGTGTTACACACTGACTGTCTCTATCCGGAGCAGTGTGCCGTGTTACACACTGACTGTCTCTATCCGGAGCAGTGTGTTACACACTGACTGTCTCTATCCGGAGCAGTGTGTTACACACTGACTGTCTCTATCCGGAGCAGTGTGTTACACACTGACTGTCTCTATCCGGAGCAGTGTGCCGTGTTACACACTGACTGTCTCTATCCGGAGCAGTGTGTTACACACTGACTGTCTCTATCCAGTGTGCCGTGTTACACACTGACTGTCTCTATCCGGAGCAGTGTGCTGTGTTACACACTGACTGTCTCTATCCGGAGCAGTGTGTTACACACTGACTGTCTCTATCCGGAGCAGTGTGCCGTGTTACACACTGACTGTCTCTATCCAGAGCAGTGTGTTTCACACTGACTGTCTCTATCCGGAGCAGTGTTTTACACACTGACTGTCTCTATCCGGAGCAGTGTGTTACACACTGACTGTCTCTATCCGGAGCAGTGTGCCGTGTTACACACTGACTGTCTCTATCCGGAGCAGTGTGCCGTGTTACACACTGACTCTCTCTATCCAGTGTGCTGTGTTACACACTGACTGTCTCTATCCAGAGCAGTGTGTTACACACTGACTGTCTCTATCTGGAGCAGTGTGTTACACACTGACTGTCTCTAACCGGAGCAGTGTGCCGTGTCACACACTGACTGTCTC
The DNA here is from genome assembly GCA_037974335.1 of Prionace glauca. Taxonomy (NCBI): domain Eukaryota; kingdom Metazoa; phylum Chordata; class Chondrichthyes; order Carcharhiniformes; family Carcharhinidae; genus Prionace; species Prionace glauca. The sequence continues at coordinate 957,583 of CM075738.1, forward strand.
TATCCGGAGCAGTGTGCTGTGTTACACACTGACTGTCTCTATCCGGAGCAGTGTGTTACACACTGACTGTCTCTAACCGGAGCAGTGTGCTGTGTTACACACTGACTGTCTCTATCCGGAGCAGTGTGCTGTGTTACACACTGACTGTCTCTAACCGGAGCAGTGAGCCGTGTTACACACTGACCGTCTCTATCCGGAGCAGTGTGCCGTGTTACACACTGACTGTCTCTATCCAGTGTGCTGTGTTACACACTGACTGTCTCTATCCGGAGCAGTGTGTTACACACTGACTGTCTCTATCCGGAGCAGTGTGTTACACACTGACTGTCTCTATCCGGAGCAGTGTGTTACACACTGACTGTCTCTATCCGGAGCAGTTGCCGTGTTACACACTGACTGTCTCTATCCGGAGCAGTGTGTTGCACACTGACTGTCTCTATCCGGAGCAGTGTGCCGTGTTACACACTGACTGTGTCTATCCGGAGCAGTGTGTTACACACTGACTGTCTCTATCCAGTGTGCTGTGTTACACACTGACTGTCTCTATCCGGAGCAGTGTGTTACACACTGACTGTCTCTATCCGGAGCAGTGTGCCGTGTTACACACTGACTGTCTCTATCCGGAGAAGTGTGTTACACACTGACTGTCTCTATCCGGAGCAGTGTGCCGTGTTACACACTGACTGTCTCTATCCGGAGCAGTGTGCTGTGTTACACACTGACTGTCTCTAACCGGAGCAGTGTGCCGTGTTACACACTGACCGTCTCTATCCGGAGCAGTGTGCCGTGTTACACACTGACTGTCTCTATCCAGAGCAGTGTGTTACACACTGACTGTCTCTATCCGGAGCAGTGTGTTACACACTGACTGTCTCTATCCGGAGCAGTGTGTTACACACTGACTGTCTCTATCCGGAGCAGTGTGTTACACACTGACTGTCTCTATCCGGAGCAGTTGCCGTGTTACACACTGACTGTCTCTATCCGGAGCAGTGTGTTGCACGCTGACTGTCTCTATCCGGAGCAGTGTGCCGTGTTACACACTGACTGTGTCTATCCGGAGCAGTGTGTTACACACTGACTGTCTCTATCCAGTGTGCTGTGTTACACACTGACTGTCTCTATCCGGAGCAGTGTGTTACACACTGACTGTCTCTATCCAGAGCAGTGTGCCGTGTTACACACTGACTGTCTCTATTCGGAGCAGTTGCCGTGTTACACACTGACTGTCTCTATCCAGAGCAGTGTGTTACACACTGACTGTCTCTATCCGGAGCAGTGTGTTGCACGCTGACTGTCTCTATCCGGAGCAGTGTGCCGTGTTACACACTGACTGTGTCTATCCGGAGCAGTGTGTTACACACTGACTGTCTCTATCCAGTGTGCTGTGTTACACACTGACTGTCTCTATCCGGAGCAGTGTGTTACACACTGACTGTCTCTATCCAAAGCAGTGTGCCGTGTTACACACTGACTGTGTCTATCCGGAGCAGTGTGTTACACACTGACTGTCTCTGTCCGGAGCAGTGTGCTGTGTTACACACTGACTGTCTCTATCCGGAGCAGTGTGTTACACACTGACTGTCTCTATCCAGTGTGCTGTATTACACACTGACTGTCTCTATCCAGAGCAGTGTGCCGTGTTACACACTGACTGTCTCTATCCGGAGCAGTGTGCCGTGTTACACACTGACTGTCTCTATCCGGAGCAGTGTGCCGTGTTACACACTGACTGTCTCGATCTGGAGCAGTGTGTTACACACTGACTGTCTCTATCCGGAGCAGTGTGTTACACACTGACTGTCTCTATCCGGAGAAGTGTGTTACACACTGACTGTCTCTATCCGGAGCAGTGTGTTACACACTGACTGTCTCTGTCTGGAGCAGTGTGCTGTGTTACACACTGACTGTCTCTATCCGGAGCAGTTGCCGTGTTACACACTGACTGTCTCTATCCGGAGCAGTGTGCTGTGTTACACACTGACTGTCTCTATCCGGAGCAGTGTGTTACACACTGACTGTCTCTATCCGGAGCAGTGTGTTACACACTGACTGTCTCTATCCGGAGAAGTGTGTTACACACTGACTGTCTCTATCCGGAGCAGTGTGTTACACACTGACTGTCTCTATCCGGAGCAGTGTGTTACACACTGACTGTCTCTATCCGGAGCAGTGTGTTACACACTGACTGTCTCTATCCGGAGCAGTGTGTTACACACTGACTGTCTCTATCCAGTGTGCCGTGTTACACACTGACTGTCTCTATCCGGAGCAGTGTGTTACACACTGACTGTCTCTATCCGGAGCAGTGTTACACACTGACTGTCTCTATCCGGAGCAGTGTGTTACACACTGACTGTCTCTATCCGGAGCAGTGTGTTACACACTGACTGTCGCTATTCGGAGCAGTGTGTTACACACTGACTGTCTCTATCCGGAGCAGTGTGCCGTGTTACACACTGACTGTCTCTATCCGGAGCAGTGTGCCGTGTTACACACTGACTCTCTCTATCCAGTGTGCTGTGTTACACACTGACTGTCTCTATCCAGTGTGCTGTGTTACACACTGACTGTCTCTAACCGGAGCAGTGTGCCGTGTTACACACTGACTGTCTCTATCCGGAGAAGTGTGTTACACACTGACTGTCTCTAACCGGAGCAGTGTGCTGTGTTACACACTGACTGTCTCTATCCGGAGCAGTGTGCTGTGTTACACACTGACTGTCTCTATCCGGAGCAGTGTGCCGTGTTACACACTGACCGTCTCTATCCGGAGCAGTGTGCCGTGTTACACACTGACTGTCTCTATCCAGTGTGCTGTGTTACACACTGACTGTCTCTATCTGGAGCAGTGTGCCGTGTTACACACTGACTGTCTCTACCCGGAGCAGTGTGTTACACACTGACTGTCTCTATCCGGAGCAGTGTGTTACACACTGACTGTCTCTATCCGGAGCAGTTGCCGTGTTACACACTGACTGTCTCTATCCGGAGCAGTGTGCTGTGTTACACACTGACTGTCTCTATCCGGAGCAGTTGCCGTGTTACACACTGACTGTCTCTATCCGGAGCAGTGTGTTACACACTGACTGTCTCTGTCCGGAGCAGTGTGTTACACACTGACTGTCTCTATCCAGTGTGCTGTGTTACACACTGACTGTCTCTATCCGGAGCAGTGTGTTACACACTGACTGTCTCTATCCGGAGCAGTTGCCGTGTTACACACTGACTGTCTCTATCCGGAGCAGTGTGTTACACACTGACTGTCTCTGTCCGGAGCAGTGTGTTACACACTGACTGTCTCTATCCAGAGCAGTGTGTTACACACTGACTGTCTCTATTCAGTGTGCTGTGTTACACACTGACTGTCTCTATTCAGTATGCTGTGTTACACACTGACTGTCTCTATTCAGTGTGCTGTGTTACACACTGACTGTCTCTATCCAGAGCAGTGTGTTACACACTGACTGTCTCTATTCAGTGTGCTGTGTTACACACCGACTGTCTCTATCCAGTGTGCTGTGTCACACACTGACTGTCTCTATTCAGTGTGCTGTGTCACACACTGACTGTCTCTATTCAGTGTGCTGTGTTACACACTGACTGTCTCTACGCGGAGCAGTGTGTTACACACTGACTGTCTCTATCCAGAGCAGTGTGTTACACACTGACTGTCTCTATCCAGTGTGCTGTGTTACACACTGACTGTCTCTATCCGGAGCAGTGTGTTACACACTGACTGTCTCTATCCAGAGCAGTGTGTTACACACTGACTGTCTCTATCCGGAGCAGTGTGTTACACACTGACTGTCTCTATCTGGAGCAGTGTGTTACACACTGACTGTCTCTATCTGGAGCAGTGTGTTACACACTGACTGTCTCTATCCGGAGCAGTGTGTTACACACTGACTGTCTCTATCCGGAGCAGTGTGTTACACACTGACTGTCTCTATCCGGAGCAGTGTGTTACACACTGACTGTCTCTATCCAGTGTGCCGTGTTACACACTGACTGTCTCTATCCGGAGCAGTGTGTTACACACTGACTGTCTCTATCCGGAGCAGTGTGTTACACACTGACTGTCTCTATCCAGAGCAGTGTGTTACACACTGACTGTCTCTATCCAGTGTGCCGTGTTACACACTGACTGTCTCTATCCGGAGCAGTGTGCTGTGTTACACACTGACTGTCTCTATCCAGAGCAGTGTGTTACACACTGACTGTCTCTATCTGGAGCAGTGTGCTGTGTTACACACTGACTGTCTCTATCCGGAGCAGTGTGCTGTGTTACACACTGACTGTCTCTATCCAGAGCAGTGTGTTACACACTGACTGTCTCTATCCGGAGCAGTGTGTTACACACTGACTGTCTCTATCTGGAGCAGTGTGCTGTGTTACACACTGACTGTCTCTATGCGGAGCAGTGTGTTACACACTGACTGTCTGTATCCAGAGCAGTGTGTTACACACTGACTGTCTCTATCCAGAGCAGTGTGTTACACACTGACTGTCTCTATCCGGAGCAGTGTGTTACACACTGACTGTCTCTATCCGGAGCAGTGTGTTACACACTGACTGTCTCTATCCGGAGCAGTGTGTTACACACTGACTGTCTCTATCCGGAGCAGTGTGCCATGTTACACACTGACTGTCTCTATCCAGAGCAGTGTGTTACACACTGACTGTCTCTATCCGGAGCAGTGTGTTACACACTGACTGTCTCTATCCGGAGCAGTGTGCTGTGTTACACACTGACTGTCTCTATCCGGAGCAGTGTGTTACACACTGACTGTCTCTATCCGGAACAGTGTGCTGTGTTACACACTGACTGTCTCTATCCAGAGCAGTGTGCCGTGTTACACACTGACTGTCTCTATCCAGAGCAGTGTGTTACGCACTGACTGTCTCTATCCGGAGAAGTGTGTTACACACTGTCTCTATCTGGAGCAGTGTGCTGTGTTACACACTGACTGTCTCTATCCGGAGCAGTGTGTTAAACACTGACTGTCTCTATCCGGAGCAGTGTGCTGTGTTACACACTGACTGTCTCTATCCGGAGCAGTGTGCTGTGTTACACACTGACTGTCTCTATCCAGTGTGCTGTGTTACACACTGACTGTCTCTATCCAGAGCAGTGTGCTGTGTTACACACGGACTGTCTCTATCCAGTGTGCTGTGTTAAACACTGACTGTCTCTATCCGGAGCAGTGTGTTACACACTGACTGTCTCTATCCGGAGCAGTGTGCCGTGTTACACACTGACTGTCTCTATCTGGAGCAGTGTGCTGTGTTACACACTGACTGTCTCTATCCGGAGCAGTGTGTTACAAACTGATTGTCTCTATCCGGAGCAGTGTGCTGTGTTACACACTGACTGTCTCTATCCGGAGCAGTGTGTTACACACTGACTGTCTCTAACCGGAGCAGTGTGCTGTGTTACACACTGACTGTCTCTAACCGGAGCAGTGTGCCGTGTTACACACTGACTGTCTCTATCCGGAGCAGTGTGCCGTGTTACACACTGACTGTCTCTATCCAGAGCAGTGTGTTACACACTGACTGTCTCTATCCAGTGTGCTGTGTTACACACTGACTGTCTCTATCCAGAGCAGTGTGCTGTGTTACACACGGACTGTCTCTATCCAGTGTGCTGTGTTAAACACTGACTGTCTCTATCCGGAGCAGTGTGTTACACACTGACTGTCTCTATCCGGAGCAGTGTGCCGTGTTACACACTGACTGTCTCTATCTGGAGCAGTGTGCTGTGTTACACACTGACTGTCTCTATCCGGAGCAGTGTGTTACAAACTGATTGTCTCTATCCGGAGCAGTGTGCTGTGTTACACACTGACTGTCTCTATCCGGAGCAGTGTGTTACACACTGACTGTCTCTAACCGGAGCAGTGTGCTGTGTTACACACTGACTGTCTCTAACCGGAGCAGTGTGCCGTGTTACACACTGACTGTCTCTATCCAGTATGCTGTGTTATACACTGACTGTCCCAATCCAGTATGCTGTGTTATACACTGACTGTCCCTATCCAGTATGCTGTGTTATACACTGACTGTCCCAATCCAGTATGCTGTGATATACACTGACTGTCCCTATCCAGTGTGCTGTGTTATACACTGACTGTCCCAATCCAGTGTGCTGTGTTATACACTGACTGTCCCAATCCTGTGTGCTGTGTTATACACTGACTGTCCCAATCCAGTGTGCTGTGTTATACACTGACTGTCCCAATCCAGTATGCTGTGTTATACATTGATTGTCCCAATCCAGTGTGCTGTGTTATACACTGACTGTCCCAATCCAGTGTGCTGTGTTATACACTGACTGTCCCAATCCAGTATGCTGTGTTATACACTGACTGTCCCAATCCAGTATGCTGTGTTATACACTGACTGTCCCAATCCAGTATGCTGTGTTATACACTGACTGTCCCAATCCAGTATGCTGTGTTATACACTGACTGTCCCAATCCAGTGTGCTGTGTTATACACTGACTGTCCCAATCCAGTATGCTGTGTTATACACTGACTGTCCCAATCCAGTATGCTGTGTTATACACTGACTGTCCCAATCCAGTGTGCTGTGTTATACACTGACTGTCCCAATCCAGTATGCTGTGTTATACACTGACTGTCCCAATCCAGTGTGCTGTGTTATACACTGACTGTCCCTATCCAGTGTGCTGTGTTATACACTGACTGTCCCTATCCAGTGTGCTGTGTTATACACTGACTGTCCCTATCCAGTATGCTGTGTTATACACTGACTGTCCCTATCCAGTATGCTATGTTATACACTGACTGTCCCTATCCAGTGTGCTGTGTTATACACTGACTGTCCCAATCCAGTATGCTGTGTTATACACTGACTGTCCCTATCCAGTGTTCTGTGTTATACACTGACTATCCCAATCCAGTGTGCTGTGTTATACACTGACTGTCCCAATCCAGTGTGCTGTGTTATACACTGACTGTCCCTATCCAGTGTGCTGTGTTATACACTGACTATCCCAATCCAGTGTGCTGTGTTATACACTGACTGTCCCAATCCAGTGTGCTGTGTTATACACTGACTGTCCCTATCCAGTGTGCTGTGTTATACACTGACTATCCCAATCCAGTGTGCTGTGTTATACACTGACTCTCCCAATCCAGTGTGCTGTGTTATACACTGACTGTCCCAATCCAGTGTGCTGTGTTATACACTGACTGTCCCTATCCAGTGTGCTGTGTTATACACTGACTGTCCCAATCCAGTGTGCTGTGTTATACACTGACTGTCCCAATCCAGTATGCTGTGTTATACACTGACTGTCCCAATCCAGTGTGCTGTGTTATACACTGACTGTCCCAATCCAGTGTGCTGTGTTATACACTGACTGTCCCTATCCAGTGTGCTGTGTTATACACTGATTGTCCCAATCCAGTGTGCTGTGTTATACACTGACTGTCCCTATCCAGTATGCTGTGTTATACACTGACTGTCCCAATCCAGTATGCTGTGTTATACATTGACTGTCCCAATCCAGTGTGCTGTGTTATACACTGACTGTCCCAATCCAGTATGCTGTGTTATACACTGACTGTCCCAATCCAGTATGCTGTGTTATACACTGACTGTCCCAATCCAGTATGCTGTGTTATACACTGACTGTCCCAATCCAGTGTGCTGTGTTATACACTGACTGTCCCAATCCAGTGTGCTGTGTTATACACTGACTGTCCCAATCCAGTATGCTGTGTTATACACTGACTGTCCCAATCCAGTGTGCTGTGTTATACACTGACTGTCCCAATCCAGTGTGCTGTGTTATACACTGACTGTCCCAATCCAGTGTGCTGTGTTATACATTGACTGTCCCTATCCAGTATGCTGTGTTATACACTGACTGTCCCAATCCAGTGTGCTGTGTTATACACTGACTGTCCCAATCCAGTATGCTGTGTTATACACTGACTGTCCCAATCCAGTATGCTGTGTTATACACTGACTGTCCCAATCCAGTATGCTGTGTTATACACTGACTGTCCCAATCCAGTATGCTGTGTTATACACTGACTGTCCCTATCCAGTATGCTGTGTTATACACTGACTATCCCAATCCAGTATGCTGTGTTATACACTGAGTGTCCCTATCCAGTGTGCTGTGTTATACACTGACTGTCTCAATCCAGTATGCTGTGTTATACACTGACTGTCCCTATCCAGTATGCTGTGTTATACACTGACTGTCCCAATCCAGTATGCTGTGTTATACACTGACTGTCCCTATCCAGTATGCTGTGTTATACACTGACTGTCCCAATCCAGTATGCTGTGTTATACACTGAGTGTCCCTATCCAGTGTGCTGTGTTATACACTGACTGTCTCAATCCAGTATGCTGTGTTATACACTGACTGTCCCAATCCAGTATGCTGTGTTATACACTGACTGTCCCAATCCAGTATGCTGTGTTATACACTGACTGTCCCAATCCAGTATGCTGTGTTATACACTGACTGTCCCAATCCAGTATGCTGTGTTATACACTGACTGTCCCAATCCAGTGTGCTGTGTTATACACTGACTGTCCCAATCCAGTGTGCTATGTTGTACACTGACTGTCCCAATCCAGTATGCTGTGTTATACACTGACTATCCCAATCCAGTGTGCTGTGTTATACACTGACTGTCCCAATCCAGTGTGCTGTGTTATACACTGACTGTCCCAATCCAGTATGCTGTGTTATACACTGACTGTCCCAATCCAGTATGCTGTGTTATACACTGACTGTCCCTATTCAGTTTGCTGTGTTATACACTGACTGTCACAATCCAGTGTGCTGTGTTATACACTGACTGTCCCAATCCAGTGTGCTGTGTTATACACTGACTGTCCCAATCCAGTGTGCTGTGTTATACACTGACTGACCCAATCCAGTGTGCTGTGTTATACACTGACTGTCCCAATCCAGTGTGCTGTGTTATACACTGACTGACCCAATCCAGTATGCTGTGTTATACACTGACTGTCCCAATCCAGTATGCTGTGTTATACACTGACTGTCCCAATCCACTGTGCTGTGTTATACACTGACTGTCCCAATCCAGTGTTCTTATTTATACACTGACTGTCCCAATCCAGTGTGCTGTGTTATACACTGACTGTCCCTATCCAGTGTGCTGTGTTATACACTGACTGTCCCAATCCAGTGTGCTGTGTTATACACTGACTGTCCCAATCCAGTATGCTGTGTTATACACTGACTGTCCCTATCCAGTGTGCTGTGTTATACACTGACTGTCACAATCCACTGTGCTGTGTTATACACTGACTGTCCCTATCCAGTGTGCTGTGTTATACACTGACTGTCCCAATCCAGTGTGCTGTGTTATACACTGACTGTCATAATCCACTGTGCTGTGTTATACACTGACTGTCCCTATCCAGTATGCTGTGTTATACACTGACTGTCCCAATCCAGTGTTCTGTGTTATACACTGACTGTCCCAATCCAGTGTTCTGTGTTATACACTGACTGTCCCAATCCAGTATGCTGTTTTATACATTGATTGTCCCTATCAAGTGTGCTGTGTTATACACTGACTGTCCCTATCCAGTGTGCTGTGTTATACGCTGACTGTCCCAATCCAGTGAGCTGTGTTATACATTGACTGTCCCCATCCAGTGTGCTGTTTTATACATTGATTGTCCCTATCCAGTATGCTGTGTTATACACTGACTGTCCCAATCCAGTGTGCTGTGTTATACACTGACTGTCCCTATCCAGTATGCTGTGTTATACACTGACTGTCCCAATCCAGTGTGCTGTGTTATACACTGACTGTCCCAATCCAGTGTGCTGTGTTATACACTGACTGTCCCAATCCAGTGTGCTGTGTTATACACTGACTGTCCCAATCCAGTATGCTGTTTTATACATTGACTGTCCCTATCCAGTATGCTGTGTTATACACTGACTGTCCCTATCCAGTGTGCTGTGTTATACGCTGACTGTCCCAATCCTGTGAGCTGTGTTATACATTGACTGTCCCCATCCAGTATGCTGTGTTACACACTGACTGTCCCAATCCAGTGTGCTGTGTTATACACTGACTGTCCCAATCCAGTGTGCTGTGTTATACACTGACTGTCCCAATCCAGTGTGCTGTGTTATACACTGACTGTCCCAATCCAGTATGCTGTGTTATACACTGACTGTCCCAATCCAGTATGCTGTGTTATACACTGACTGTCCCAATCCAGTGTGCTGTGTTATACACTGACTGTCCCTATCCAGTGTGCTGTGTTATACACTGACTGTCCCAATCCAGTATGCTGTGTTATACACTGACTGTCCCAATCCAGTATGCTGTGTTATACACTGACTGTCCCAATCCAGTGTGCTGTGTTATACACTGACTGTCCCAATCCAGTGTGCTGTGTTATACACTGACTGTCCCAATCCAGTATGCTGTGTTATACACTGACTGTCCCAATCCAGTGTGCTGTGTTATACACTGACTGTCCCAATCCAGTATGCTGTGTTATACACTGACTGTCCCAATCCAGTGTGCTGTGTTATACACTGACTGTCCCAATCCAGTATGCTGTGTTATACACTGACTGTCCCAATCCAGTGTGCTGTGTTATACACTGACTGTCCCAATCCAGTGTGCTGTGTTATACACTGACTGTCCCAATCCAGTATGCTGTGTTATACACTGACTGTCCCAATCCAGTGTGCTGTGTTATACACTGACTGTCCCAATCCAGTGTGCTGTGTTATACACTGACTGTCCCAATCCAGTATGCTGTGTTATACACTGACTGTCCCAATCCAGTGTGCTGTGTTATACACTGACTGTCCCAATCCAGTGTGCTGTGTTATACACTGACTGTCCCAATCCAGTGTGCTGTGTTATACACTGACTGTCCCAATCCAGTATGCTGTGTTATACACTGACTGTCCCAATCCAGTATGCTGTGGTATACACTGACTGTCCCAATCCAGTATGCTGTGTTATACACTGACTGTCCCTATCCAGTGTGCTGTGTTATACACTGACTGTCCCAATCCAGTATGCTGTGTTATACACTGACTGTCCCAATCCAGTCTGCTGTGTTATACACTGACTGTCCCAATCCAGTGTGCTGTGTTATACACTGACTGTCCCAATCCAGTATGCTGTGTTATACACTGACTGTCCCAATCCAGTGTGCTGTGTTATACACTGACTGTCCCAATCCAGTGTGCTGTGTTATACACTGACTGTCCCTATCCAGTGTGCTGTGTTATACACTGACTGTCCCTATCCAGTGTGCTGTGTTATACACTGACTGTCCCAATCCAGTATGCTGTGTTATACACTGACTGTCCCAATCCAGTGTGCTGTGTTATACACTGACTGTCCCAATCCAGTGTGCTGTGTTATACACTGACTGTCCCAATCCAGTATGCTGTGTTATACACTGACTGTCCCAATCCAGTGTGCTGTGTTATACACTGACTGTCCCAATCCAGTGTGCTGTGTTATACACTGACTGTCCCAATCCAGTGTGCTGTGTTATACACTGACTGTCCCAATCCAGTATGCTGTGTTATACACTGACTGTCCCAATCCAGTGTGCTGTATTATACACTGACTGTCCCAATCCAGTATGCTGTGTTATACACTGACTGTCCCAATCCAGTGTGCTGTGTTATACACTGACTGTCCCAATCCAGTGTGCTGTGTTATACACTGACTGTCCCAATCCAGTGTGCTGTGTTATACACTGACTGTCCCAATCCAGTCTGCTGTGTTATACACTGACTGTCCCAATCCAGTGTGCTGTGTTATACACTGACTGTCCCAATCCAGTATGCTGTGTTATACACTGACTGTCCCAATCCAGTATGCTGTGTTATACACTGACTGTCCCAATCCAGTATGCTGTGTTATACACTGACTGTCCCTATCCAGTGTGCTGTGTTATACACTGACTGTCCCAATCCAGTGTGCTGTGTTATACACTGACTGTCCCAATCCAGTGTGCTGTGTTATACACTGACTGTCCCAATCCAGTGTGCTGTGTTATACACTGACTGTCCCAATCCAGTGTGCTGTGTTATACACTGACTGTCCCAATCCAGTCTGCTGTGTTATACACTGACTGTCCCAATCCAGTGTGCTGTGTTATACACTGACTGTCCCAATCCAGTATGCTGTGTTATACACTGACTGTCCCAATCCAGTATGCTGTGTTATACACTGACTGTCCCAATCCAGTATGCTGTGTTATACACTGACTGTCCCTATCCAGTGTGCTGTGTTATACACTGACTGTCCCAATCCAGTGTGCTGTGTTATACACTGACTGTCCCAATCCAGTATGCTGTGTTATACACTGACTGTCCCTATCCAGTATGCTGTTTTATACACTGACAGTCCCTATCCAGTATGCTATGTTATACACTGACTGTCCCAATCCAGTATGCTGTGTTATACACTGACTGTCCCAATCCAGTATGCTGTGTTATACACTGACTGTCCCAATCCAGTGTGCTGTGTTATACACTGACTGTCCCAATCCAGTATGCTGTGTTATACACTGACTGTCCCAATCCAGTATGCTGTGTTGTACACTGACTGTCCCTATCCAGTATGCTGTGTTATACACTGACTGTCCCAATCCAGTATGCTGTGTTATACACTGACTGTCCCAATCCAGTATGCTGTGTTATACACTGACAGTCCCTATCCAGTGTGCTGTGTTATACACTGACTGTCCCTATCCAGTGTGCTGTGTTATACACTGACTGTCCCAATCCAGTGTGCTGAGTTATACACTGACTGTCCCTATCCAGTGTGCTGTGTAATACACTGACTGTCCCAATCCAGTATGCTGTGTTATACACTGACTGTCCCTATCCAGTATGCTGTGTTATACACTGACTGTCCCAATCCAGTGTGCTGTGTTATACACTGACTGTCCCAATCCAGTATGCTGTGTTGTACACTGACTGTCCCAGTCCAGTATGCTGTGTTATACACTGACTGTCCCAATCCAGTGTGCTGTGTTATACACTGACTGTCCCAATCCAGTATGCTGTGTTGTACACTGACTGTCCCAGTCCAGTGTGCTGTGTTATACACTGACTGTCCCAATCCAGTGTGCTGTGTTATACACTGACTGTCCCTATCCAGTATGCTGTGTTATACACTGACTGTCCCAATCCAGTGTGCTGTGTTATACACTGACTGTCCCAATCCAGTGTGCTGTGTTATACACTGACTCTCCCCATCCAGTATGTTGGATTATACACTGACTGTCCCAATCCAGTGTGCTGTGTTATACACTGACTCTCCCCATCCAGTATGTTGGATTATACACTGACTCTCCCCATCCAGTATGTTGGATTATACACTGACTGTCCCAATACAGTGTGCTGTGTTATACACTGACTGTCCCAATCCAGTATGCTGTGTTATACACTGACTGTCCCAATCCAGTATGCTGTGTTATACACTGACTGTCCCTATCCAGTGTGCTGTGTTATACACTGACTGTCCCAATCCAGTGTGCTGTGTTATACACTGACTGTTCCAATCCAGTGTGCTGTGTTATACACTGACTGTCCCAATCCAGTGTGCTGTGTTATACACTGACTGTCCCAATCCAGTGTGCTGTGTTATACACTGACTGTCCCAATCCAGTGTGCTGTGTTATACACTGACTGTCCCAATCCAGTATGCTGTGTTATACACTGACTGTCCCAATCCAGTATGCTGTGTTATACACTGACTGTCCCAATCCAGTATGCTGTGTTATACACTGACTGTCCCAATCCAGTGTGCTGTGTTATACACTGACTGTCCCAATCCAGTGTGCTGTGTTATACACTGACTGTCCCAATCCAGTGTGCTGTGTTATACACTGACTGTCCCAATCCAGTGTGCTGTGTTATACACTGACTGTCCCAATCCAGTGTGCTGTGTTATACACTGACTGTCCCAATCCAGTATGCTGTGTTATACATTGATTGTCCCTATCCAGTATGCTGTGTTATACATTGATTGTCCCTATCCAGTATGCTGTGTTATACACTGACTGTCCCAATCCAGTATGCTGTGTTATACACTGACTGTCCCAATCCAGTGTGCTGTGTTATACACTGACTGTCCCAATCCAGTATGCTGTGTTATACACTGACTGTCCCAATCCAGTGTGCTGTGTTATACACTGACTGTCCCAATCCAGTATGCTGTGTTATACACTGACTGTCCCAATCCAGTATGCTGTGTTATACACTGACTGTCCCTATCCAGTGTGCTGTGTTATACACTGACTGTCCCAATTCTGTGTGCTGTGTTATACACTGACTGTCCCTATCCAGTGTGCTGTGTTATACACTGACTGTCCCAATCCAGTATGCTGTGTTATACACTGACTGTCCCAATCCAGTGTGCTGTGTTATACACTGACTGTCCCAATCCAGTGTGCTGTGTTATACACTGACTGTCCCAATCCAGTGTGCTGTGTTATACACTGACTGTCCCAATCCAGTGTGCTGTGTTATACACTGACTGTCCCAATCCAGTGTGCTGTGTTATACACTGACTGTCCCAATCCAGTATGCTGTGTTATACACTGACTGTCCCTATCCAGTGTGCTGTGTTATACACTGACTGTCCCAATCCAGTATGCTGTGTTATACACTGACTGTCCCCATCCAGTGTGCTGTGTTATACACTGACTGACCCAATCCAGTATGCTGTGTTATACACTGACTGTCCCAATCCAGTGTGCTGTGTTATACACTGACTGTCCCAATCCAGTGTGCTGTGTTATACACTGACTGTCCCTATCCAGTGTGCTGTGTTATACACTGACTGTCCCTATCCAGTGTGCTGTGTTATACACTGACTGTCCCAATCCAGTGTGCTGTGTTATACACTGACTGTCCCAATCCAGTATGCTGTGTTATACACTGACTGTCCCAATCCAGTATGCTGTGTTATACACTGACTGTCCCAATCCAGTGTGCTGTGTTATACACTGACTGTCCCAATCCAGTGTGCTGTGTTATACACTGACTGTCCCAATCCAGTGTGCTGTGTTATACACTGACTGTCCCAATCCAGTGTGCTGTGTTATACACTGACTGTCCCTATCCAGTGTGCTGTGTTATACACTGACTGTCCCTATCCAGTATGCTGTGTTATACACTGACTGTCCCTATCCAGTATGCTGTTTTATACACTGACAGTCCCTATCCAGTGTGCTGTGTTATACGCTGACTGTCCCAATCCAGTGTGCTGTGTTATACACTGACTGTCCCAATCCAGTATGCTGTGTTATACACTGACTGTCCCAATCCAGTGTGCTGTGTTATACACTGACTGTCCCAATCCAGTGTGCTGTGTTATACACTGACTGTCCCAATCCAGTGTGCTGTGTTATACACTGACTGTCCCAATCCAGTGTGCTGTGTTATACACTGACTGTCCCAATCCAGTGTGCTGTGTTATACACTGACTGTCCCAATCCAGTGTGCTGTGTTATACACTGACTGTCTCAATCCAGTATGCTGTGTTATACACTGACTGTCTCAATCCAGTATGCTGTGTTATACACTGACTGTCCCAATCCAGTGTGCTGTGTTATACACTGACTGTCCCAATCCAGTATGCTGTGTTATACATTGACTGTCCCCATCCAGTGTGCTGTGTTATACACTGACTGTCCCAATCCAGTGTGCTGTGTTATACACTGACTGTCTCAATCCAGTATGCTGTGTTATACACTGACTGTCCCAATCCAGTGTGCTGTGTTATACACTGACTGTCCCCATCCAGTGTGCTGTGTTATACACTGACTGTCCCAATCCAGTATGCTGTGTTATACACTGACTGTCCCAATCCAGTGTGCTGTGTTATACACTGACTGTCTCAATCCAGTATGCTGTGTTATACACTGACTGTCTCAATCCAGTATGCTGTGTTATACACTGACTGTCCCAATCCAGTGTGCTGTGTTATACACTGACTGTCCCTATCCAGTATGCTGTGTTATACACTGACTGTCTCAATCCAGTATGCTGTGTTATACACTGACTGTCCCAATCCAGTATGCTGTGTTATACACTGACTGTCCCAATCCTGTGTGCTGTGTTATACACTGACTGTCCCAATCCAGTGTGCTGTGTTATACACTGACTGTCCCTATCCAGTATGCTGTGTTATACACTGACTGTCCCTATCCAGTATGCTGTGTTATACACTGACTGTCTCAATCCAGTATGCTGTGTTATACACTGACTGTCTCAATCCAGTATGCTGTGTTATACACTGACTGTCCCAATCCTGTGTGCTGTGTTATACACTGACTGTCCCTATCCAGTATGCTGTGTTATACACTGACTGTCCCTATCCAGTATGCTGTGTTATACACTGACTGTCTCAATCCAGTATGCTGTGTTATACACTGACTGTCTCAATCCAGTATGCTGTGTTATACACTGACTGTCCCAATCCTGTGTGCTGTGTTATACACTGACTGTCCCAATCCAGTGTGCTGTGTTATACACTGACTGTCCCTATCCAGTATGCTGTGTTATACACTGACTGTCCCTATCCAGTATGCTGTGTTATACACTGACTGTCTCAATCCAGTATGCTGTGTTATACACTGACTGTCCCAATCCAGGCTGCTGTGTTATACACTGACTGTCCCAATCCTGTGTGCTGTGTTATACACTGACTGTCCCAATTCTGTGTGCTGTGTTATACACTGACTGTCCCAATCCTGTGTGCTGTGTTATACACTGACTGTCCCAATTCTGTGTGCTGTGTTATCCACTGACTGTCCCTATCCAGTGTGCTGTGTTATACACTGACTGTCCCTATCCAGTGTGCTGTGTTATACACTGACTGTCCCAATCCAGTGTGCTGTGTTATACACTGACTGTCTCAATCCAGTATGCTGTGTTATACACTGACTGTCCCAATCCAGTGTGCTGTGTTACACACTGACTGTCCCAATCCAGTGTGCTGTGTTATCCACTGACTGTCCCTATCCAGTGTGCTGTGTTATACACTGACTGTCCCTATCCAGTGTGCTGTGTTATACACTGACTGTCCCAATCCAGTGTGCTGTATTATACACTGACTGTCTCAATCCAGTATGCTGTGTTATACACTGACTGTCCCTATCCAGTATGCTGTGTTATACACTGACTGTCCCAATCCAGTGTGCTGTGTTATACACTGACTGTCCCAATCCAGTGTGCTGTGTTATACACTGACTGTCCCAATCCAGTGTGCTGTGTTATACACTGACTGTCTCAATCCAGTATGCTGTGTTATACACTGACTGTCCCAATCCAGTATGCTGTGTTATACACTGACTGTCCCAATCCAGTGTGCTGTGTTATACACTGACTGTCTCAATCCAGTCTGCTGTGTTATACACTGACTGTCCCAATCCAGTATGCTGTGTTATACACTGACTGTCCCAATCCAGTGTGCTGTGTTATACACTGACTGTCTCAATCCAGTATGCTGTGTTATACACTGACTGTCCCAATTCTGTGTGCTGTGTTATCCACTGACTGTCCCTATCCAGTGTGCTGTGTTATACAATGACTGTCCCTATCCAGTATGCTGTGTTATACACTGACTGTCCCAATCCAGTATGCTGTGTTATACACTGACTGTCCCAATCCAGGATGCTGTGTTATACACTGACTGTCCCAATCCTGTGTGCTGTGTTATACACTGACTGTCCCAATCTAGTATGCTGTGTTATACACTGACTGTCCCAATCCAGTGTGCTGTGTTATACACTGACTGTCCCAATCTAGTATGCTGTGTTATACACTGACTGTCCCAATCTAGTGTGCTGTGTTATACACTGACTGTCCCTATCCAGTATGCTGTGTTATACACTGACTGTCCCAATCCAGGATGCTGTGTTATTCACTGACTGTCCCAATCCAGTGTGCTGTGTTATACACTGACTGTCCCTATCCAGTATGCTGTGTTATACACTGACTGTCCCTATCCAGTATGCTGCGTTATACACTGACTGTCCCAATCCCGTATGCTGTGTTATACACTGACTGTCCCTATCCAGTGTGCTGTGTTATACACTGACTGTCCCAATCCAGTATGCTGTGTTATACACTGACTGTCCCAATCCAGTATGCTGTGTTATACATTGATTGTCCCTATCCAGTATGCTGTGTTATACACTGACTGTCCCAATCCAGTATGCTGTGTTATACACTGACTGTCCCAATCCAGTGTGCTGTGTTATACACTGACTGTCCCAATCCAGTGTGCTGTGTTATACACTGACTGTCCCAATCCAGTATGCTGTGTTATACGCTGACTGTCCCAATCCAGTGTGCTGTGTTATACACTGACTGTCCCAATCCAGTGTGCTGTGTTATACACTGACTGTCCCAATCTAGTGTGCTATGTTATACACTGACTGTCCCTATCCAGTATGCTGTGTTATACACTGACTGTCCCAATCCAGTGTGCTGTGTTATACACTGACTGTCCCAATCCAGTGTGCTGTGTTATACACTGACTGTCCCAATCTAGTGTGCTGTGTTATACACTGACTGTCCCTATCCAGTATGCAGTGTTATACACTGACTGTCCCAATCCAGGATGCTGTGTTATTCACTGAATGTCCCAATCCAGTGTGCTGTGTTATACACTGACTGTCCCAATCCAGTGTTCTGTGTTATACACTGACTGTCCCAATCCAGTGTGCTGTGTTATACACTGACTGTCCCTATCCAGTATGCTGTGTTATACACTGACTGTCCCAATCCAGTGTGCTATGTTATACACTGACTGTCCCTATCCAGTATGCTGTGTTATACACTGACTGTCCCAATCTAGTGTGCTATGTTATACACTGACTGTCCCTATCCAGTATGCTGTGTTATACACTGACTGTCCCAATCTAGTGTGCTGTGTTATACACTGACTGTCCCTATCCAGTATGCTGTGTTATACACTGATTGTCCCTATCCAGTGTGCTGTGTTATACACTGACTGTCCCAATCTAGTGTGCTGTGTTATACACTGACTGTCCCTATCCAGTGTGCTGTGTTATACACTGACTGTCCCAATCCAGTGTGCTGTGTTATACACTGACTGTCCCAATCCAGTGTGCTGTGTTATACACTGACTGTCCCAATCTAGTGTGCTGTGTTATACACTGACTGTCCCTATCCAGTATGCTGTGTTATACACTGACTGTCCCAATCCAGGATGCTGTGTTATTCACTGACTGTCCCAATCCAGTGTGCTGTGTTATACACTGACTGTCCCAATCCAGTGTTCTGTGTTATACACTGACTGTCCCAATCCCGTATGCTGTGTTATACACTGCCTGTCCCTATCCAGTGTGCTGTGTTATACACTGACTGTCCCAATCCAGTATGCTGTGTTATACACTGACTGTCCCAATCCAGTATGCTGTGTTATACATTGATTGTCCCAATCCAGTGTGCTGTGTTATACACTGACTGTCCCAATCCAGTGTGCTGTGTTATACACTGACTGTCCCAATCCAGTATGCTGTGTTATACACTGACTGTCCCTATCCAGTATGCTGTGTTATACACTGACTGTCCCAATCCAGTGTGCTGTGTTATACACTGACTGTCCCAATCCAGTGTGCTGTGTTATACACTGACTGTCCCAATCCAGTGTGCTGTGTTATACACTGACTGTCCCAATCCAGTGTGCTGTGTTATACACTGACTGTCTCAATCCAGTATGCTGTGTTATACACTGACTGTCCCAATCCAGTATGCTGTGTTATACACTGACTGTCCCAATCCAGTGTGCTGTGTTATACACTGACTGTCTCAATCCAGTCTGCTGTGTTATACACTGACTGTCCCAATCCAGTATGCTGTGTTATACACTGACTGTCCCAATCCAGTGTGCTGTGTTATACACTGACTGTCTCAATCCAGTATGCTGTGTTATACACTGACTGTCCCAATTCTGTGTGCTGTGTTATCCACTGACTGTCCCTATCCAGTGTGCTGTGTTATACACTGACTGTCCCTATCCAGTATGCTGTGTTATACACTGACTGTCCCAATCCAGTATGCTGTGTTATACACTGACTGTCCCAATCCAGGATGCTGTGTTATACACTGACTGTCCCAATCCTGTGTGCTGTGTTATACACTGACTGTCCCAATCTAGTATGCTGTGTTATACACTGACTGTCCCAATCCAGAGTGCTGTGTTATACACTGACTGTCCCAATCTAGTATGCTGTGTTATACACTGACTGTCCCAATCTAGTGTGCTGTGTTATACACTGACTGTCCCTATCCAGTATGCTGTGTTATACACTGACTGTCCCAATCCAGGATGCTGTGTTATTCACTGACTGTCCCAATCCAGTGTGCTGTGTTATACACTGACTGTCCCTATCCAGTATGCTGTGTTATACACTGACTGTCCCTATCCAGTATGCTGCGTTATACACTGACTGTCCCAATCCCGTATGCTGTGTTATACACTGACTGTCCCTATCCAGTGTGCTGTGTTATACACTGACTGTCCCAATCCAGTATGCTGTGTTATACACTGACTGTCCCAATCCAGTATGCTGTGTTATACATTGATTGTCCCTATCCAGTATGCTGTGTTATACACTGACTGTCCCAATCCAGTATGCTGTGTTATACACTGACTGTCCCAATCCAGTGTGCTGTGTTATACACTGACTGTCCCAATCCAGTGTGCTGTGTTATACACTGACTGTCCCAATCCAGTATGCTGTGTTATACGCTGACTGTCCCAATCCAGTGTGCTGTGTTATACACTGACTGTCCCAATCTAGTGTGCTATGTTATACACTGACTGTCCCTATCCAGTATGCTGTGTTATACACTGACTGTCCCAATCCAGTGTGCTGTGTTATACACTGACTGTCCCATTCCAGTGTGCTGTGTTATACACTGACTGTCCCAATCTAGTGTGCTGTGTTATACACTGACTGTCCCTATCCAGTATGCAGTGTTATACACTGACTGTCCCAATCCAGGATGCTGTGTTATTCACTGAATGTCCCAATCCAGTGTGCTGTGTTATACACTGACTGTCCCAATCCAGTGTTCTGTGTTATACACTGACTGTCCCAATCCAGTGTGCTGTGTTATACACTGACTGTCCCTATCCAGTATGCTGTGTTATACACTGACTGTCCCAATCCAGTGTGCTATGTTATACACTGACTGTCCCTATCCAGTATGCTGTGTTATACACTGACTGTCCCAATCTAGTGTGCTATGTTATACACTGACTGTCCCTATCCAGTATGCTGTGTTATACACTGACTGTCCCAATCTAGTGTGCTGTGTTATACACTGACTGTCCCTATCCAGTATGCTGTGTTATACACTGATTGTCCCTATCCAGTGTGCTGTGTTATACACTGACTGTCCCAATCTAGTGTGCTGTGTTATACACTGACTGTCCCTATCCAGTGTGCTGTGTTATACACTGACTGTCCCAATCCAGTGTGCTGTGTTATACACTGACTGTCCCAATCCAGTGTGCTGTGTTATACACTGACTGTCCCAATCTAGTGTGCTGTGTTATACACTGACTGTCCCTATCCAGTATGCTGTGTTATACACTGACTGTCCCAATCCAGGATGCTGTGTTATTCACTGACTGTCCCAATCCAGTGTGCTGTGTTATACACTGACTGTCCCAATCCAGTGTTCTGTGTTATACACTGACTGTCCCAATCCCGTATGCTGTGTTATACACTGCCTGTCCCTATCCAGTGTGCTGTGTTATACACTGACTGTCCCAATCCAGTATGCTGTGTTATACACTGACTGTCCCAATCCAGTATGCTGTGTTATACATTGATTGTCCCAATCCAGTGTGCTGTGTTATACACTGACTGTCCCAATCCAGTGTGCTGTGTTATACACTGACTGTCCCAATCCAGTATGCTGTGTTATACACTGACTGTCCCTATCCAGTATGCTGTGTTATACACTGACTGTCCCAATCCAGTGTGCTGTGTTATACACTGACTGTCCCAATCCAGTGTGCTGTGTTATACACTGACTGTCCCAATCCAGTGTGCTGTGTTATACACTGACTGTCCCAATCCAGTGTGCTGTGTTATACACTGACTGTCTCAATCCAGTATGCTGTGTTATACACTGACTGTCCCAATCCAGTATGCTGTGTTATACACTGACTGTCCCAATCCAGTGTGCTGTGTTATACACTGACTGTCTCAATCCAGTCTGCTGTGTTATACACTGACTGTCCCAATCCAGTATGCTGTGTTATACACTGACTGTCCCAATCCAGTGTGCTGTGTTATACACTGACTGTCTCAATCCAGTATGCTGTGTTATACACTGACTGTCCCAATTCTGTGTGCTGTGTTATCCACTGACTGTCCCTATCCAGTGTGCTGTGTTATACACTGACTGTCCCTATCCAGTATGCTGTGTTATACACTGACTGTCCCAATCCAGTATGCTGTGTTATACACTGACTGTCCCAATCCAGGATGCTGTGTTATACACTGACTGTCCCAATCCTGTGTGCTGTGTTATACACTGACTGTCCCAATCTAGTATGCTGTGTTATACACTGACTGTCCCAATCCAGAGTGCTGTGTTATACACTGACTGTCCCAATCTAGTATGCTGTGTTATACACTGACTGTCCCAATCTAGTGTGCTGTGTTATACACTGACTGTCCCTATCCAGTATGCTGTGTTATACACTGACTGTCCCAATCCAGGATGCTGTGTTATTCACTGACTGTCCCAATCCAGTGTGCTGTGTTATACACTGACTGTCCCTATCCAGTATGCTGTGTTATACACTGACTGTCCCTATCCAGTATGCTGCGTTATACACTGACTGTCCCAATCCCGTATGCTGTGTTATACACTGACTGTCCCTATCCAGTGTGCTGTGTTATACACTGACTGTCCCAATCCAGTATGCTGTGTTATACACTGACTGTCCCAATCCAGTATGCTGTGTTATACATTGATTGTCCCTATCCAGTATGCTGTGTTATACACTGACTGTCCCAATCCAGTATGCTGTGTTATACACTGACTGTCCCAATCCAGTGTGCTGTGTTATACACTGACTGTCCCAATCCAGTGTGCTGTGTTATACACTGACTGTCCCAATCCAGTATGCTGTGTTATACGCTGACTGTCCCAATCCAGTGTGCTGTGTTATAAACTGACTGTCCCAATCCAGTGTGCTGTGTTATACACTGACTGTCCCAATCCAGTGTGCTGTGTTATACACTGACTGTCCCAATCCAGTGTGCTGTGTTATACACTGACTGTCCCAATCCAGTGTGCTGTGTTATACACTGACTGTCCCAATCCAGTATGCTGTGTTATACACTGACTGTCCCAATCCAGTATGCTGTGTTATACACTGACTGTCCCAATCCAGTGTGCTGTGTTATACACTGACTGTCCCAATCTAGTGTGCTATGTTATACACTGACTGTCCCTATCCAGTATGCTGTGTTATACACTGACTGTCCCAATCCAGTGTGCTGTGTTATACACTGACTGTCCCAATCCAGTGTGCTGTGTTATACACTGACTGTCCCAATCTAGTGTGCTGTGTTATACACTGACTGTCCCTATCCAGTATGCAGTGTTATACACTGACTGTCCCAATCCAGGATGCTGTGTTATTCACTGACTGTCCCAATCCAGTGTGCTGTGTTATACACTGACTGTCCCAATCCAGTGTTCTGTGTTATACACTGACTGTCCCAATCCAGTGTGCTGTGTTATACACTGACTGTCCCAATCCAGTGTTCTGTGTTATACACTGACTGTCCCAATCCCGTATGCTGTGTTATACACTGACTGTCCCTATCCAGTGTGCTGTGTTATACACTGACTGTCCCAATCCAGTGTGCTGTGTTATACACTGACTGTCCCAATCCAGTGTGCTGTGTTATACACTGACTGTCCCAATCTAGTGTGCTGTGTTATACACTGACTGTCCCTATCCAGTATGCAGTGTTATACACTGACTGTCCCAATCCAGGATGCTGTGTTATTCACTGACTGTCCCAATCCAGTGTGCTGTGTTATACACTGACTGTCCCAATCCAGTGTTCTGTGTTATACACTGACTGTCCCAATCCAGTGTGCTGTGTTATACACTGACTGTCCCAATCCAGTGTTCTGTGTTATACACTGACTGTCCCAATCCCGTATGCTGTGTTATACACTGACTGTCCCTATCCAGTGTGCTGTGTTATACACTGACTGTCCCAATCCAGTATGCTGTGTTATACACTGACTGTCCCAATCCAGTATGCTGTGTTATACATTGATTGTCCCAATCCAGTGTGCTGTGTTATACACTGACTGTCCCAATCCAGTGTGCTGTGTTATACACTGACTGTCCCAATCCAGTATGCTGTGTTATACACTGACTGTCCCTATCCAGTATGCTGTGTTATACACTGACTGTCCCAATCCAGTGTGCTGTGTTATACACTGACTGTCCCAATCCAGTGTGCTGTGTTATACACTGACTGTCCCAATCCAGTGGGCTGTGTTATACACTGACTGTCCCAATCCAGTGTGCTGTGTTATACACTGACTGTCTCAATCCAGTATGCTGTGTTATACACTGACTGTCCCAATCCAGTATGCTGTGTTATACACTGACTGTCCCAATCCAGTGTGCTGTGTTATACACTGACTGTCTCAATCCAGTCTGCTGTGTTATACACTGACTGTCCCAATCCAGTATGCTGTGTTATACACTGACTGTCCCAATCCAGTGTGCTGTGTTATACACTGACTGTCTCAATCCAGTATGCTGTGTTATACACTGACTGTCCCAATTCTGTGTGCTGTGTTATCCACTGACTGTCCCTATCCAGTGTGCTGTGTTATACACTGACTGTCCCTATCCAGTATGCTGTGTTATACACTGACTGTCCCAATCAAGTATGCTGTGTTATACACTGACTGTCCCAATCCAGGATGCTGTGTTATACACTGACTGTCCCAATCCTGTGTGCTGTGTTATACACTGACTGTCCCAATCTAGTATGCTGTGTTATACACTGACTGTCCCAATCCAGAGTGCTGTGTTATACACTGACTGTCCCAATCTAGTATGCTGTGTTATACACTGACTGTCCCAATCTAGTGTGCTGTGTTATACACTGACTGTCCCTATCCAGTATGCTGTGTTATACACTGACTGTCCCAATCCAGGATGCTGTGTTATTCACTGACTGTCCCAATCCAGTGTGCTGTGTTATACACTGACTGTCCCTATCCAGTATGCTGTGTTATACACTGACTGTCCCTATCCAGTATGCTGCGTTATACACTGACTGTCCCAATCCCGTATGCTGTGTTATACACTGACTGTCCCTATCCAGTGTGCTGTGTTATACACTGACTGTCCCAATCCAGTATGCTGTGTTATACACTGACTGTCCCAATCCAGTATGCTGTGTTATACATTGATTGTCCCTATCCAGTATGCTGTGTTATACACTGACTGTCCCAATCCAGTATGCTGTGTTATACACTGACTGTCCCAATCCAGTGTGCTGTGTTATACACTGACTGTCCCAATCCAGTGTGCTGTGTTATACACTGACTGTCCCAATCCAGTATGCTGTGTTATACGCTGACTGTCCCAATCCAGTGTGCTGTGTTATAAACTGACTGTCCCAATCCAGTGTGCTGTGTTATACACTGACTGTCCCAATCCAGTGTGCTGTGTTATACACTGACTGTCCCAATCCAGTGTGCTGTGTTATACACTGACTGTCCCAATCCAGTGTGCTGTGTTATACACTGACTGTCCCAATCCAGTATGCTGTGTTATACACTGACTGTCCCAATCCAGTATGCTGTGTTATACACTGACTGTCCCAATCCAGTGTGCTGTGTTATACACTGACTGTCCCAATCTAGTGTGCTATGTTATACACTGACTGTCCCTATCCAGTATGCTGTGTTATACACTGACTGTCCCAATCCAGTGTGCTGTGTTATACACTGACTGTCCCAATCCAGTGTGCTGTGTTATACACTGACTGTCCCAATCTAGTGTGCTGTGTTATACACTGACTGTCCCTATCCAGTATGCAGTGTTATACACTGACTGTCCCAATCCAGGATGCTGTGTTATTCACTGACTGTCCCAATCCAGTGTGCTGTGTTATACACTGACTGTCCCAATCCAGTGTTCTGTGTTATACACTGACTGTCCCAATCCAGTGTGCTGTGTTATACACTGACTGTCCCTATCCAGTATGCTGTGTTATACACTGACTGTCCCAATCCAGTGTGCTATGTTATACACTGACTGTCCCTATCCAGTATGCTGTGTTATACACTGACTGTCCCAATCTAGTGTGCTATGTTATACACTGACTGTCCCTATCCAGTATGCTGTGTTATACACTGACTGTCCCAATCTAGTGTGCTGTGTTATACACTGACTGTCCCTATCCAGTATGCTGTGTTATACACTGATTGTCCCTATCCAGTGTGCTGTGTTATACACTGACTGTCCCAATCTAGTGTGCTGTGTTATACACTGACTGTCCCTATCCAGTGTGCTGTGTTATACACTGACTGTCCCAATCCAGTGTGCTGTGTTATACACTGACTGTCCCAATCCAGTGTGCTGTGTTATACACTGACTGTCCCAATCTAGTGTGCTGTGTTATACACTGACTGTCCCTATCCAGTATGCTGTGTTATACACTGACTGTCCCAATCCAGTATGCTGTGTTATTCACTGACTGTCCCAATCCAGTATGCTGTGTTATACACTGACTGTCCCAATCCAGTGTTCTGTGTTATACACTGACTGTCCCAATCCCGTATGCTGTGTTATACACTGACTGTCCCAATCCAGAGTGCTGTGTTATACACTGACTGTCCCAATCTAGTATGCTGTGTTATACACTGACTGTCCCAATCTAGTGTGCTGTGTTATACACTGACTGTCCCTATCCAGTATGCTGTGTTATACACTGACTGTCCCAATCCAGGATGCTGTGTTATTCACTGACTGTCCCAATCCAGTGTGCTGTGTTATACACTGACTGTCCCTATCCAGTATGCTGTGTTATACACTGACTGTCCCTATCCAGTATGCTGCGTTATACACTGACTGTCCCAATCCCGTATGCTGTGTTATACACTGACTGTCCCTATCCAGTGTGCTGTGTTATACACTGACTGTCCCAATCCAGTATGCTGTGTTATACACTGACTGTCCCAATCCAGTATGCTGTGTTATACATTGATTGTCCCTATCCAGTATGCTGTGTTATACACTGACTGTCCCAATCCAGTATGCTGTGTTATACACTGACTGTCCCAATCCAGTGTGCTGTGTTATACACTGACTGTCCCAATCCAGTGTGCTGTGTTATACACTGACTGTCCCAATCCAGTATGCTGTGTTATACGCTGACTGTCCCAATCCAGTGTGCTGTGTTATAAACTGACTGTCCCAATCCAGTGTGCTGTGTTATACACTGACTGTCCCAATCCAGTGTGCTGTGTTATACACTGACTGTCCCAATCCAGTGTGCTGTGTTATACACTGACTGTCCCAATCCAGTGTGCTGTGTTATACACTGACTGTCCCAATCCAGTATGCTGTGTTATACACTGACTGTCCCAATCCAGTATGCTGTGTTATACACTGACTGTCCCAATCCAGTGTGCTGTGTTATACACTGACTGTCCCAATCTAGTGTGCTATGTTATACACTGACTGTCCCTATCCAGTATGCTGTGTTATACACTGACTGTCCCAATCCAGTGTGCTGTGTTATACACTGACTGTCCCAATCCAGTGTGCTGTGTTATACACTGACTGTCCCAATCTAGTGTGCTGTGTTATACACTGACTGTCCCTATCCAGTATGCAGTGTTATACACTGACTGTCCCAATCCAGGATGCTGTGTTATTCACTGACTGTCCCAATCCAGTGTGCTGTGTTATACACTGACTGTCCCAATCCAGTGTTCTGTGTTATACACTGACTGTCCCAATCCAGTGTGCTGTGTTATACACTGACTGTCCCTATCCAGTATGCTGTGTTATACACTGACTGTCCCAATCCAGTGTGCTATGTTATACACTGACTGTCCCTATCCAGTATGCTGTGTTATACACTGACTGTCCCAATCTAGTGTGCTATGTTATACACTGACTGTCCCTATCCAGTATGCTGTGTTATACACTGACTGTCCCAATCTAGTGTGCTGTGTTATACACTGACTGTCCCTATCCAGTATGCTGTGTTATACACTGATTGTCCCTATCCAGTGTGCTGTGTTATACACTGACTGTCCCAATCTAGTGTGCTGTGTTATACACTGACTGTCCCTATCCAGTGTGCTGTGTTATACACTGACTGTCCCAATCCAGTGTGCTGTGTTATACACTGACTGTCCCAATCCAGTGTGCTGTGTTATACACTGACTGTCCCAATCTAGTGTGCTGTGTTATACACTGACTGTCCCTATCCAGTATGCTGTGTTATACACTGACTGTCCCAATCCAGTATGCTGTGTTATTCACTGACTGTCCCAATCCAGTATGCTGTGTTATACACTGACTGTCCCAATCCAGTGTTCTGTGTTATACACTGACTGTCCCAATCCCGTATGCTGTGTTATACACTGACTGTCCCTATCCAGTGTGCTGTGTTATACACTGACTGTCCCAATCCAGTATGCTGTGTTATACATTGATTGTCCCAATCCAGTGTGCTGTGTTATACACTGACTGTCCCAATCCAGTGTGCTGTGTTATACACTGACTGTCCCAATCCAGTATGCTGTGTTATACACTGACTGTCCCTATCCAGTATGCTGTGTTATACACTGACTGTCCCAATCCAGTGTGCTGTGTTATACACTGACTGTCCCAATCCAGTGTGCTGTGTTATACACTGACTGTCCCAATCCAGTGTGCTGTGTTATACACTGACTGTCCCAATCCAGTGTGCTGTGTTATACACTGACTGTCTCAATCCAGTATGCTGTGTTATACACTGACTGTCCCAATCCAGTATGCTGTGTTATACACTGACTGTCCCAATCCAGTGTGCTGTGTTATACACTGACTGTCTCAATCCAGTCTGCTGTGTTATACACTGACTGTCCCAATCCAGTATGCTGTGTTATACACTGACTGTCCCAATCCAGTGTGCTGTGTTATACACTGACTGTCTCAATCCAGTATGCTGTGTTATACACTGACTGTCCCAATTCTGTGTGCTGTGTTATCCACTGACTGTCCCTATCCAGTGTGCTGTGTTATACACTGACTGTCCCTATCCAGTATGCTGTGTTATACACTGACTGTCCCAATCCAGTATGCTGTGTTATACACTGACTGTCCCAATCCAGGATGCTGTGTTATACACTGACTGTCCCAATCCTGTGTGCTGTGTTATACACTGACTGTCCCAATCTAGTATGCTGTGTTATACACTGACTGTCCCAATCCAGAGTGCTGTGTTATACACTGACTGTCCCAATCTAGTATGCTGTGTTATACACTGACTGTCCCAATCTAGTGTGCTGTGTTATACACTGACTGTCCCCATCCAGTATGCTGTGTTATACACTGACTGTCCCAATCCAGGATGCTGTGTTATTCACTGACTGTCCCAATCCAGTGTGCTGTGTTATACACTGACTGTCCCTATCCAGTATGCTGTGTTATACACTGACTGTCCCTATCCAGTATGCTGCGTTATACACTGACTGTCCCAATCCCGTATGCTGTGTTATACACTGACTGTCCCTATCCAGTGTGCTGTGTTATACACTGACTGTCCCAATCCAGTATGCTGTGTTATACACTGACTGTCCCAATCCAGTATGCTGTGTTATACATTGATTGTCCCTATCCAGTATGCTGTGTTATACACTGACTGTCCCAATCCAGTATGCTGTGTTATACACTGACTGTCCCAATCCAGTGTGCTGTGTTATACACTGACTGTCCCAATCCAGTGTGCTGTGTTATACACTGACTGTCCCAATCCAGTATGCTGTGTTATACGCTGACTGTCCCAATCCAGTGTGCTGTGTTATAAACTGACTGTCCCAATCCAGTGTGCTGTGTTATACACTGACTGTCCCAATCCAGTGTGCTGTGTTATACACTGACTGTCCCAATCCAGTGTGCTGTGTTATACACTGACTGTCCCAATCCAGTGTGCTGTGTTATACACTGACTGTCCCAATCCAGTGTGCTGTGTTATACACTGACTGTCCCAATCCAGTGTGCTGTGTTATACACTGACTGTCCCAATCCAGTGTGCTGTGTTATACACTGACTGTCCCAATCCAGTGTGCTGTGTTATACACTGACTGTCCCAATCCAGTATGCTATGTTATACACTGACTGTCCCAATCCAGTATGCTGTGTTATACACTGACTGTCCCAATCCAGTGTGCTGTGTTATACACTGACTGTCCCAATCTAGTATGCTGTGTTATACACTGACTGTCCCAATCTAGTGTGCTGTGTTATACACTGACTGTCCCTATCCAGTATGCTGTGTTATACACTGACTGTCCCAATCCAGGATGCTGTGTTATTCACTGACTGTCCCAATCCAGTGTGCTGTGTTATACACTGACTGTCCCAATCCAGTGTTCTGTGTTATACACTGACTGTCCCAATCCCGTATGCTGTGTTATACACTGACTGTCCCTATCCAGTGTGCTGTGTTATACACTGACTGTCCCAATCCAGTATGCTGTGTTATACACTGACTGTCCCAATCCAGTATGCTGTGTTATACATTGATTGTCCCAATCCAGTGTGCTGTGTTATACACTGACTGTCCCAATCCAGTGTGCTGTGTTATACACTGACTGTCCCAATCCAGTATGCTGTGTTATACACTGACTGTCCCAATCCAGTGTGCTGTGTTATACACTGACTGTCCCAATCTAGTATGCTGTGTTATACACTGACTGTCCCAATCTAGTGTGCTGTGTTATACACTGACTGTCCCTATCCAGTATGCTGTGTTATACACTGACTGTCCCAATCCAGGATGCTGTGTTATTCACTGACTGTCCCAATCCAGTGTGCTGTGTTATACACTGACTGTCCCAATCCAGTGTTCTGTGTTATACACTGACTGTCCCTATCCAGTGTGCTGTGTTATACACTGACTGTCCCAATCCAGTATGCTGTGTTATACACTGACTGTCCCAATCCAGTATGCTGTGTTATACATTGATTGTCCCAATCCAGTGTGCTGTGTTATACACTGACTGTCCCAATCCAGTGTGCTGTGTTATACACTGACTGTCACAATCCAGTATGCTGTGTTATACACTGAATGTCCCTATCCAGTATGCTGTGTTATACACTGACTGTCCCAATCCAGTGTGCTGTGTTATACACTGACTGTCCCAATCCAGTATGCTGTGTTATACACTGACTGTCCCAATCCAGTATGCTGTGTTATACACTGACTGTCCCAATCCAGTGTGCTGTGTTATACACTGACTGTCCCAATCCAGTGTGCTGTGTTATACACTGACTGTCCCAATCCAGTGTGCTGTGTTATACACTGACTGTCCCAATCCAGTGTGCTGTGTTATACACTGACTGTCCCCATCCAGTATGCTGTGTTATACACTGACTGTCCCAATCCAGTATGCTGTGTTATACACTGACTGTCCCAATCCAGTATGCTGTGTTATATGCTGACTGTCCCAATCCAGTATGCTGTGTTATACACTGACTGTCCCAATCCAGTGTGCTGTGTTATACACTGACTGTCCCCATCCAGTATGCTGTGTTATACACTGACTGTCCCAATCCAGTATGCTGTGTTATATGCTGACTGTCCCAATCCAGTATGCTGTGTTATACACTGACTGTCCCAATCCAGTATGCTGTGTTATACACTGACTGTCCCTATCCAGTATGCTGTGTTATACACTGACTGTCCTAATCCAGTATGCTGTGTTATATGCTGACTGTCCCAATCCAGTATGCTGTGTTATACACTGACTGTCCCCATCCAGTATGCTGTGTTATACACTGACTGTCCCAATCCAGTATGCTGTGTTATACACTGACTGTCCCAATCCAGTGTGCTGTGTTATACACTGACTGTCCCCATCCAGTATGCTGTGTTATACACTGACTGTCCCAATCCAGTATGCTGTGTTATATGCTGACTGTCCCAATCCAGTATGCTGTGTTATACACTGACTGTCCCAATCCAGTATGCTGTGTTATACACTGACTGTCCCTATCCAGTATGCTGTGTTATACACTGACTGTCCCAATCCAGTATGCTGTGTTATATGCTGACTGTCCCAATCCAGTATGCTGTGTTATACACTGACTGTCCCAATCCAGTGTGCTGTGTTATACACTGACTGTCCCAATCCAGTATGCTGTGTTATACACTGACTGTCCCAATCCAGTGTGCTGTGTTATACACTGACTGTCCCAATCCAGTATGCTGTGTTATACACTGACTGTCCCCATCCAGTGTGCTGTGTTATACACTGACTGTCCCAATCCAGTGTGCTGTGTTATACACTGACTGTCCCAATCCAGTGTGCTGTGTTATACACTGACTGTCCCAATCCAGTGTGCTGTGTTATACACTGACTGTCCCAATCCAGTGTGCTGTGTTATAAACTGACTGTCCCAATCCAGTGTGCTGTGTTATACATTGATTGTCCCAATCCAGTGTGCTGTGTTATACACTGACTGTCCCAATCCAGTGTGCTGTGTTATACACTGACTGTCCCAATCCAGTGTGCTGTGTTATACACTGACTGTCCCAATCCAGTGTGCTGTGTTATAAACTGACTGTCCCAATCCAGTGTGCTGTGTTATACACTGACTGTCCCAATCCAGTGTGCTGTGTTATACACTGACTGTCCCAATCCAGTGTGCTGTGTTATACACTGACTGTCCCTATCCAGTGTGCTGTGTTATACACTGACTGTCCCAATCCAGTGTGCTGTGTTATACACTGACTGTCCCTATCCAGTATGCTGTGTTATACACTGACTGTCCCAATCCAGTATGCTGTGTTATACACTGACTGTCCCAATCCAGTGTGCTGTGTTATTCACTGACTGTCCCAATCCAGTATGCTGTGTTATACACTGACTGTCCCAATCCAGTATGCTGTGTTATACACTGACTGTCCCAATCCAGTGTGCTGTGTTATACACTGACTGTCCCAATCCAGTGTGCTGTGTTATACACTGACTGTCCCAATCCAGTGTGCTGTGTTATAAACTGACTGTCCCAATCCAGTGTGCTGTGTTATACACTGACTGTCCCAATCCAGTGTGCTGTGTTATACACTGACTGTCCCAATCCAGTGTGCTGTGTTATACACTGACTGTCCCTATCCAGTGTGCTGTGTTATACACTGACTGTCCCAATCCAGTGTGCTGTGTTATACACTGACTGTCCCTATCCAGTATGCTGTGTTATACACTGACTGTCCCAATCCAGTATGCTGTGTTATACACTGACTGTCCCAATCCAGTGTGCTGTGTTATTCACTGACTGTCCCAATCCAGTATGCTGTGTTATACACTGACTGTCCCAATCCAGTATGCTGTGTTATACACTGACTGTCCCAATCCAGTGTGCTGTGTTATACACTGACTGTCCCAATCCAGTGTGCTGTGTTATACACTGACTGTCCCAATCCAGTGTGCTGTGTTATACACTGACTGTCCCAATCCAGTGTGCTGTGTTATACACTGACTGTCCCAATCCAGTGTGCTGTGTTATACACTGACTGTCCCAATCCAGTGTGCTGTATTATACACTGACTGTCCCAATCCAGTGTGCTGTGTTATACACTGACTGTCCCAATCCAGTGTGCTGTGTTATACACTGACTGTCCCAATCCAGTATGCTGTGTTATACACTGACTGTCCCAATCCAGTGTGCTGTGTTATACACTGACTGTCCCTATCCAGTATGCTGTGTTATACACTGACTGTCCCAATACAGTGTGCTGAGTTATACACTGACTGTCCCTATCCAGTATGCTATGTTATACACTGACTGTCCCAATCCAGTGTGATGTGTTATACATTGATTGTCCCAATCCAGTATGCTGTGTTATACACTGACTGTCCCAATACAGTGTGCTGTGTTATACACTGACTGTCCCAATCCAGTGTGCTGTGTTATACACTGACTGTCCCTATCCAGTGTGCTGTGTTATACACTGACAGTCCCTATCCAGTGTGCTGTGTTATACACTGACTGTCCCTATCCAGTATGCTGTGTTATACACTGACTGTCCCAATCCAGTGTGCTGTGTTATACACTGACTGTCCCAATCCAGTATGCTGTGTTATACACTGACTGTCCCAATCCAGTGTGCTGTGTTATACACTGACTGTCCCTATCCAGTATGCTGTGTTACACACTGACTGTCCCAATCCAGTGTGCTGTGTTATACACTGACTGTCCCAATCCAGTGTGCTGTGTTATACACTGACAGTCCCTATCCAGTGTGCTGTGTTATACACTGACTGTCCCTATCCAGTGTGCTGTGTTATACACTGACAGTCCCTATCCAGTGTGCTGTGTTATACACTGACTGTCCCTATCCAGTATGCTGTGTTATACACTGACTGTCCCAATACAGTGTGCTGTGTTATACACTGACTGTCCCAATCCAGTGTGCTGTGTTATACACTGACTGTCCCTATTCAGTGTGCTGTGTTATACACTGACAGTCCCTATCCAGTGTGCTGTGTTATACACTGACTGTCCCTATCCAGTATGCTGTGTTATACACTGACTGTCCCAATCCAGTGTGCTGTGTTATACACTGACTGTCCCAATCCAGTATGCTGTGTTATACACTGACTGTCCCAATCCAGTGTGCTGTGTTATACACTGACTGTCCCTATCCAGTATGCTGTGTTACACACTGACTGTCCCAATCCAGTGTGCTGTGTTATACACTGACTGTCCCAATCCAGTGTGCTGTGTTATACACTGACAGTCCCTATCCAGTGTGCTGTGTTATACACTGACTGTCCCTATCCAGTATGCTGTGTTATACACTGACTGTCCCAATACAGTGTGCTGAGTTATACACTGACTGTCCCTATCCAGTGTGCTGTGTTATACACTGACAGTCCCTATCCAGTATGCTGTGTTATACACTGACTGTCCCTATCCAGTGTGCTGTGTTATACACTGACTGTCCCTATCCAGTATGCTGTATTATACACTGACTGTCCCAATCCAGTGTGCTGTGTTATACACTGACTGTCGCAATCCAGTGTGCTGTGTTATACACTGACTGTCCCAATCCACTGTGCTGTGTTATACACTGACTGTCCCAATCCAGTGTGCTGTGTTATACACTGACTGTCCCAATCCAGTGTGCTGTGTTATACACTGACTGTCCCAATCCACTGTGCTGTGTTATACACTGACTGTCCCAATCCAGTGTGCTGTGTTATACACTGACTGTCCCAATCCAGTGTGCTGTGTTATACACTGACTGTCCCAATCCAGTGTGCTGTGTTATACACTGACTGTCCCAATCCAGTGTGCTGTGTTATACACTGACTGTCCCAATCCAGTGTGCTGTGTTATACACTGACTGTCCCAATCCAGTATGCTGTTTTATACACTGACAGTCCCTATCCAGTATGCTGTGTTATACACTGACTGTCGCGATCCAGTGTGCTGTGTTATACACTGACGGTCCCAATCCAGTGTGCTGTGTTATACACTGACTGTCCCAATCCAGTATGCTGTGTTATACACTGACTGTCCCAATCCAGTGTGCTGTGTTATACACTGACTGTCCCAATCCAGTGTGCTATGTTATACACTGACTGTCCCAATCCAGTGTGCTGTGTTATACACTGACTGTCCCAATCCAGTATGCTGTGTTATACACTGACTGTCCATATCCAGTGTGCTGTGTTATACACTGACTGTCCCTATCCAGTATGCTGTGTTATACACTGACTGTCCCAATCCAGTATGCTGTGTTATACACTGACTGTCCCAATCCAGTATGCTGTGTTATACACTGACTGTCCCTATCCAGTATGCTGTGTTATACACTGACTGTCCCTATCCAGTATGCTGTGTTATACACTGACTGTCCCAATCCAGTATGCTGTGTTATACACTGACTGTCCCAATCCAGTGTGCTGTGTTATACGCTGACTGTCCCTATCCAGTATGCTTTGTTATACACTGACTGTCCCAATCCAGTATGCTGTGTTATAACTGACTGTCCCTATCCAGTATGCTGTGTTATACACTGACTGACCTAATCCAGTCTGCTGTGTTATACACTGACTGTCCCAATCCAGTGTGCTGTGTTATACACTGACTGTCCATATCCAGTGTGCTGTGTTATACACTGACTGTCCCTATCCAGTATGCTGTGTTATACACTGACTGTCCCAATCCAGTATGCTGTGTTATACACTGACTGTCCCAATCCAGTATGCTGTGTTATACACTGACTGTCCCTATCCAGTATGCTGTGTTATACACTGACTGTCCCTATCCAGTATGCTGTGTTATACACTGACTGTCCCAATCCAGTATGCTGTGTTATACACTGACTGTCCCAATCCAGTGTGCTGTGTTATACGCTGACTGTCCCTATCCAGTATGCTTTGTTATACACTGACTGTCCCAATCCAGTATGCTGTGTTATAACTGACTGTCCCTATCCAGTATGCTGTGTTATACACTGACTGACCTAATCCAGTCTGCTGTGTTATACACTGACTGTCCCAATCCAGTGTGCTGTGTTATACGTTGATTGTCCCTATTCAGTGTGCTGTGTTATACACTGACTGTCCCAATCCAGTGTGCTGTGTTATACACTGACTGTCCCTATCCAGTGTGCTGTGTTATACACTGACTGTCCCTATCCAGTGTGCTGTGTTATACACTGACTGTCCCTATCCAGTGTGCTGTGTTATACACTGACTGTCCCAATCCAGTGTGCTGTGTTATACACTGACTGTCCCAATCCA
Source organism: Prionace glauca (assembly GCA_037974335.1). NCBI lineage: Eukaryota > Metazoa > Chordata > Chondrichthyes > Carcharhiniformes > Carcharhinidae > Prionace > Prionace glauca. The sequence goes on from CM075738.1 coordinate 994,701, forward strand.
GTGTGCTGTGTTATACACTGACTGTCCCTATCCAGTGTGCTGTGTTATACACTGACTGTCCCTATCCAGTGTGCTGTGTTATACACTGACTGTCCCTATCCAGTATGCTGTATTATACACTGACTGTCCCAATCCAGTGTGCTGTGTTATACACTGACTGTCCCAATCCAGTGTGCTGTGTTATACACTGACTGTCCCAATCCAGTGTGCTGTGTTATACACTGACTGTCCCAATCCAGTGTGCTGTGTTATACACTGACTGTCCCAATCCAGTATGCTGTGTTATACACTGACTGACCTAATCCAGTCTGCTGTGTTATACACTGACTGTCCCAATCCAGTGTGCTGTGTTATACACTGACTGTCCCAATCCAGTGTGCTGTGTTATACACTGACTGTCCCTATCCAGTGTGCTGTGTTATACACTGACTGTCCCAATCCAGTGTGCTGTGTTATACACTGACTGTCCCAATCCTGTGTGCTGTGTTATACACTGACTGTCCCAATCCAGTGTGCTGTGTTATACACTGACTGTCCCAATCCAGTGTGCTGTGTTATACACTGACTGTCCCAATCCAGTGTGCTGTGTTATACACTGACTGTCCCAATCCAGTATGCTGTGTTATACACTGACTGTCCCAATCCAGTATGCTGTGTTATACACTGACTGTCCCAATCCAGTGTGCTGTGTTATACACTGACTGTCCCAATCCAGTGTGCTGTGTTATACACTGACTGTCCCAATCCAGTATGCTGTGTTATACACTGACTGTCCCAATCCAGTATGCTGTGTTATACACTGACTGTCCCAATCCAGTATGCTGTGTTATACACTGACTGTCCCCATCCAGTGTGCTGTGTTATACACTGACTGACCCAATCCAGTATGCTGTGTTATACACTGACTGTCCCAATCCAGTGTGCTGTGTTATACACTGACTGTCCCAATCCAGTGTGCTGTGTTATACACTGACTGTCCCCATCCAGTGTGCTGTGTTATACACTGACTGTCCCTATCCAGTGTGCTGTGTTATACACTGACTGTCCCTATCCAGTATGCTGTGTTATACACTGACTGTCCCAATCCAGTATGCTGTGTTATACACTGACTGTCCCCATCCAGTGTGCTGTGTTATACACTGACTGTCCCTATCCAGTGTGCTGTGTTATACACTGACTGTCCCTATCCAGTATGCTGTGTTATACACTGACTGTCCCAATCCTGTGTGCTGTGTTATACACTGACTGTCCCAATCCAGTATGCTGTGTTATACACTGACTGTCCCAATCCAGTATGCTGTGTTATATACTGACTGTCCCAATCCAGTGTGCTGTGTTATACACTGACTGTCTCAATCCAGTATGCTGTGTTATACACTGACTGTCCCAATCCAGTAGGCTGTGTTATACACTGACTGTCCCTATCCAGTATGCTGTGTTATACACTGACTGTCCCAATCCAGTGTGCTGTGTTATACACTGACTGTCCCAATCCAGTGTGCTGTGTTATACACTGACTGTCCCAATCCAGTGTGCTGTGTTATACACTGACTGTCCCAATTCTGTGTGCTGTGTTATACACTGACTGTCCCAATTCTGTGTGCTGTGTTATACACTGACTGTCCCTATCCAGTATGCTGTGTTATACACTGACTGTCCCAATTCTGTGTGCTGTGTTATACACTGACTGTCCCTATCCAGTATGCTGTGTTATACACTGACTGTCCCAATCCAGTGTGCTGTGTTATACACTGACTGTCCCAATCCAGTGTGCTGTGTTATACACTGACAGTCCCAATTCTGTGTGCTGTGTTATACACTGACTGTCCCAATTCTGTGTGCTGTGTTATACACTGACTGTCCCTATCCAGTATGCTGTGTTATACACTGACTGTCCCAATTCTGTGTGCTGTGTTATACACTGACTGTCCCTATCCAGTATGCTGTGTTATACACTGACTGTCCCAATCCAGTGTGCTGTGTTATACACTGACTGTCCCTATCCAGTATGCTGTGTTATACACTGACTGTCTCAATCCAGTATGCTGTGTTATACACTGACTGTCCCAATCCAGGCTGCTGTGTTATACACTGACTGTCCCAATCCTGTGTGCTGTGTTATACACTGACTGTCCCAATTCTGTGTGCTGTGTTATACACTGACTGTCCCTATCCAGTATGCTGTGTTATACACTGACTGTCTCAATCCAGTATGTTGTGTTATACACTGACTGTCCCAATCCAGTATGCTGTGTTATACACTGACTGTCCCAATCCAGTGTGCTGTGTTATACACTGACTGTCCCAATCCAGTGTGCTGTGTTATACACTGACTGTCCCAATCCAGTGTGCTGTGTTATACACCGACTGTCCCAATCCAGTGTGCTGTGTTATACACCGACTGTCCCAATCCAGTGTGCTGTGTTATACACTGACTGTCCCAATCCAGTGTGCTGTGTTATACACTGACTGTCCCAATCCAGTGTGCTGTGTTATACACTGACTGTCCCAATCCAGTATGCTGTGTTATACACTGACTGTCCCAATCCAGTATGCTGTGTTATACACTGACTGTCCCAATCCAGTGTGCTGTGTTATACACTGACTGTCCCAATCCAGTGTGCTGTGTTATACACTGACTGTCCCAATCCTGTGTGCTGTGTTATACACTGACTGTCCCAATTCTGTGTGCTGTGTTATCCACTGACTGTCCCTATCCAGTGTGCTGTGTTATACACTGACTGTCCCAATCCAGTGTGCTGTGTTATACACTGACTGTCCCAATCCAGTGTGCTGTGTTATACACTGACTGTCCCAATCCAGTGTGCTGTGTTATACACTGACTGTCTCAATCAGGTATGCTGTGTTATACACTGACTGTCCCAATCCAGTGTGCTGTGTTATACACTGACTGTCCCAATCCAGTGTGCTGTGTTATACACTGACTATCCCAATCCTGTGTGCTGTGTTATACACTGACTGTCCCAATCCAGTATGCTGTGTTATACACTGACTGTCCCAATTCTGTGTGCTGTGTTATCCACTGACTGTCCCTATCCAGTGTGCTGTGTTATACACTGACTGTCCCAATCCTGTGTGCTGTGTTATACACTGACTGTCCCAATCTAGTATGCTGTGTTATACACTGACTGTCCCAATCCAGTGTGCTGTGTTATACACTGACTGTCCCTATCCAGTATGCTGTGTTATACACTGACTGTCCCTATCCAGTATGCTGCGTTATACACTGACTGTCCCAATCCAGTGTGCTGTGTTATACACTGACTGTCCCAATCCAGTGTGCTGTGTTATACACTGACTGTCCCTATCCAGTGTGCTGTGTTATACACTGACTGTCCCAATCCAGTGTGCTGTGTTATACACTGACTGTCCCAATCCCGTGTGCTGTGTTATACACTGACTGTCCCAATCCAGTATGCTGTGTTATACACTGACTGTCCCAATCCAGTGTGCTGTGTTATACACTGACTGTCCCAATCCAGTATGCTGTGTTATACACTGACTGTCCCAATCCAGTGTGCTGTGTTATACACTGACTGTCCCTATCCAGTATGCTGTGTTATACACTGACTGTCCCAATCCAGTATGCTGTGTTATACACTGACTGTCCCAATCCAGTATGCTGTGTTATACATTGATTGTCCCTATCCAGTATGCTGTGTTATACACTGACTGTCCCAATCCAGTATGCTGTGTTATACACTGACTGTCCCTATCCAGTATGCTGTGTTATACACTGACTGTCCATATCCAGTGTGCTGTGTTATACACTGACTGTCGCAATCCAGTGTGCTGTGTTATACACTGACTGTCCCTATCCAGTGTGCTGTGTTATACACTGACTGTCCCAATCCAGTGTGCTGTGTTATACACTGACTGTCCCAATCCAGTATGCTGTGTTATACACTGACTGTCCCAATCCAGTGTTCTGTGTTATACACTGACTGTCCCTATCCAGTATGCTGTGTTATACACTGACTGTCCCAATCCAGTATGCTGTGTTATACACTGACTGTCCCAATCCAGTGTGCTGTGTTATACACTGACTGTCCCAATCCAGTAGGCTGTGTTACACACTGACTGTCCCTATCCAGTATGCTGTGTTATACACTGACTGTCCCAATCCAGTATGCTGTGTTATACACTGACTGTCCCTATCCAGTATGCTGTGTTATACACTGACTGTCCCAATCCAGTATGCTGTGTTATACACTGACTGTCCCAATCCAGTATGCTGTGTTATACACTGACTGTCCCTATCCAGTGTGCTGTGTTATACACTGACTGTCCCTATCCAGTGTGCTGTGTTATACACTGACTGTCCCTATCCAGTATGCTGTGTTATACACTGACTGTCCCAATACAGTATGCTGAGTTATACACTGACTGTCCCTATCCAGTGTGCTGTGTTATACACTGACAGTCCCTATCCAGTATGCTGTGTTATACACTGACTGTCCCTATCCAGTGTGCTGTGTTATACACTGACTGTCCCAATCCAGTGTGCTGTGTTATACACTGACAGTCCCTATCCAGTATGCTGAGTTATACACTGACTGTCCCTATCCAGTGTGCTGTGTTATACACTGACTGTCCCTATCCAGTGTGCTGTGTTATACACTGACTGTCCCAATCCAGTGTGCTGTGTTATACACTGACAGTCCCTATCCAGTATGCTGAGTTATACACTGACTGTCCCTATCCAGTGTGCTGTGTTATACACTGACTGTCCCAATCCAGTGTGCTGTGTTATACACTGACAGTCCCTATCCAGTATGCTGAGTTATACACTGACTGTCCCTATCCAGTGTGCTGTGTTATACACTGACTGTCCCTATCCAGTATGCTGTGTTATACACTGACTGTCCCAATCCAGTATGCTGTGTTATACACTGACTGTCCCAATCCGGTATGCTGTGTTATACACTGACTGTCCCAATCCAGTATGCTGTGTTATACACTGACTGTCCCAATCCAGTATGCTGTGTTATACACTGACTGTCCCAATCCAGTGTGCTGTGTTATACACTGACAGTCCCTATCCCGTGTGCTGTGTTATACACTGACTGTCCCAATCCAGTGTGCTGTGTTATACACTGACTGTCCCAATCCAGTGTGCTGTGTTATACACTGACTGTCCCAATCCAGTATGCTGTGTTATACACTGACTGTCCCAATCCAGTGTGCTGTGTTATACACTGACTGTCCCTATCCAGTATGCTGTGTTATACACTGACTGTCCCAATCCAGTGTGCTGTGTTATACACTGACTGTCCCTATCCAGTATGCTGTGTTATACACTGACTGTCCCAATCCAGTGTGCTGTGTTATACACTGACAGTCCCTATCCAGTGTGCTGTGTTATACACTGACTGTCCCTATTCAGTGTGCTGTGTTATACACTGACTGTCCCTATTCAGTGTGCTGTGTTATACACTGACTGTCCCAATCCAGTATGCTGTGTTATACACTGACTGTCCCTATCCAGTGTGCTGTGTTATACACTGACTGTCCCAATCCAGTGTGCTGTGTTATACACTGACTGTCCCTATCCAGTGTGCTGTGTTATACACTGACTGTCCCTATCCAGTGTGCTGTGTTATACACTGACTGTCCCAATCCAGTGTGCTGTGTTATACACTGACTGTCCCAATCCAGTGTGCTGTGTTATACACTGACTGTCCCTATCCAGTGTGCTGTGTTATACACTGACTGTCCCTATCCAGTGTGCTGTGTTATACACTGACTGTCCCTATCCAGTGTGCTGTGTTATACACTGACTGTCCCAATCCAGTATGCTGTGTTATACACTGACTGTCCCAATCCAGTGTGCTGTGTTATACACTGACTGTCCCTATCCAGTGTGCTGTGTTATACACGGACTGTCCCAATCCAGTATGCTGTGTTATACACTGACTGTCCCTATCCAGTGTGCTGTGTTATACACTGACTGTCCCTATCCAGTATGCTGTGTTATACACTGACTGTCCCAATCCAGTGTGCTGTGTTATACACTGACTGTCCCTATCCAGTGTGCTGTGTTATACACTGACTGTCCCTATCCAGTGTGCTGTGTTATACACTGACTGTCCCAATCCAGTATGCTGTGTTATACACTGACTGTCCCAATCCAGTGTGCTGTGTTATACACTGACTGTCCCAATCCAGTATGCTGTGTTATACACTGACTGTCCCTATACAGTATGCTGTTTTATACACTGACTGTCCCAATCCAGTGTGCTGTGTTATACACTGACTGTCCCAATCCAGTGTGCTGTGTTATACACTGACTGTCCCAATCCAGTATGCTGTGTTATACACTGACTGTCCCTATACAGTATGCTGTTTTATACACTGACTGTCCCAATCCAGTGTGCTGTGTTATACACTGACTGTCCCAATCCAGTATGCTGTGTTATACACTGACTGTCCCTATACAGTATGCTGTTTTATACACTGACTGTCCCAATCCAGTATGCTGTGTTATACACTGACTGTCCCAATCCAGTGTGCTGTGTTATACACTGACTGTCCCAATCCAGTGTGCTGTGTTATACACTGACTGTCCCAATCCAGTGTGCTGTGTTATACACTGACTGTCCCAATCCAGTGTGCTGTGTTATACACTGACTGTCCCAATCCAGTGTGCTGTGTTATACACTGACTGTCCCCATCCAGTGTGCTGTGTTATACACTGACTGTCCCAATCCAGTGTGCTGTGTTATACACTGACTGTCCCTATCCAGTGTGCTGTGTTATACACTGACTGTCCCTATCCAGTGTTCTGTGTTATACACTGACTGTCCCAATCCAGTGTGCTGTGTTATACACTGACTGTCCCAATCCAGTGTGCTGTGTTATACACTGACTGTCCAAATCCAGTATGCTGTGTTATACACTGACTGTCCCAATCCAGTGTGCTGTGTTATACACTGACTGTCCCTATCCAGTGTTCTGTGTTATACACTGACTGTCCCAATCCAGTGTGCTGTGTTATACACTGACTGTCCCAATCCAGTATGCTGTGTTATACACTGACTGTCCCTATCCAGTGTGCTGTGTTATACACTGACTGTCCCAATCCTGTGTGCTGTGTTATACACTGACTGTCCCAATCCAGTGTGCTGTGTTATACACTGACTGTCCCTATCCAGTGTGCTGTGTTATACACTGACTGTCCCAATCCAGTGTGCTGTGTTATACACTGACTGTCCCAATCCAGTGTGCTGTGTTATACACTGACTGTCCCAATCCAGTGTGCTGTGTTATACACTGACTGTCCCAATCCAGTATGCTGTGTTATACACTGACTGTCCCAATCCAGTGTGCTTTGTTATACACTGACTGTCCCTTTACAGTGTAGTGTGCTATTCACCAACAGACCCTACCCAATGTGTTGTGCTATTCACCAGCAGACTGTATCCAGTGTGCTGTGTTATACAATGACTGTCCCTATCCAGTATGCTGTGTTATACATTGACTGTCCCAATCCAGTGTGCTGTATTATACACTGACTGTCCCTATCCAGTTTTGTTTGTTATGCACTGATGGTCTCTATCCAGTGTGGTTGTTGTATTTTGACAGTCCCTATCCAGTGTGCTGTGTTATACACTGACTGTCTCCATGCAGTATGCTGTGTTTTACACTGACTCCCTCTGTCCAGTGTACTGGCTGCCCCAATCCAGTGTTGTATATTATACCCTCACTGTCTCTGTTCAGTGCAGTGAGTCATACACTGACTGTCTGTAACTCGAGCAGTGTGTATTGCGTATCTGTCTCTATCCACTTGGTGTGTATTACACTGACTGTCTCAATGCAGTGTGTTTCTTTAACACTGCTTGTCCCTTTGAAGCACAATGTGTTACATACTCAGAGCACTCTGGATAGAGACAGTGTTATATACTGTATCTATTCAGTGTGGTGTCTTATACGCTGCCTGTCCCTTTCCAATGTGGTGTGTTATACACTGACAGTCTGTACCCAGTGTGGTTGTTACACATTGACAACCTCTATCCAGTAAGTTTTGTTCCACACTGACTGTCTCTATCCAGTGTGCTGGGTGTCTCTCTCCAGTGTTATTGATATACACTGACTGTCCCTATCTAGTGCAGTGTGTTACACACTGACTGTCTGTACCTTGTGTGGTGTTATATACACTGAATGTCTCTTACCAGTGCACTGTGTAATACACTGTCCCTATGTCGTGAGGTGTGTTTTGCACTGACTGTCTTTATTTATTGTGGTTGTTATACACTGACTGTCTCTCTCCAGTGTGTAGTGTTATACACTGACTGTCTTTATCCACTGTGCTGTGCTGTGTTATACACTGACTGTCTCTCTCCAGTGTGTAGTGTTATACACTGACTGTCTTTATCCACTGTGCTGTGCTGTGTTATACACTGACTGTCCCTATCCAGTGTGCTGTGTTATACACTGACTGTCCCAATCCAGTGTGCTGTGTTATACACTGACTGTCCCAATCCAGTGTGCTGTGTTATACACTGACTGTCCCAATCCAGTGTGCTGTGTTATACACTGACTGTCCCAATCCAGTATGCTGTGTTATACACTGACTGTCCCAATCCAGTGTGCTGTGTTATACACTGACTGTCCCTTTACAGTGTAGTGTGCTATTCACCAACAGACCCTACCCAATGTGTTGTGCTATTCACCAGCAGACTGTATCCAGTGTGCTGTGTTATACAATGACTGTCCCTATCCAGTATGCTGTGTTATACATTGACTGTCCCAATCCAGTGTGCTGTATTATACACTGACTGTCCCTATCCAGTTTTGTTTGTTATGCACTGATGGTCTCTATCCAGTGTGGTTGTTGTATTTTGACAGTCCCTATCCAGTGTGCTGTGTTATACACTGACTGTCTCCATGCAGTATGCTGTGTTTTACACTGACTCCCTCTGTCCAGTGTACTGGCTGCCCCAATCCAGTGTTGTATATTATACCCTCACTGTCTCTGTTCAGTGCAGTGAGTCATACACTGACTGTCTGTAACTCGAGCAGTGTGTATTGCGTATCTGTCTCTATCCACTTGGTGTGTATTACACTGACTGTCTCAATGCAGTGTGTTTCTTTAACACTGCTTGTCCCTTTGAAGCACAATGTGTTACATACTCAGAGCACTCTGGATAGAGACAGTGTTATATACTGTATCTATTCAGTGTGGTGTCTTATACGCTGCCTGTCCCTTTCCAATGTGGTGTGTTATACACTGACAGTCTGTACCCAGTGTGGTTGTTACACATTGACAACCTCTATCCAGTAAGTTTTGTTCCACACTGACTGTCTCTATCCAGTGTGCTGGGTGTCTCTCTCCAGTGTTATTGATATACACTGACTGTCCCTATCTAGTGCAGTGTGTTACACACTGACTGTCTGTACCTTGTGTGGTGTTATATACACTGAATGTCTCTTACCAGTGCACTGTGTAATACACTGTCCCTATGTCGTGAGGTGTGTTTTGCACTGACTGTCTTTATTTATTGTGGTTGTTATACACTGACTGTCTCTCTCCAGTGTGTAGTGTTATACACTGACTGTCTTTATCCACTGTGCTGTGCTGTGTTATACACTGACTGTCTCTCTCCAGTGTGTAGTGTTATACACTGACTGTCTTTATCCACTGTGCTGTGCTGTGTTATACACTGACTTCTCTATCCAGTGTGGTTGTTCTATACTGACTGTCTCTGTTCAGTACAGTATATTATAGAATTACCAACTCATTTGAGCATGAATTGTGTTATATAATGACTCTGTCTTTCTGCTCTGATACGCCATTTGATGACTGTATTTCTCCAGTGATGTGTTCTACACAATATTAGCCTCCCTCTAACGTGGTGAGCTTGTCAGTGAGCTTGTCACTCTGATCGAGTGTAACAAGTGTTGTATGTTATTCACTGACAAGAAAGACAGAACTAAGAAAATTGGAGTTCTCTTGGTTCACCAATTGGCCAGATTAATTGAACAAGTCTCAGTCTTGGGTGAGAAATGGGCTGATGACAAAGCAGAAATCAAAATGTTGGAATTATGCAATAGAGAACTGGAAAAGAGAAACCAAATTTCTGTGAAACATCCGAATTTGGGGAGCGACTCTTTAGAGTATATCAAGAATGTTTGGGAATGCCTGAAGCTGCCCGAACTGATAGAGCCTTTTTTCAAGTATTTAAAAATGGGCTGTCATCAGTTCACCAAAAAATCCTTAAAACGGGAATCCTTAGTACGCAGAAGTATGATGAATTAGTAGAATGGGCATCTGGAATTAAAGATGGACCAGATGAGAGACCCTAAGGAGAAATCTTCGGTTTTGTGTTTCAGTGTGTTTGTAGAATCCAGTTGCTTATTGAATGTAGGTGGTTGTTGTTGTACTAGTTTGAGAGCAGGAGTTGTTAAAAACCTATTTGTTTTTGTGGAGTATTTATTGTGGGTAATAAATGCAATGCTTTACACTTTGGTTTAACTTCAAAGGGGCTGAGGAAGTGTTAGAACTATTAAATTTTAAGTATAAAATTTCTTGAATGTACTTCTGTTTTGAGTTTAATGACAGTTTGGAAGAAAGAAGAATGAAGGCGACTGTCTTAATCTGTTTTCTTTGTTTCTTTCAGTGTTTTATTTTCATCCCAGTTTAGAATGATAATGTGGGATGAATGCTGGAAGCTTCCATGTGTGTCTGTGTGTGTTTAATGAACTGGTTGGGATGTCTATGTTTTTGCTTTCGTTGTTTTTAATGTTTTAATGTTCTTTCCCTAGTTGTGATTTTACAACAGTGGGTTTAATACAGAATTTAAGTAAAAATTAGAAATTTCAAAGTCAAAGTGCATAAATTGAAGTTTGAAATAGCTTGAATTGAGACTTGAAGAGTTTGGTTCATTCAGATATTCTCGTTGTTAACTTTCAAATTAAAGTGATTGGTTACACTCAAGTGTTACAGTTTCTGACATTTAAATTGATAGAATAAACTCAGTACACAAAATAACCAACTTATAAATGGGAAATTGCCTGAACTTATAAGAGGTAAATAAGTTTAATTTTGACAAATAAAAGGGTAATGGAAATAAAGTCTGTCTGGATTTTATGTTTCACAGAGGGATGTATTGAAACATGTTCTCAGTTTGTGATGTGAGACAATGTTACAAAGTAATATCTTTGTTTTGTGATTTTCCCACAGTGAGTAAATGTTACCTGTGGTAACCCTCATGTTCGCATGTAAAGTTTGTTGATTTGATGTATGTAAATGATAATATGTTGGGAGTTAATTTTTCTGTAAAGGGTTCTGGAGAGTGTCAATGACTTTACAACAGATGACGGGATTTTTCCTTGTATTTAGTTATTTGAGGTTATAAGAGTTAAAATGCTTAAAGGGGAACAAATAAACCATTTGTGCAAATTATGTTGTTCATAAATAAATTGGTAAGATGGACAGAATCTATAATTTGTTAAACTGATGGAAACATTTGAATTACTTTTAACTTCTACTTTAGTTACCTTGTGTTAATTGGGTCATAAAAACATAGCATGTGTATGCCAGAAGGTGATAGATTTTGGGCTGTGACTGTGGAAGTTTAAATCTAAAATGGTAACAGAACATAGAACACTACAGCATAAACAGGCCCTTCGGCCCACAAGTTGCACTGATCACATAAGAACATAAGAAATAGGAGCAGGAGTAGGCCATCTAGCCCTTCGAGCCTGCCCCGCCATTCAATAAGATCATGGCTGATCTGTCGTGGCTCAGTTCCACATTCCCGCTTTCTCCCCATAACTCTTAATTCCCTTGTCTATCAGAAATCTATCTACCCGTGACTTAAAAATATTTAGCGAAGCAGCCTCCACCACTTCAACGGGCAGAGAATTCCAGAGATTCACCACCCTTTGAGTGAAGAAGTTCCTCCTCAACTCCGATCTAAACTGCTCCTCCCCTTTATCTTGAGGCTGTGCCCTCTCGTCCTGCTGTTCTTTCTGAGTGGGAAGAATCTCTCTACCTCTACCCTATCCATCCCATTCATTATCTTATACGTCTCTATAAGATCCCCCCTCACCCTTCTAAACTCCAACGAGTACAGACCCAGTCTATTTAGTCTCTCTTCTTAGTCCAACCCCCTCATCTCCGGTATCAGCCTAGTGAACCTCCTCTGCACTCCCTCCAAGGCCAATATATCCTTCCGCAAGTGCAGCAACCAAAACTGCACACAGTACTCCAGCTGCGGCCTCACCAATGCCCTATACAGTTGCAGCAAGACCTCCCTACTTTTATATTCAATCCCCCTCGCTATGAAGGCCAGCATCCCATTCGCCTTCCTGACCACTTGCTGCACCTGCAAGCTGGGTTTTTGCGACTCATGCACAGGGACCCCCAGGTCCCTCTGCACCGTAGCATGCTGCAGCTTTTCACCCTTTAAATAGTAATCCCTCCTACTGTTATTTCTACCAAAGTGGATAACCTCACACTTGCTAACATTGTACTCCATCTGCCAGGTCCTCGCCCACTCGCTCAGCCTATCCAGACCCGTCTGCAGACTTTCCACACCCTCTGCGCAATTTGCTTTTCCACCTCATCTTCGTGTCAGCAAATTTATACATCTATACCTACCAAGCCATAGAACTATCTGTAACTCCCAATCCCATTAGATGCCATATACTCATCCAGAAGTCTTTTAAAAGACTCCAGCGAGTTCGCCTCCACCACCACTGACGGCAGCCGATTCCACTCACTCACCACCCTCTGAGTGAAAAACTTACCCCTAACATCACCTCTGTACTTCCCTCCCCGCACCTTAAACCTGTGTCCTCTCATAGCTACCATTTCAGCCCTGGGAAATAGCCTCCGAGGTTTATAAAATGTCCTCTCAACATTTTATAAACCTCTATCAGGTCGCCTCTTAACCTTCGTCTCTCCAGGGAGAAGAGCCCTAGCTCCCTCAACCTATGGTGAGGGTTTCAACTCTCCCTATAACCTATCTACCCGCGTCTTAAATATATTTAGCGAGGCAGCCTCCACCACTTCAACGGGCAGAGAATTTCAGAGATTCATCACCCTTTGAGTGAAGAAGTTCCTCCTCAACTCCGTTCTAAATCGCCCCCCCCCCTTATCTTGAGACTGTGCCCCCTAGTCCTACTGTCCTTTCTGAGCGGGAAGAACCACTTCCCTATCCATCTCTTTCATCATCTTATAGAACATAGAACATTACAGCGCAGAACAGGCCCTTCGGCCCACGATGTTGCGCCGACCAGTTACAAAACAATGACCCACTAGCCTAAACCAATCCCTTTTCATCCATAAACCTATCCACAGATCTTTTAAACGCCCCCAAACTAGGTGCATTTACAACTGCAGCTGGCAGGGCATTCCAGTCCCTCACCACCCTCTGGGTAAAGAACCTACCCCTGACATCAGTCCTATAACTACCCCCCCTTAATTTAAAATCGTGCCCCCTCGTGCTAGCTTTCTCCATCCTAGGAAAAAGGCTATCACTATCTACCCTGTCTAAACCTCTAATCATCTTATATGTTTCAATGAGATCCCCTCTTAGCCGCCTTCTTTCCAGCGAAAACAACCCCAAATCTCTCAATCTCTCCTCATAGGATCTCCCCTCCATACCAGGCAACATCCTGGTAAACCTCCTCTGCACCCTCTCCAAAGCCTCTACATCCTTCCTGTAATGTGGGGACCAGAACTGCACACAAAACTCCAAGTGCGGCCGCACCAGAGATGTGTACAGTTGCATCATGACGCTGCGACTCCTAAATTCAATCCCCCTACCAATAAACGCCAAAACTCCGTATGCCTTCTTAACAACTTTATCTACTTATACGTCTCAATGAGATCCCCCCTCATCCTTATAAACTCTAACGAGTACAAGCCCAGTCTATTCAGCCTCTCCTCATAGCTCAATCCCCTCAACTCCGGTATCAGGTGAGTGTGCTGCCTTGTAAATACTGCATTTTGACTTACTTCTAGTTCGGGAGGGTTTTTGTTTGTTTTGGTGCTCCGTAGCGGGAGATAGGCGCAGGGGCTGCTGGGAAGGGAGCGCGGGAGTATAAAAAGAAGGCCAAGGTGATAGCGGGCAGCGTCGGGAGCGGGCACCGGAGTGAGGAGGGAAGCAGAGTGAGAGGTAAAAGGGCTTAAGCTCACTGGGCTTGGGCGAGCGCAGGTTTGATAACGTCGGCTGAGGGGGGATTTGATAGAGGTTTATAAGATTATGAAGGGGACAGATAGAGTAGATGGTGATAAGCTTTTTCCGCTATTAGAAATGGATAGAACGAGGGGTCACGGGCTTAGGGTGAGGGGGGCTAGATATAAGACTAATGTTAGAGGGCAGTTTTTCACACAAAGGGTAGTGGGGATGTGGAATGCACTGCCGAGTGAGGTGGTGGAAGCAGGCACGCTAGGGTTGTTCAAGAGTCACTTGGACAGCCACATGAGCGGTCTACATATAGGGGGATATAGCAGGCCTTATTAAGCATTGTAGGCTTGGGGTCAGTTTAGTCTCAGGGGTATAGAGTCTTTAATAATGAAATTTTTATCCACAGGCACTTACCATCTCGAGGGCATCATGGCAGCTCAGAGACTATCTCTGTTGCTGTGCGGACACATGGAGTTGGGCCTGTGTCCGTGGGAGTTTGCGCGTTCTCCCCATGGTTGTGTGGGTTTCCTCCGGGTGCTCCGGTTTCCTCCCACATCCCAAAAATGTGCTTTTAGGCTGATTGATTGGGTAACAAATTGTCCCTATATTGGACCTCCCTGATCCTCACACATTAGGCATAGACTAGAGTCATGAATAGGTCACTGACCATGGGACGGCGGCGCGGGCTCGTTGGGCCGAAGGGCCTGTTTCCCGTGCTGTTTTGTTCTTTGTTCTTTGTTCAGCCGAGTGAACCTCCTCTGCAATCCCTCCAAGGCCAAAATATCCTTGCGCAAATGCGGTGACCAAAACTGTACATAGTACTCCAGCTGCGGCCTCACCAGTGTCCTTACTTCTGTTGTGGGCAAGGTTTTAGAAAAAATTATTAGGGATAGGATTTATAGTTATTTGGAGTGTAATGAATTGATTAGAAATAGTCAGCATGGTTTTGTAGCGGGTAAGTCGTGCCTTACTAACAAAGAACAAAGAACCTTATTGAGTTTTTTGATAAGGTGACCAAAGAGGTGGATGGGGCAAGGCAGTTGATGTGGTATATATGGATTTTAATAAGGCGTTCGTTAAGGTTCACCATAGAACATTACAGCGCAGAACAGGCCCTTCGGCCCATGATGTTGCGCCGACCAGTTACAAAACAATGACCCTCTAACCTAAACCAATCCCTTTTCGTCCATAAACCTATCCACGGATCTCTTAAACGCCCCCAAACTAGGTGCATTTACAACTGCAGCTGGCAGAGCATTCCAGTCCCTCACCACCCTCTGGGTAAAGAACCTACCCCTGACATCCGTCCTATAACTACCCCCCCTTAATTTAAAGCCATGCCCCCTCATGCTAGATTTCTCCATCAGAGGAAAAAAGCTATCACTATCCACCTTATCTAAACCTCTAATCATCAATGTTTCAATAAGATCCCCTCTTAGCCGCCTTCTTTCCAGCGAAAACAACCCCGAATCCCTCAGCCTCTCCTCATAGGATCTCCCCTCCATACCAGGCAACATCCTGGTAAACCTCCTCTGCACCCTCTCCAAAGCCTCCACATCCTTCCTGTAATGTGGGGACATTTACTGTACACAGTACTCCAAGTGCGGCCGCACCAGAGATGTGTACAGTTGCATCATGACGCTGCGACTCCTAAATTCAATCCCCCTACCAATAAACGCCAAGACACCGTATGCCTTCTTAACAACCTTATCTACTTGATTCCCAACTTTCAGGGATCTATGTACACATACACCTAGATCCCTCTGCTCATCCACACTATTCAAAGTCCTCCCGTTAGCCCTATACTCGACACATCTGTTATTCCTACCAAAGTGAATTAGAACATAGAACATTACAGCGCAGAACAGGCCCTTCGGCCCACGATGTTGCGCCGACCAGTTACAAAACAATGACCCACTAACCTAAACCAATCCCTTTTCGTCCATAAACCTATCCACAGATCTCTTAAACGCCCCCAAACTAGGTGCATTTACAACTGCAGCTGGCAGGGCATTCCAGACCCTCACCACCCTCTGGGTAAAGAACCTACCCCTGACATCAGTCCTATAACTACCCCCCCTTAATTTAAAGTCGTGCCCCCTCGTGCTAGCTTTCTCCATCTTAGGAAAAAGGCTATCACTATCTACCCTGTCTAAACCTCTAATCATCTTATATGTTTCAATAAGATCCCCTCTTAGCCGCCTTCTTTCCAGCGAAAACAACCCCAAATCTCTCAGTCTCTCCTCATAGGATCTCCCCTCCATACCAGGCAACATCCTGGTAAACCTCTTCTGCACCCTCTCCAAAGCCTCTACATCCTTCCTGTAATGTGGGGACCAGAACTGCACACAAAACTCCAAGTGCGGCCGCACCAGAGTTGTGTACAGTTGCATCATGACGCTGCGACACCTAAATTCAATCCCCCTACCAATAAACGCCAAGACACCGTATGCCTTCTTAACAACCTTATCTACTTGATTCCCAACTTTCAGGGATCTATGTACACATACACCTAGATCCCTCTGCTCCTCCACACTATTCAAAGTCCTCCCGTTAGCCCTATACTCAACACATCTGTTATTCCTACCGAAATGAATTACCTCACACTTCTCCACATTAAACTCCATCCGCCACCTCGCAGCCCAGCTCTGCAACCTTTCTAAGTCACCCTGCAAACTATGACACCCTTCCTCACAATCTACCACACCTCCGACTTTGGTATCATCAGCAAATTTACTAATCCACCCAACTATACCCTCATCCAGATCATTAATAAAAATTACAAACAGCAGTGGCCCCAAAACAGATCCCTGAGGCACACCACTCGTAACTGAACTCCATGACGAATATTTACCATCAACCACCACCCTCTGTCTCCTATCCGCTAGCCAATTCCTGATCCAATTACCTAGATCACCCCCAATCCCATACATCTGCATTTTCTGCAGAAGCCTACCATGGTGAACCTTATCAAATGCCTTACTAAAATCCATATACACCACGTCCACTGCCTTACCCCCATCCACCTCTTTGGTCACTTTCTCAAAAATCTCAATAAGGTTAGTAAGGCACGACCTACCCGCCACAAAACCATGCTGACTATCTCCAATCAATTCATTACTCTCCAAATAACTATAAATCCTATCCCTAATAATTTTTTCTAAAACCTTGCCCACAACAGAAGTGAGACTCACCAGTCTATAATTCCCAGGGAAGTCCCTTCTCCCCTTCTTAAACAATGGGACAACATTCGCTAACCTCCAATCTTCCGGTACTATACCAGAGGCCAACGACGACCTAAAGATCAGAGCCAGAGGCTCTGCAATCACTTCTCTTGCCTCCCAGAGAATCCTAAGGTAAATCCCATCCGGACCAGGGGACTTATCTATTTTCAGACCCTCCAAAATATCCAGCACATCCTCCTTATCAACAGTAACACTGTCAATTCTACTCCCCTGCAACCCAGTTTCCTCCTCAGCTATATCCATATCCCCCTGCATGAACACCAAAGAGAAATATTGGTTCAGTGCCTCTCCAATCTCCTCCGGTTCCACACATAACTTCCCTCTGCTGTCTATAATTGGCCCTAATCTTGCCCTAACCAACCTTCTGTTCTTGACATACCTATAGAACGCCTTAGGATTCTCCTTAATCCTATCAGCCAAAGTCTTCTCATGTCCTCTTTTAGCCCTTCTTAGCTCACTCTTCAACTCCCTCCTAGCCAATCTAAAGTTTTCTAATGCACTACCCGAGCCCTCACGTCTCATCCGAACATAAGCCTCCTTTTTCCTTTTAACCAACGAATTAACTTTTTTGGTGCATCATGGTTCCCTAGCCCTACCAATTCCTCCTTGCCTGACAGGGACATACCTATCACGGACTCGCAGTAGCTGCTCCTTGAAAAAACTCCACATTTCGGACGTTCCCAGTCCCTGTAATCTCCAAGTCCAACCAATGCTTCCTAATTCTCTCCTAATAGCCTCATAATTACCCTTCCCCCAGCTAAAACTACTGACCCGAGGTTCATGCCTATCCCTTTCCATCACTAAGGTGAACGTAACCGAATTGTGGTCACTATCACGAAAATGCACACCAACTTCCAAGTCTAGCACCTGGTCTGGCTCATTACCCAGCACCAAATCCAATATAGCCTCACCTCTAGTTGGCCTATCTACATACTGAATCAAAAAACCTTCCTGCACACTTTGAACAAAAACTGACCCCTCTAACGAGCTAGAGCTGTAACAATTCCAATCAATATTAGTAAAGTTAAAGTCCCCCATAACAATTACCCTATTACTTTCACTCCTAACCAGGATCGTCTCCGCAATCCTTTCCTCAACCTCTCTAGAACTTTTTGGAGGTCTATAAAAGACTCCCAACAGGGTGACCTCTCCTCTCCTATTTCTAATCTCAGCCCATATTACCTCAACAGACAAGTCCTCATCAAACTTCCTCTCTGACACTGTGATACAATCCCTGACCAATAATGCTACCCCACCCCCCCTTCTACCTCCTTCTCTACTCCGACTAAAACATTTGAACCCCGGAACCTGCAACATCCATTCCTGACCCTGCTCTATCCATGTCTCTGAAATGGCCACAACATCAAAGTCCCAGGTACTGATCCACGCTGCAAGTTCATCCACTTTATTGCGAATACTCCTCGCATTAAAGTAGACGCATTTCAAACCCTGCTCCGCCCCTCCCCTGCGATGCTGTGCATTGCAGTCCCCATCTATGCCCTCCTCACTTTCACCCCCGCTACTCAGGATCCCACCCCCCCTCCGAATCAGTTTAAACCTCCCGTTTATTAGTTTGATACTTAGACATGGCTTGGGAATGCTGACTCCCTGTACCAGGGACGGGAAGACAAGTGTTTGATACTTAGACATGGCTTGGGATGGTTCAATGACAGGTTTTTGCATTTGGTCCATTCCAATGTTAGCTGGGCAATGATTGGGTTAAATCAGTCTCCATAGACTTTGTGATATAAAAAGTATAAGAAGGGATTTCCCGCGCACAGAGATTTGTCGAGGTTTCACACGTTGCCGTGACATCTGGGGCAGAGCGGGAAGCATTTCCATGGAGATGGTGTTTGTACCCAGAGTGTAATGGTAATGCTGCTGTACTTTGATCCCACTGCTCAGACATTAGCCTGTGTCAGCTCTTATTGAGACTGAATAAAATCGAACCACTGTCACCAATAAGGGTTATCACTGGGAATCATTTCAGAGTTTGGGGAAAAGGGGAGAAAGGGTTAATTGACTCCCTGAACCCCCCACTGTCTAACATCACAGTAAAAAGTCTGACAACACCAGGTTTTAGTCCAACCGATTTATTTGATAATAGACTCACAAGCTTTCGAGGTTTCCCCTCTTCGTCAGGTGAATGGAGAGTTCTGGCCTCAGACAGAGCATATAAAGCACAGACAGTTACTGATTAGAATGCGAATCCTTACACCTAACCTGCTGTTCAAGACCTAAAGTGGCTGATAATGTCTGAGGCCAGAACTCTCCATTCACCCATTCACCTGCTCTCAGTGTGGGAAGGGATTCAGTGTTTCATCAAATCTGCTGAGACTCAACAAATCTGTGTGGAGTTTGCACATTCTCCTCGTGTCTGCATGGGTTTCCTCCAGGTACTCTGGTTTCCTCCCACAGTCCAAAGATGTGTGGGTTAGGTTGATTGGCCATGCTGAGATTGCCCCTTAGTGTCCAGGGATGTGTAGGTTAGAGGGATTAGTGGGTATAATATGTAGGGATAGGGGGGTAGAGCCTGGGTAGGATTGTGTTCGGTGCAGACTCGATGGGCCGAAGGGCCTCTTTCTGCACTGTAGGGTTCTATGATTCTATGACCTGACGAAGAGACAGTCCCCTCGAAAGCTTGTGAGAATATTATCAAATAAATCGGTTGGACTAAAACCTGGTGTTGTCAGACTTTTTACTGTGTTTACGCCAGTCCAACGCCAGCATTCCCACATCATAACATCACTGTGTCAGAAATAAAATCTCATCAGGAAAAGTCCAGAACAATCAAATAGTTTTACTGTTAAAAGTTTATTAGTGAAACAGAACATGGTTAAAAACAAACAGAAAATGACTTGAGGATCAAAGACAATCTGAGTGAAAGGATGTTCACAATGTTCTGGACACAAATCTGTAACCTGTTCCACACTCTCTTTGTGGATCACCCTCCCCTCAGTCCACAAGCACGACCCTGCCCTCCCATTTGCCTTTCAAATTCATCACCTTGCTCTCACACTCACATTTCTG
This sequence comes from Prionace glauca, assembly GCA_037974335.1. Classification (NCBI taxonomy): domain Eukaryota; kingdom Metazoa; phylum Chordata; class Chondrichthyes; order Carcharhiniformes; family Carcharhinidae; genus Prionace; species Prionace glauca. The sequence continues at coordinate 1,015,135 of CM075738.1, forward strand.
TCCATGACCTGCAGGAATGTTCGAGAGAAACCCCTTCCCCCTCCCTCTCCCTCTCTCCCCTCCCTCTGCCCCCCTCCCTCTCCCTCTCTCCCCGCCCTCTGCCCCCCTCCCTCTCCCTCTCTCCCCTCCCTCTGTCCCCCTCCCTCTCCCTCTCTCCCCTCCCTCTGCCCCCCCTCCCTCTCCCTCTCTCCCCTCCCTCTGCCCCCCTCCCTCTCTCCCCTCCCTCTGCCCCCCTCCCTCTCCCCCTCTCCTTCTCCCGATCCCCTCCCCTCTCCCCTCCCCTCCCCTCCCCACCCCCTCCCCACCCCTCTCCCTCTTCCCCCCCTCCACTCCCACACTCCCCCTCCACTCCCCCTCTCGCCCTCCCCTCCCCCTCTCCCCCTCCACTCCCCCTCTCGCCCTCCCCTCCCCCTCTCCCCCTCCACTTCCCCTCTCCTCCTCCCCTCCCCCTCTCCCCCTATCCCCTCTCCCTCTTCCCCCTCCCCTAGCCCCTCTCCCTATCCCTTCCCCTCTCCCTATCCCATCCCCTCCCCTCTCCCTAACCCCTCTCCCCTCCCCTCTCCCTATCCCCTCTCCCTATCCCCTCCCCAACCCCTCCCCTCTCCCTTTACCATCCCCGCCCCACCCCCTATCCCCACTCCTCCCCTCTCCCTATCCCCTCTCCTCTCCATTTCCCATACTCCCCCTCTCCCTATCCCCTCTCCTCTCCCTATCCCCTCCCCTCTCTCCCTATCCCCTCTCCCTATCCCCTCTCCACTCTCCCCTCCCCTCTCCCTATCTATCCCCTCTCCTCTCCCTATCCCCTTCTCTCTCCCTCTCCCCTATCCCCTCTCCCTATCCCCTCCCCTCTTCCTATCCCCTCTCCCTATCCCCTCCCCTCTCCCTATCCCCTCTCCCTATCCCCTCCCCTCTCCCCTCCCTATGCCCTCCCCCTATCCCCTCCCCTCTCCCTATCCCCTCTCCCCTCTCCCTATCCCCTCTCCCTATCCCCTCTCCCTATCCCCTCTCCCTATCCCCTCCCCCTACCCTCTCCCTATCCCCTCTCCCTCTCCCTATCCCCTCCCCTCTCCCTATCCCCTCCCCTCTCCCTATCCCCTCCCCTCTCCCCTCCCCTCTCCCTATCCCCTCCCCTCTCCCTATCCCCTCCCCCTATCCCCTCCCCTCTCCTTATCCCCTCTCCCTATCCCCTCCCCTCTCCCTATCCCCTCCCCTCTCCCTGCTTCACTGCTCCAGGGTCCTGGGTTCGATTCCCGGCTCGGGTGTCTGTCAGTATGAAGTTTGCACATTCTCCACGTGTCTGCGTGGGTTTCCTCCGGGTGCTCCAGTTTCCTCCCACAGTCCAAAGATGTGCGAGTTTGATTGATTGGCCGTGCTAAGAAATTGTCCCTTAGTGTCCAGGGATGTGTAGGTTAGAGGGATTAGTGGGTATGGGATATGAGGGTAGGGTCCTGGGTGGGATTGTGTTCGGTGCAGACTCGATGGGCTGAAGGGCCTCTTTCTGCTCTGTAGGGTTCTATGACATTCTTCCTGTAACCAGAACTACACACAGTATTCATGTATTTCATCAGTTTTCCTTTCCAATTAAAAAAAATTGATTTTAATTGCTATCTCAGAGTTGTGTTTTGTCTGATGGTTAAGTCTCTTTTGAATTCGACGGTTAGTCTGGAACTGAGGCACCTGTAACCTAACTAAACTGAGTCTCAATATTAATCATATGCATCTTTAACACTGGGGAGAGGCCATTCACCTGCTCTCTGTGTGGGGAGGGATTCACTCAGTTATCTAGCCTGCGGAAACACCAGCGAGTTCACTGCGGGGAGAGGCCATTCACTTGCTCTGTGTGGAAATGGATTCACTTGTTTATCTGAGCTGTGGGCAGACAAGTGAGTCCACACTGGGGAGAGGCCATTCACCTGCTCTCTGTGTGGGATAGGATTCAGAGTTTCATCCCAGCTGCTGAGGCACCAACAAGTTCACGAGTGATTCCAGGGGTTGGATTCTGCTGTTACTGTTTCTGCTCTCAGTTACATCCAGGACTGCATTTTGTTCATTCTGACAGTTGGTCAATGGGGAGGGTCGGAGGGTTTCTTTCTGCTGGACTGGACAGTCTCATGACTTTGTCTCCAGTGGGCTGATGCTCTTCGGGTCTTGTTGCGAAAACCTGGTTTCAAATTTCACAAGGATTACAGCGGGTTCACACCGGGGAGAGGTCATTCATCTGCTCTCTGTGTGGAAAGGGATTCACTCAGTTAGCCAGTCTGTGGCCACACTGGCAAGTTCAGACTGGGGAGAGACATTGTCTGCTCTCAGTGTGGGGAGGGATTTAGTAAGATATCTAACCTGCTGAAGCACCAGTGTGTTCACAAGTAAAAACAGGGGTTGGATTCTGCTGTCATTGTAATCAGATCCAGGACTGAACTGTAACATAAAGGGTTAACGACTGGGTTATGCTATTGGAATGATATGGGTAGTGATGTGCCAGTGATATCAATCCATCGTGTGTTAAATCAGAGGGAGGGAGAGTTTGGAATCTTACCTGGGAGCTACATAATTATCTGTAATCTGTTCAGATGTAGCAAGAGTTAAACTGATTCCAGAGAATGTGTATTGTCTGTCTAAGATCCAGATCCTTTGCCTACAGTCCAATATAGATGGACACATTATGGAACATGGTGGAGACATTGTTGTAAAAACAACCCATTGGTAATACCAACGAAATCACAGAGTGAAAAACCTTTTAAAGGAGCTCGTAAAACAATCTGTGGGAGAAGGAGGCTCCCTGGTGAGGATAACAATGACCGTTCTGGTGAGCGCTCCCTGTCCTTGCCCCTGAGGGAGGAGATTCAATGGAGAGAAGGGGAATGATGACCAAACTGGGGAACAGTCTTGCCCCCTCCTGTCTGACTGCCTCGGAGGCCCGCCGGGGGCTATGGGAGTTAGAGAAACACCAGTACCCAGCAACATCAGACCTTCACAAAGAGAAGCAAAAACTTGAAGTTAGCAGCTTCCTTTGTACAATAGGTCCAAAGGCAGATGATGTTCTCTTAGTGCTTGGGTATCACTGCAGACATTCTGTCCATTCTTAAAAATAATTTTCCCCAGCCGTAGGACCCCCTACAAAGGATATTGTGGGGTCCGTGTAGGGGTCTAGTATAATGGATTAACTAACGGGACATGATGATGTAGTTAGATCGTCAAGGGAAGGGTTGAAATCTTGCCTAGGAGCAACATACCTACTCTGTAACTTGTTTAGATGTAGTATTAATAATCACGTGTTAAACAGACACCACAGTTTGTCTAAGAATCAAGTCCCAATCAAAACTCTTTACTGGAGTCCCGATTACTATTTTTTTTGTCAGCGTATCCTCCCTAATAACCCCCTGGAAAAGGATCTTGCAAAACACATCGCTGGGTAGAAATCCAGAGCTGATAATCAGAGAACATCCTTCCTCATTTCCAAGGAGACATCCCTGACCCACACAGTCCCTATTGATTGTGACCCTAATACATAGAACACAACAGGCCCTTCGGCCCACAAGTTGCACCGATCACATCCATACTTACCAGGCCATAGACCTATCTGTAAATCCCAATCCCATTAAACCCCATATACTCATCCAGAAGTCTTTTAAAAGACCCCAGCGAGTTCGTCTCTACCACCACCAACGGCAGCCGATTCCACTCACTCACCACCCTCTGAGTGAAAAACTTACCCCTGACATCACCTCTGTACCTGCTCCCCAGCACCTTAAAGAACAAGAACAAAGAACAAAACAGCACGGGAAACAGGCCCTTCGGCCCAACGAGCCCGCGCCGCCGTCCCATGGTCAGTGACCTATTCATGATTTTAGTCTATGCCTAATGTGCGAGGATCAGGGAGGTCCAATATAGGGACAATTTGTTACCCAATCAATCAGCCTAAAAGCACATTTTTGGGATGTGGGAGGAAACCGGAGTACCCGGAGGAAACCCACGCAACCATGGGGAGAACGCGCAAACTCCCACGGACACAGGCCCAACTCCATGTGTCCGCACAGTAACAGAGATAGTCTCTGAGCTGTCATGTTGCCCTCGAGATGGTCCAGTTTAAGCACACCAACGACATGAAGCAGTAGGCAACTCCCGAAGCAATATCCAAGAGCAGCCCACCACAACCTGCCGCCCGCATGCCCCTTTCTGGACTTAAATGCCTGTGGAGAGAAAAAATTCATTATTAAAAAGACTCTATATCCCTGAGGCTAAAACTGACCCCAAGCCTACAATGTTTAATAAGGCCTGCTATATCCCCCTATATGTAGACCGCTCATGTGGCTGTCCAAATGACTCTTAAGCAACCCTAGCGTGCCTGCTTCCACCACCTTACTCGGCAGTGCATTCCACATCCCCACTACCCTTTGCGTGAAAAACTGCCCTCTAATATTTGTCTTATACCTAGCCCCCCTCACCCTAAGCCTGTGACCCCTCGTTCTATCCATTTCTAATAGCGGAAAAAGCTTACCACCATTTACTCTATCTATCCCCTTCATAATCTTATAAACCTCTATTAGATCCCCCCTCAGCCGACGTCTCTCAAGGGAAAACAGCCCAAGTGCGTTCAATCTTTCCTCGTAAGACAGCCCTTCCATACCAGGCAACATCCTGGTAAATCTCCTCTGCACTCTCTCCAGGATCTCTACATCCTTCCGGTAGTGCGGCGACCAGAACTGGACGCAGTACTCCAGGTGAGGCCTAACCAACGTTCTATACAACTGCAACATCAGATTCCTACTCTTATATTCTATACCCCTTCCTATGAAGGCTAACATGCCATACGCTTTCCTCATCACATTCTGCACCTGCACCGACACCTTCAGGGACTTGTGTACCTGCACCCCCAGGTCTCTCTGCGTATCTATACTCCGGATAGTTCTACCTTTTATCATATAACTCCCCTCCACATTATTCCGGCCAAAGTGCATCACCTCGCATTTCTCCGGATTAAATTCCATTTGCCATCTATCTGCCCAATCTACCAGCCTGTCTATGTCCTGTTGCATTGCCAGGCACTGCTCCTCAGTACCCGCCAATCCAACTATCTTAGTGTCATCAGCAAATTTGCTGATCACACCACCTACCCCCTCTTCCAAGTCATTAATATATACTACAAATAGTAGAGGTCCTAGTACCGAGCCCTGCGGCACCTCACTGGTGACAGACCTCCAATTGGAAAAGGAGCCCTCCACTACTACCCGCTGTCTCCTCCTCCCAAGCCAGTTCTTCACCCATCTACATACCTGGCCTTGTATCCCATGAGCCTTCACCTTTTCTATCAGCCTACTGTGAGGGACCTTGTCAAACGCCTTACTGAAATCCATATAGACAACATCAACGGCTTGTCCTTCGTCAACCGTTTTTGTCACCTCTTCAAAAAATTCCAACAGATTCGTAAGGTACGACCTCCCTGTAACGAAGCCATGCTGCGTATCCCTGATCAGATTGCAGCGCTCCAGATGTTCATACATCCTATCCTTGAGGATCCTCTCCATTATCTTGCCTATAACTGAAGTCAAGCTCACTGGCCTATAGTTCCCTGGGTTATCCCTCTGCCCCTTCTTAAACAACGGTACTACATTTGCAATCCGCCAATCCTCTGGGACCTCACCTGTGTCCAAAGAAGAGGCAAACATTTGCGTCCTCTCGTAGCGATCATTTCAGCCCTGGGAAATAGCCTCCGAGAATCCACCCTATCTATACCTATTTTATAAACCTCTATCAGGTCGCCTCTCAACCTTCGTCTCTCCAGGGAGAAGAGTCCCAGCTCCCTCAACCTATCTTCATAAGGCATGCCTCCCAATCCAGGCAACATCCTTGTAAATCTCCTCTGCACCCTTTCAATAGCTTCCACATCCTTCCTATAGTGAGGCGACCAGAACTGCGCACAGTACTCCAAATGAGGTCTGACAAGGGACTTATAAAGTTGCAGCATTACCTCCCAACTCCTAAACTCAATCCCTCGATTAATGAAGGCCAGTACACCATACGCCTTCTTGACCACCTCCTCCACCTGCGAGGCCGATTTAAGAGTCCTGTGGACCCGGACCCCAAGATCCTTCTGCTCTTCCACACTGCTACCTTTGATATTGTATTCCTTCATCCCATTGGTCCTGCCAAAATGGACCACTACACATTTATCTGCGTTGAAGTCCATCTGCCACTTCTCCGCCCAGTCTTGCATCCTATCTATGTCCTGCTGCAACTTCTGACATCTCTCCAGACTATCCACAACACCACCGACCTTTGTATCATTGGCGAACTTACCAACCCATCCCTCCACTTCCTCATCCAGGTCGTTTATGAAAATGACAAACAGCAAGGGTCCCAGAACAGATCCCTGGGGCACCCCACTGGTGACCGACCTCCATGCAGAAAAAGACCCATCCTCCTATCAAACTGCCATGGGTGTCGCACTAATAGAGAGACAGGAAGATGCAGGAGGACTGACTGGGAAATGGGCCTCCAATTAATCGAGGCACGAGAGAGGGTCACCAGCGCTAATGGTGACGTGACCCCTGGGATTCTGTGTCCCTGTGTCCAAAACGGGGAGTCACGGGAACAGGGTACAGAGGAGCTGGACAGAAAGCATTTGTGTCCAGAACATCCTTTCATTCAGGTTGTCTTTGATCCTCAAATCATTTTCTGATTGTTTAACCATGTTCTGTTTCACTAATAAACTTTTATCAATAAAAATATTTGCTTTTTTTGGACTTTTCCTGATGTACTTTAGGGGAAGTGGGTGAGAGGGGTGGGCAGGCTCTTTAACAGAGAGTGAATCCCTCTGAGATCATTGGAAAAGGAGCCAGAGGGGGAGATGAGATTTTATTTCTGACACAGTGATGTTAGACAGTGGGGGGTTTCAGGGAGTCAATTAACCCTTTCTCCCCTTTTCCCCAAACTCTGAAATGATTCCCAGTGATAACCCTTATTGGTGACAGTGGTTCGATTTTATTCAGTCTCAATAAGAGCTGACACAGGCTAATGTCTGAGCAGTGGGATCAAAGTACAGCAGCATTACCATTACACTCTGGGTACAAACACCATCTCCATGGAAATGCTTCCCGCTCTGCCCCAGATGTCACGGCAACGTGTGAAACCTCGACAAATCTCTGTGCGCGGGAAATCCCTTCTTATACTTTTTATATCACAAAGTCTATGGAGACTGATTTAACCCAATCATTGCCCAGCTAACATTGGAATGGACCAAATGCAAAAACCTGTCATTGAACCATCCCAAGCCATGTCTAAGTATCAAACACTTGTCTTCCCGTCCCTGGTACAGGGAGTCAGCATTCCCATTGCCATGCAGTGAAAACACGGTGGCCTCGACACCAGGAGTCATCAAGGATTCAAGGCCCTCTTGTTTTCTCAGTCCTCTGGGAGCTGTTTATCTCTCTGTTCCCACACAGTAAGTTGTCTGTTCTCAGCTCTGTTAGATTTCTGCTGAGGTTTGACCCCTTTGGGATCAATAAAACATTTGGTTAATGAAGACCCAAACCACAATTTCCCATCCTGTCGACCATCCTTACCCAGAGCGTAATCACAACAGGAATAAAAACAGGAAACAATCCAATTCCAAATCAATGCACAGCCAGTCAGAGAATTTCATTTAACGTTCACTCATTCGCAAAAACACCGGGGTCCCCCAGGATTCTTCCAGTCCCCACCTCGAGGGGGAGGAGAACTCTCTCTCTGACCCTCACTCAATTTCACTCCCTTATTTTCCAGTTGTGTTCTGGCCTCGCCTGGGGTAACATTGACTCGATCTTCTCTTCCCTGGAAGGAGCACCGTGAGTTCGAGGATACTCGTACATAAGGACAGATGCTTCAAGCAACAGATCGAGCAAAAGGTTCTCCAGCTCTCTCCCCTATCCAACTTGTGGCAGTTCTTACTCAATATCATTTCTTCCAAGCCCTTAATTGTCCCAGTCTATAATATTACACATTTTACTTTAATGTTCCTGAGTTTGTGTCCATGTTCGGCCTCGCAGGTGGAGGAGGTGGTCAAGAAGGCGTATGGTGTACTGGCCTTCATTAATCGAGGGATTGAGTTTAGGAGTCGGGAGGTAATGCTGCAACTTTACAGGACCCTCGTCAGGCCTCATTTAGAGTATTGTGCGCAGTTCTGGTCGCCTCACTATAGGAAAGACGTAGAAGCTATTGAAAGGGTGCAGAGGAGATTTACAAGGATGTTGCCTGGACTGGGAGGCATGCCTTATGAAGATAGGTTGAGGGAGCTGGGACTCTTTTCCCTGGAGAGGCGAAGGTTGAGAGGCGACCTGATAGAAGTTTATAAAATGTTGAGAGGAATAGATAGGGTGGACTCTCAGAGGCTATTTCCCCGGGTTGAAATGGTCGCTACGAGAGGACACAGATTTAAGGTGCGGGGAGGGAAGTACAGAGGTGATGTTAGGGGTAAGTTTTTCACTCAGAGGGTAGTGAGTGATTGGAATCGGCTGCCGTCGTCGGTGGTGGAGGCGAACTCGCTGGGGTCTTTTAAAAGACTTCTGGATGAGTATATGGGGTTTAATGGGATTGGGGGTTATAGATAGGTCTATAGATTGGTGGGGTTGATGCGATCGGTGCAAGTCGAGGGCCGAAGGGCCTGTTTGTGCTGTAATGTTCTATGTTCTATGTTTAATTTGTGTGTTTAATTGGCTCCTGATAGTTTTGAGCTCAGTTTCTCTCTGGAATGTGTGTCGATGCCTTGATGGTGTCACAATGTTGTCTCAATCCCCTGGCCACATTAACATCTCCTGCTGTGTCTCAAGTCGCTGTGTGTGTTTGGGACCCGCTCATCACTCCATCTCACCAGGAATTTAGACTCGCGATTTTTTCACATATAATAAATCATTCTTAATCTCAGATGGGCTGTTGAAAAGATCAAAATGTCTTTCTTCTCTCCATGTATATTCCATGTAGTGGCTGGGCTTTCAAATGTTTTTCTTTGAGACAAGTTCATGGCAAGGATGTAAATATCTCCAAGAGAAAGTGATCAATTTATTCATCCCATCTACACATTCACATTTCACTAGACTGTAGGTGGATTCCAGATTGATATATTCCATTCATTCACACCCAAGGGGAGTTATTCCAGTTCCTTCATTGGGTGGGTGCTCAATATCTTTAAAACAGAAATTAAACATTCCCATTTGATTTCAGTGGTTAACACATTCTGTTAGTTTGTTCTTTATTGTCAATCTCAGGCTGGAGTTGTTTCCCTTTGGAGCATTTGACCGAGGTGGAAAAGATTCTATCAGGTTAGACAGGTGGATAAAGAAAAGCTGTTCTCAATAGCCAGATGGGACAAGGACGAGGGAGATGCAGATTTAAAGTTTTGGGTCAGAGATGCAGGAAGGGGGGTGTGAGGAAGAATACTTTTGATGCAGCGAATGGTAATGAGCTGGAATAAACAAGTACAAAGGACTTTGGATGGACATTCAGGGGTGGGGGGAGTCCACACAGGAATGCTGATTAAATATCTCAACTTTCTAACACCCTGTCACTCTGTGATCCTTGTGAAATTTGAAACCAGGTTTTCGCAACAAGACTCGAAGAGCATCAGCCCACTGGAGGCAAAGTCATGAGACTGTCCAGTCCAGCAGAAAGAAACCCTCCGACCCTCCCCATTGACCAACTGTCAGAATGAACAAAATGCAGTCCTGGATGTAACTGAGAGCAGAAACAGTAACAGCAGAATCCAACCCCTGGAATCACTCGTGGACTCGCTGGTGTGTCTGTAGGTGCGATAACTGAGTGAATCCCTTCCCGCACTCAGGGCAGGTGAACGGCCTCTCCCCAGTGTGTACCCGCTGGTGTGTCCGCAGGCTGGATGACTGACTGAATCCCTTCCCACACAGAGAGCAGATGAACGGTTTCTCCCCGGTGTGAACCCGCTGGTGTGTCCGCAGATTGGATAACCGAGTGAATCTCTTCCTACACACAGAGCAGGTGAATGGTCTGTCCCCAGTGTGAACCCGCTGGTGTGTGAGCAGGATGGATGAACGAGTGAATCTGTTCCCACACTGAGAGCAGGTGAATGGTTTCTCCCCAGTGTGACCTCGCTGGTGTGTCCGCAGGGTGGATACTTGAGTGAATCCCTCCCCACACTGAGAGCAGGTGAACGGCCTCTCCCCAGTGTGAACTCGCTGGTGTGTCCGCAGGTGGGAGGCCAGAGTGAATCCTTTCCCACACACAGAGCAGGTGAACGGCCTCTCCCCAGTGTGACCTCGCTCATGTGTCCGCAGGCTGGATAACTGAGTGAATCCCTTCCCACAGTGAACGCAGGTGAACGGCCTCTCCCCAGTGTGAACTCGCTGGTGTGCCCGCAGGCCGGATACCTGAGTGAATCCTTTCCCACACACACTGCAGGTGAACGGCCTCTCCCCAGTGTGAACTCGCTGGTGTTGCTGCAGGCTGGATAACCGGATGAATCCCTCCCCACACTGAGTGCAAATGAACGGCCTCTCCCCAGTGTGGCTGCGCCGATGAGCTTCCAGCTGAGATGGGGCTCTGTATCCCTTCCCACAGTCCGCACATGTCCACGGTTTCTCCATGGTACAGGTGTCTTTGCCTCTCTTTTGGGTGGACAATCAGTTGAAGCCTCGTCCACACACAGAACACAAACACAGTCTCTCCCCGCTGTGAATGGGGTGATATTTATTCAGGCTGTGGAACTGGTTAAAGCTCTTCAGTCAGTGCACTGGAACACTCACTCGAGTGTGGCCATGTGTTTTCCAGTCACACCGATATTCAAAATCTTTTCAAATTAACAGACCAGACAATCATTTCTCCTTCTAGATTCAAAGGCCGATGATACTCAGGTCCCAGGTTCACTATAATTGTCAGATCTAGATGTGACGTTTGAGATTTCTGCCTGTGATTCCTCTTTCAATATCCTATAAAAGGAGTTCACAAAAGTCATCAGCGTCTGTAGAATCTCATCGAATCCCTGCAGAGGCCATTCAGCCCATCATCCCGACACTACGGTCAATTTTAGCACGGCCAATCATCCTAACCCGCACATCATTGGCCTGTGGGAGGAAACCAGCGCACCTGGAGGAAACCCACGCAGACATGGGGAGAATGTGCAAATTCCACACAGACAGTGACCCGAAGCTGGAATTGAACCGGGTTTCTGGCACTGTGAGGCAGCCGTGCGAACCACTGTGGCGCCCAAGATAGGAATTCAGAACAAACAATTCTCGTTTCTATGGAATACTCGTTCCCCTCTCATTCCCCAAAAAGCTGTAAATCTCCATCCCACACACTCTCCCTCCATTCTCACTCTGCTGGATCTAATATTCACCCTCCCAATTCTCCTGAACATAGAACATTACAGCACAGAACAGCCCTTCGGCCCCCCTCACCACCCTTTGGGTAAAGAACCTACCCCTGACATCTGTCCTATAACTACCCCCCCTTAATTTAAAGCCATGCCCCCTCGTGCTAGATTTCTCCATCCTAGGAAAAAGGCTATCACTATCTACCCTGTCTAAACCTCTAATCATTTTATATGTTTCAATGAGATCCCCTCTTAGCCGCCTTCTTTCCAGCGAAAACAACCCCAAATCTCTCAATCTCTCCTCATAGGATCTCCCCTCCATACCAGGCAACATCCTGGTAAACCTCCTCTGCACCCTCTCCAAAGCCTCCACATCAATGTCTTTAAGAGAGAGACAGAGACCTGGGCCAATCTTCCCAGAGTCTGCTCCCTCCCTGGATTCACTTCCTTTCCCTTCAGTTGCTGCAAGTCCCCAGTTTCCCCCCAGAATGAGGAAAGAAATGGAAAGGGGGAGTAAAGAAAGTGTTTTACTCACAGATGTGGGAGACAGGAGGAAGTTTCAGTCTGTCTGAAGCTCAATCTTCATTCACACAAAGCCCGCGCCCTGATTGGCTGGAGGACCAGAGTCCTTCCGGTCCTCCAGCTGTTCCCATTGGACAGTGCCGATGAGAGGGAAGGGCACCTGATTCTAATTTGAGGAATGCGCATGTGCGGATCGGGGCGGGGGCGGGGGCGGGGGAGGGGGCGGGGGCGGGGGCGGGGCCTGGACCTGGACAAAGCCGGCGCGCTGACCATTGTGTGTCCGGGTCTTGCAGCCTTTCGATTGGCTCCAGCGCGGCTGGAGGGTGAAGTCCCGCCCACCCCCAACGCGAGGCTCCACGCCTCATTGTCTGTCTGCGGAGGATTGGCCAATGGGAACTGTGCAAGACCGGAAGGACTCTGCTGCTCCAGCCAATCAAAGCTCCCCATGGTCTGAATACGGAAGTAAGAAAATAAGCTGGTTCACCAGCTCCTCTCTGAATGAAGACTTCAGACAGACTCAAACTTCCTCATCTCCCACATCTGTGAATAAAACACTTTCTTTTCTCCCCCTTTCCATTTCTTTACTCATTCTAGAGTTGAATTTATAACATGTAGATCACTATCCTGGTCTCATTAAAAATCCTCCTCACATTCTTCATGTATCTCTAACTTATGTGTCTGACACACATAAGCTCTCTGCTCAAAGGCAAAACTTTAAGGTGGAAATTAGCTTGAAGATTTTCAGGTCTGTGATCCAGGACAGGACAGGACAGTGTGAGAATGGAGACAGAGTGTGTGGGATGGAGATTTGAGGCAGGAAATTATGTGCTGGAGAAACTAAAATTGGCTTTTCTGAATTTCTGTCCTGCACTGATAGTAATAACTTTTAACAGGATATCAGAAGGTATTTAGAACATAAGAACATAAGAACATAAGAAATAGGAGCAGGAGTAGGCCATCTAGCCCCTCGAGCCTGCCCCGCCATTCAATAAGATCATGGCTGATCTGTCACTGCTCAGTTCCACTTTCCCGCTTTCTCCCCATAACCCTTAACCCCCTCTCATCAAAAACCCATCAACCCGCGTCTTAAAAATATTTAGCGAGGTAGCCTCCACCACTTCAATGGGCAGAGAATTCCAGAGATTCACCACCCTTTGAGTGATGAAGTTCCTCCTCAACTCCGTTCTAAACCGCCCCCCTTTTATCTTGAGGCTGTGCCCCCTAGTCCTTCTGTCTTTTTTGAGCGGGAAGAGTCTCTCCACCTCTATCCTATCCATCCCATTCATCATCTTATACGTCTCAATGAGATCTCCCCTCATTCTTCTTAACTCTATCTCTAAGCCCAGTTTATTCAGCCTCTCCTCATAGCTCAACCCCCTCAACTCTGTGTATCAGCCTAGTAAACCTCCTCTGCACTCCCTCTAAGGCCACGGGGCGAAAAACTGCAGCAGGTGATGGTGCAGAGGGACCTCGGGGTCCTTGTGCATGAGTCGCAAAAACCCAGCTTGCAGGTGCAGCAGGTGGTCAGGAAGGCGAATGGGATGCTGGCCTTCATAGCGAGGGGGATTGAATATAAAAGTAGGGAGGTCTTGCTGCAGCTGTATAGGGCATTGGTGAGGCCGCAGCTGGAGTACTGTGTGCAGTTTTGGGCGCCGCACCTGCGCAAAGATATTTTGGCCTTAGAGGGAGTGCAGAGGAGGTTTACTAGGCTGATACCGGACTTGAGGGGGTTGAGCTATGAGGAGAGGCTGAAGAAACTGGGCTTGTACTCGTTAGAGTTTAGAAGAATGAGGGGAGATCTCATTGAGACGTATAAGATGATGAATGGGATGGATAGGATAGAGGTGGAGAGACTCTTCCCGCTCAAAAAAGACAGTAGGGGGCACAGCCTCAAGATAAAAGGGGAGGCGGTTTAGAACGGAGTTGAGGAGGAACTTCTTCACTCAAAGGGTGGTGAATCTCTGGAATTCTCTGCCTGTTGAAGTGGTGGAGGCTGCCTCGCTAAATATTTTTAAGATGCGGATTGATGGGTTTTTGATAAGAGAAGGGATTAAGGGTTATGGGGAGAAAGCGGGAAAGTGGAACTGAGCAGCGACAGATCAGCCGTGATCTTATTGAATGGCGGAGCAGGCTCAAAGGGCTAGATGGTCTACTCCTGCTCCTATTTCTTATGTTCTTATGTTCTTAAGGTGAGAAATAGTAGACAGAAATCTTAAACCAAACTTCACATCAACAGCTGACAGTCACTCAATTCATCAGAACCTGAAGATCAACAGCTATTGAATCCAGGCAAAATGTTACATAGAACATAGAACATTACAGCGCAGAACAGGCCCTTCGGCCCACGATGTTGCGCCGACCAGTTACAAAACAATGACCCACTAGCCTAAACCAATCCCTTTTCATCCATAAACCTATCCACAGATCTCTTAAACGCCCCCAAACTAGGTGCATTTACAACTGCAGCTGGCAGGGCATTCCAGTCCCTCACCACCCTCTGGGTAAAGAACCTACCCCTGACATCTGTCCTATAACTACCCCCCCTTAATTTAAAATCGTGCCCCCTCGTGCTAGCTTTCTCCATCCTAGGAAAAAGGCTATCACTATCTACCCTGTCTAAATCTCTAATCATCTTATATGTTTCAGTGAGATCCCCTCTTAGCCGCCTTCTTTCCAGCGAAAACAACCCCAAATCTCTCAGTCTCTCCTTATAGGATCTCCCCTCCATACCAGGCAACATCCTGGTAAACCTCCTCTGCACCCTCTCCAAAGCCTCTACATCCTTCCTGTAATGTGGGGACCAGAACTGCACACAAAACTCCAAGTGTGGCCGCACCAGAGTTGTGTACAGTTGCAACATGACGCTGCGACTCCTAAATTCAATCCCCCTACCAATAAACGCCAAGACACCGTATGCCTTCTTAACAACCTTATCTACTTGATTCCCAACTTTCAGGGATCTATGTACACATACACCTAGATCCCTCTGCTCCTCCACACTATTCAAAGTCCTCCCGTTAGCCCTATACTCAACACATCTGTTATTCCTACCGAAATGAATTACCTCACACTTCTCCACATTAAACTCCATCCGCCACCTCTCAGCCCAGCTCTGCAACCTTTCTAAGTCATCCTGCAAACTATGACACCCTTCCTCACAATCTACCACTCCTCCGACTTTGGTGTCATCAGCAAACTTACTAATCCACCCAACTATACCCTCATCCAGATCATTAATAAAAATTACAAACAGCAGTGGCCCCAAAACAGATCCCTGAGGCACACCACTTGTAACCGAACTCCATGACGAATATTTCCCATCAACCACCACTCTCTGTCTCCTATTTGCTAGCCAATTCCTGATCTAATTACCTAGATCACCCCCAATCCCATACATCTGCATTTTCTGCAGAAGCCTACTGTTTTATCTGCTTCAGAAGGCTTTGAATATCATGTGACTGGAAAAGCACCGAGCCCCCCCACACACCTGAATGAGAGTGTTCCAATGCATTAACTGTGGAAAGAGCTTTAACCAGTTACACAGCCTGAAAATACATCGCAGCATTCACAGCGGGGAGAGACTGTACCCGTGTTCTGTGTGAGATTGAACATAGAACACTACAGCACAAACAGGCCCTTTGGCCCACAAGTTGCACCGATCATATCCCTACCTACTAGGCCTATCTATAACCCTCAATCCCATTAAATCCCATATACTCATCCAAAAGTCTCTTAAAAGACCCCAGCAAGTTTGTCTCCACCACCACCGACAGCAGCCGATTCCACTCACTCACCACCCTCTGAGTGAAAAACTTACCCCTGACTGTCTGTCTAACCTGAGGAGTCATGAGGGGACTGGTGGGGGTGGGAGATTTAGAGTCCTATCTTAGTTGGAAATTCATTGACACACACACTGTAGAGAGGCCATTCATCTGCTATGCGTGTGGGAAGGGATTCACTCGTCCATCTACCCCGTTGAGTCACGATCTCACTCCACCCAGGAGAGATTATTTAAATGCTCCTACTGTGGGAGTGGTTTCAAAAGCTGTCAGGAATGGATGCTCCACCAGCGTGTTCCCACTGAGGAGAGACCGTTCAGCTGCTCTCACAGCACAAAGAGATTTTAAATGTCATCCAACCAGCAGAAACGTCAGCAAATTCACACTGAAGAGAAGCCAGCTGTATGTGTGTGAAGGGATTCACTCAGTTGTGCAGCCTGAATACACATCAGCAAGCTCACACCGGGTAAAGGCTGTTCACCTGCTCTCCTGTGGGAAGGGATTCATTCGGTTGACAATCCTGATGGGATACCAGCCATTCACCTGCTCTGATTGTGGGAGGGGATCCACCCAGTTATCCAGCTTGCAGACACAACAACAAGTTCATAAGAACATAAGAAATAGGAGCAGGAGTAGGCCATCTGGCCCTTCGAGCCTGCCCCGCCATTCAATAAGATCATGGCTGATCTGTCGTGACTCAGCTCCACCTTCCCGCCCTCTCCCCATAACCCTTAATCCCTTCTCTTATCAAAAACCCATCAACCCGTTTCTTAAAAATATTTAGCGAGGCAGCCTCCACCACTTCAACGGGCAGAGAATTCCAGAGATTCACCACCCTTTGAGTGAAGAGGTTCCTCCTCAACTCTGTTCTAAACCGCCTCCCCTTTACCTTGAGGCTGTGCCCCCTAGTCCTACTGTCTTTTTTGAGCGGGAAGAGTCTCTCCACCTCTATCCTATCCATCCCATTCATCATCTTATACGTCTCAATGAGATCTCCCCTCATTCTTCTAAACTCTAACAAGTACAAGCCCAGTTTTCAGCCTCTCCTCATAGCTCAATCCCCTCAACTCCGGTATCAGCCTAGTAAACCTCCTCTGCACTCCCTCCAAGGCCAAAATATCCTTCCGTAAGTGCGGCGCCCAAAACTGCACACAGTACTCCAGCTGCGGCCTCACCAATGCCCTATACAGCTGCAGCAAGACCTCCCTACTTTTAT
This sequence comes from Prionace glauca, assembly GCA_037974335.1. NCBI lineage: Eukaryota > Metazoa > Chordata > Chondrichthyes > Carcharhiniformes > Carcharhinidae > Prionace > Prionace glauca. The sequence continues at coordinate 1,031,969 of CM075738.1, forward strand.
ATTCAATCCTCACACTGGGGAGAGATGCGGGTTAGGTTGATTGGCCGTGTTGAGTTGCCTCTATCAGGAGGATTAGCAGGGTAAATGCATGGGTTACGGGGATAGGGCTTGGGAGGAAATGGGGTGGGTGATTCGACGCACCAAATCACTACCTTCTGTATTGTAGTGATTCAGTTCTTTGAACACAATAGAACTGTTTCGTACTATCTCTTTACAACCCCTTATTCACACAGATTTTTCTGCAGCAGCAAAAGAGACTCACGGATGGTATGTTGCCTCCCGGGTGCAAGAGTCTGTGATGTCTCAGATCGTGTTTTCAAGATCCTTATCGGGAAGGGGGCAGTCGCAGGTCATGGTACACATCGGTACCAACGACGTAGGTAGGAGAAGGGATGGGGGTTTAAAACAGGAATTTCGGGAACTAGGATGGAAGCTGAGAGCCAGGACAAAGCATGTTGTCATCTCTGGTTTGTAGCTGGTGCCACGTGCTAGCGAGTTGAGGAACAAGGAGAGAGAGGGTTTCATTTACATGGATAATTGGAGCACGTTCTGGGGAAGGTGGGACCTGTACAACAGGATGGTTTGCACCTGAACCAGAGGGGCACCAATATCCTGGGAGGGAAATTTGCGTTGGCTGTTCAAGGAGATTTAAACTAATTTGTCAGGGGGATGGGAAAACAAGATGTAGTCCAAAAGCCAGTGTTGAGGGTCATGAGGTACTGAGGAAGGTACCAAGATCGCAGGAGTGTACAGGCAGACAGGATGGTGGGTTGAAGTGGATCTACTTCAATGCAAGGAGCATCCAGAATAAGGTAGGTGAACTTGGAGCGTGGATTGGTACTTGGGACTATGATGTTGTGGCCATTACAGAGACGTGGTTAGAACAGGGACAGGAATGGGTGTTGGTATTTCCGGGGTATAGATGTTTCAGTAAGAGTAGGGAAGGTGGTAAAAGAGGTGGAGGAGTAGCATTGTTAATCAAGGATAGTTTAACGGCTGCTGGAAGGCATTTCAAAGAACAAAAACAGCCCGGGAAACAGGCCCTTCGGCCCAACGAGCCCGTGCCGCCATTTTAACATTACCCAAACCCCCCCCACCCATGACCCTTATCTATTGCTTATGGCATTCCACATTGAGGGAAACTAATTTATGGACAATTTATTACCTCCAATCAGCCTAACAGCACATCTTTGGGGTGTGGGAGGAAACCGGAGCACCCGGAGAAAACCCACGCAAGCACGGGGAGAATGCGCAAACTCCCACAGACACCGGCCCAAATCCATGTGTCTGCACAGCAATCAGTGATAGTCACTGAGCTGTCGTCTTGCCCAGTATCTGGTCCAGTTTCAGCACACACTAACGACATGAAGCACTAGGCCAATCTCGAACATTCAAGAGCAGCCCCAGTACGACCCATCGCGTGTATGCCCCTCGTTGGACAACAAGGCGGACCGACTTAAAACCTGTGAATTAAAAGAGAAAAACATTAGTATCATTCCTCATTCTTATACATTACCAGGGGCATCCCAATGCTAATGAACCTTATTTAAAACAATCTCCGATATCCACCCATCTCCAATCCACTCATGTGCCTGTCTAAGTTACTCTTAAACAACTCCAGCGTGCCTGCCTCCACCATCTTACTTGGCAGAGCATTCCATACCCCCACTACCCTCTGTGTGAAAAACCTCCCTCTAATATCCGTGTTGTACCTCTCCCCCCTCACCTTAAGCACCTGGCCCCTCGTACTGTGTGTCTCTAACATAGGAAATAGCTTACCTCTGTTTACTCTATCTGTACCCTTCAGAATTTTATATACAAAGAACAAAGAACAACCCAGCACGGGAAACAGGCCCTTCGGCCCAACGAGCCCACGCCACTGCATCCTCCGACACCTACCCTGTGTGTATGTGAGTGGAACCCCTAACTTAGCCAGATTCAAGGGAGAATAATGTCAATTTGTTACACCAATCCACCTAAGAGCACATCTTTGGGGTGTGGGAGGAAACCGGAGCACCCGGAGGAAACCCACGCAAGCACGGGGAGAATGCGCAAACTCCCACAGACACAGGCCCAAATCCATGTGTCTGCACAGCAAACAGTGATAGTCACTGAGCTGTTGTGGTGTCCATCTGCTGGTCCAGGATCAAGCACACACACCGACACGAAGTACTAGGCCACTCTCGAAACCTCCAAGAGCAGCCCACGCACGACCCACCGTGTGAATGCCCCTCGTTTGACAACAAGGTGGACCGACACCTGCGGAATAAAAAGACAAAACGTTAACATGTAATTCTACATTTCCGATGTCATCCCCAGGCTCTGACCCTATTTAATACCATCTACTATAACCCTCCATCCCTGTTTCACTCATGTGTCTAAGTAAACCTTAAACGAGTCCAGCGTTCCTGCCTCCACCACCCTACTCGGTAGCGCGTTCCATACCCCCACGACCCTCTGCATGAAGAACCTTCTTCTCATATCCAAATTATACTTCTCCCCCCTCACCCTTAGATCGTGACCTCTCGTAATTGTCCCCAATCTAGGGAACAGCCTACCACTATTGACTCTATCTATTCCCTTCAGTATTTTATATACATCTATCATGTCCGGCCTTAATCTCCGACTTTCCAAGGAAAAGAGTCCCAGTTTCTCCAACCTTTCCTCGTAACTCAGTCCTTCCATGCCAGGCAACATCCTGGTAAACCTCCTCTGCACTCTCTCCAGAGTCTCCACGCCCTTCCGGTAGTAAGGTGACCAGAACTGGATACAGTACTCCAAATGCGGTCTAACCAACATTCTGTACAACTGAAGCATTAGATGGTAGCTCCTATACTTTATACCCCTTCCTATAAAGGCTAGCATTCCATAAGCTTTCCTCACAACCTTCTCTACTTGTGTCACCACCTTCATAGACTTGTGAACCTGCACTCCCAGGTCCCTCTGTATGTCTATACTCCTAATCGGTCTACCTTTTATCACGTAGCTCCTCTCTGCATTATTCCTTCCAAAATGCATCACCTCACATTTGTCAGTATTAAATTCCATCTGCCATCTATCTGCCCAATATACCAACCTATCTATATCCTGCTGTGTCACCTGGCATTCCTCCTCGGTATCTGCCAATCCTGCCATCTTGGTGTCATCCGCAAACTTGCTGATCACACCACGTACGCCCTCTTCCAAGTCGTTTCTATAGACTACAAAGAGGAGAGGTCCCAGTACTGAGCCCTGCGGCACACCACTGGTCACTGGCCTCCAGCCCGAAAAGGTCCCCTCGACAACTACCCTCTGTCTCCTATTGCCCAGCCAGTTTTCAATCCACCTAGCTACCTGTCCTTGTATCCCATGTGCCTTAACCTTTTCTACCAGCCTACCGTGAGGGACTTTGTCAAACGCCTTATTGAAATCCATATAGATGACATCAACGGCTCGCCCATCATCAACCGTTTTTGTCACCTCCTCAAAAAATTCTACCAGATTCGTAAGGCAAGGCCTCCCCCTAACAAAGCCATGTTGCATATCCCTAATCAGATCGCAACGCTCCAAATGCTCATACATCCTATCCCTAAGAATTTTTTCCAATAATTTTCCTACCACCGATGTCAAACTCACCGGTCTATAATTACCAGTGTTATCCTTTTTAAACAGCGGTACCGCATTAGCTACCCTCCGGTCCTCTGGGACCTCACCTGTGTCCAAGGAAGAGACAAAGATTTGCGTCAGAGGCCCAGAAATTTCATCTTTCACCTCCCTAAGCAGCCTGGGATAAATACCATCAGGCCCCGGAGCTTTATCCGTCCTTACACTACCTGAAAGCCTTAGCACTTCCTCCCTCGTAATGGATATTTCCTGCCAGTTCCCTCCAAGACACTACACGACACCAAACCCCTCTCCTTCGGGGTGAATACCGACGCAAAGTATTCATTCAGCATCTCCCCCATTCCCTCCGACTCGATACATAACTCCCCTCCTTTGTCCCTAAGAGAACCAATTTTCCCTCTAACCATTCTCTTGCTCCTAATATAGGAGTAAAATGCTCTATTAGATCCCCCCACCCCCACAGTCGCCATCTTTCAAGGGTGATCTGCCTACTGAGGCTGAAGTTAGAAATAGGAAAGGATCGGTCACGTTGTTGGGAGTTTTTCTACAGGCCCCCAAATAGTAATAAAGATGTGGAGGAAATGGTAAAGCAGATTATGGATAGGTGTGGAGGTCATAGGGTAGTTATCATGGGTGACTTTAACTTTCCAACTTGATTGGAACCTTTATAGGTCAAATAGTTCGGATAGGACACTTTTTGTTGTGTGTGCAGGAGAGTTTCCTGACACAATATATGGATAAGCCGACAAGAGGTGGGGCCACATTGGACTTAGTGCTGGGTAATGAACTGGGCCAAGTGTTAGATTTGTTTGTTGGGAGAGCACTTTGGAGATAGTGACCACAGTTTGGTGTCCTTCATTATTGCAATGGAGAGGGATTGATTCACACAACAGGGCAAGGTTTATAATTGGGCCAGGGTTAATTATGATGCGATTGGGCAAGAATTAGGGAGCATAAGGTGGGGACAGAAACTGTCAGGTATGGGCACAAACGAAAAGTGGAGCTTGTTCAAGGAAGAAATACTGCGTGTACTTGATAGGTATGTCCCTGTCAGGCAGGGAGGAAATGGCCGAGTGAGGGAACAATGATTCACAGAGGAGGTTGAATGTCTTGTCAAGAGGAAAAAGGAAGCGTGTGTAAGGATGAAAAACAAGGTTCATTTGGATCACTTGAGGGTTACAAGGTAGCTAGGAATGAGTTAAAAGGGCTTAGGAGAGGTGGGAGGGGACATGAGAAGTCCTTGGCAGGTCGGATAAAGGAAAACCCGAAGTCTTTTTACTCTTATGTGAGAAATAAATGAATGACCAGGGTGAGGTTAGGGCAGTCAAGGACAGTAGTGGGAACTTGTGCATGGAGTCAGAAGAGATAGTTGCATGTGTTCACTAAGGAGAGGGGCCATGTTTTTGAGGATGAGTGAGTGACACAGGCTGGTAGGAAGGAGGAGGTAGATGTTCTGAGGGAAGATGTATTAGCAATTTTGAAAAACCTGAGGGCCAATAAGTCCCCTGGGCCAGATGGGATGCATCCTAGGATACTTTGGGAGGCAAGGCATGAGATTGCGGAGACTTTAGCTTTGATCTTTGGGTCCTCACTGTCCATGGGGATTGTAAAAAGTCTGACAACACCAGGTTTTAGTCCAACCTATTTATTTGATATGGTGTTGTCAGACTTTTTACTGTGTTTACGCCAGTCCAACGCCGGCATACCCACATCATGGGGATTGTGCCAGAGGACTGGAGAGTGGCAAATGTTGTTTCTCTCTTCAAGAAAGGAAATAGGAATGACCCTGATTATAGGCAAGTTAGTCTTACTTCGGTGGTCAGTAAGTTAATGGAAAGTGTCCTGAGGGATAGGATTTATGACCATTTGGAAAGACGCAGTTTAATCCGGGATAGTCAGCACGGTTTTGTGAGGGGTAATTCTGCCTCACAAATTTGAGTGAATTCTTTGAGGAGGTAACTAAGTGTGTGGATGAAAGTAGAGCAGTTGATGTTGTATACATGGATTTTACTAAGGGGTTTGACAAGGTTCCTCATGGTAGGCTCATGAAGATGATAAGGAGGTGTGGGATAGAAGGAAATTTGGCTAATTGAATAAGTAACGGGCTGTCTCATAGAAGACAGAGGGTGGTGGTGGAAGGAAAATTTTCAGACTGGAGACCAGTTACCAGCGGTATCCCACAGGGATCAGTGCTGGGTCTGTATAGGTCAGTTGCTGCAGCTGTATAGGGCATTGGTGAGGCCGCAGCTGGAGTACTGTGTGCAGTTTTGGGCGCCGCACCTGCGCAAGGATATTTTGGCCCTGGAGGGAGTGCAGAGGAGGTTTACTAGGCTGATACCCGGAGTTGAGGGGATTGAGCTATGAGGAGAGGCTGAATAAACTAGGCTTGTACTCGTTAGAGTTTAGAAGAATGAGGGGAGATCTCATTGAGACGTATAAGATGATGAATGGGATGGATAGGATAGAGGTGGAGAGACTCTTCCCGCTCAAAAAAGACAGTAGGACTAGGGGGCACAGCCTCAAGATAAAGGGGGGCGGTTTAGAACGGAGTTGTGGAGGAACTTCTTCACTCAAAGGGTGGTGAATCTCTGGAATTCTCTGCCCGTCGAAGTGGTGGAGGCTGCCTCGCTAAATATATTTAAGACGCGGGTTGATGGGTTTTTGATAAGAGAGGGGATTAAGGGTTATGGGGAGAGGGCGGGAATGTGGAACTGAGCCACGACAGATCAGCCATGATCTTATTGAATGGCGGGGCAGGCTCGAAGGGCCAGATGGCCTACTCCTGCTCCTGTTTCTTATGTCCTCTGCTATTTGTGATTTTTATCAATGATTTGGAAGAAGGGGCTGAAGGGTGGGTTAGTAAATTTGCTGATGACACCAAGATTGGTGGAGTAGTGGATGAGGTGGAGGGTTGTTGTAGGCTGCAAAGAGACACTGATAGGATGCAGAGCTGGGCCGAAAAGTGGCAGATGGAGTTTAACCCTGATAAGTGTGAGGTGATTCATTTTGGTAGGACAAACTTGAATGCAGATTACTGGGTCAACAGCAGGGTTCTGAGGAATGTGGAGGAACAGAGAGATCTTGGGGTTCATATTCACAGATCTCTGAAGGTTGCCACTCAAGTGGATAGAGCCGTGAAGAAGGCTTTACAGTGTGTTAGCGGCTATTAACAGGGGGTTTGAGTTTAAGAGCCATGGGGTTATGCTGCAACTATACCGGACATTGGTGAGACCACATTTGGAAATATTGTGTTCAGTTCTGGTCACCTCACTATAAGAAGGATGTGGAAGCATTGGAGAGAGTGCAGAGGAGATTTACCAGGATGCTGCCTGGTTTGGAGGGTAGGTCTTTTGAGGAAAGGTTGAGGGAGCTGGAGCTTTTCTCTTTGGAGCGGAGGAGGATGAGAGGTGACTTAATAGAGGTTTATAAGATGATGAGGGGGATAGATAGAGTGGATGTGCAGAGACTATGTCCTCGGGTGGATGTAGCTGTTACTAGGGGGCATAACTATAAGGTTCATGGTGGGAGATATAAGAGGGATGTCCGAGGTAGATTCTTCACTCAGAGAGTGGTTGGGGTGTGGAATACACTGCCTGCTGTGATAGTGGAGTCGGACACTTTAGGAACTTTCAAGCGGTTACTGGATAGGCACATGGAGCACACCAGAATGATAGGGAGTGGGATAGCTTGATCTTGGGATAGGGCATAGCTCGGCACAACATTGAGGGCTGAAGGGCCTGTACTGTGCTGTAACGTTCTATGTTCTATTCAAATGTTGAGGCTAATCTGAGCTTGAATGTCAGGGGTAGGTTGTTTACCCAGAGGGTGGTGAGGGACTGGAATGCCCTGCCTGCTGCAGTTGTAAATGCGCCTAATTTGGGGGCGTTTAAGAGATCCGTGGATAGGTTTATGGACGAAAAGGGATTGGTTTAGGTTAGTGGGTCATTGTTTTTTAACTGGTTGGCGCAACATCGTGGGCCGAAGGGCCTGTTCTGCGCTGTAATGTTCTATGTTCTATGAATGTCTCTCTTGCCAGTACATTTATCTTCAATGAACATTCGTTACATACACAGCAATTAAGCTTTTACATTTATATGTAAATATAGTAGTCTTTTAGAAACTTACTGATTCATTAATTGTAAGACTCACAACTTATTCAATCTCCAGTTAATGATTGGTATCTAAGAAATACTAATCTTTACATTTGTTTAATACAAGATACGCTGGTTCAAACAGAGACTTTGTGGAAGACAATATCTTTCTTACTCTGACTGAACAATCAGCCTTATTCTTGAGACAGATTTGGCAGATTATAATATCCTCCAGCTGATCAAAATGAAAGACATTCTAAGTTTAAACATTCCTGCTAGCTATGCAGATTCCACAAATATCTGGTTGAATACAGAATTAATTTTTAAATTTAAAAATTAAACTCTAGTCAGATGTTGGAATTTAACTTGCCTTAAGACAGATTTCTGTAGATGGGGGTTTCCTCGAGGCCATAAATTTGCCCAGACTTAAACTAAATAAAAAGACTCAAAATGTGATTTTTGAAGACCTGACTTTATTTAACCAAACGATCGAATGGCAGAATAATATGAGAGAGCCCTGCACTCAAGGGAAAGAATGTGGGCAGCCGGATATCAGTCTGAAAAACACACCGTAAAGGTAATTATACATCCCCTAAATCACACTGCCCACCTTTCCAATTAACTATACACATCCTGACCTCATGTAATTTCACTTATCATAAATTATGGATGTTACCTACCCGAAAGACACCCAAGAACATAAGAAATAGGAGCAGGAGTAGGCCATCTAGCCCTTCGGAGGTGTGGTAGATTGTGAGGAAGGGTGTCATAGTTTGCAGGGTGACTTAGAAAAGTTGCAGAGCTGGGCTGTGAGGTGGCGGATGGAGTTTAATGTGGAGAAGTGTGAGGTAATTCATTTCGGTAGGAATAACAGATGTGTTGAGTATAGGGCTAACGGGAGGACTTTGAATAGTGTGTAGGAGCAGAGGGATCTAGGTGTATGTGTACATAGATCCCTGAAAGTTGGGAATCAAGTAGATAAGGTTGTTAAGAAGGCATACGATGTCTTGGCGTTTATTAGTAGGGGGATTGAATTTAGGAGTTGCAGCGTCATGATGCAACTGTACACAACTCTGGTGCGGCCGCACTTGGAGTACTGTGTGCAGTTCTGGTCCCCACATTACAGGAAGGATGTGGAAGCTTTGGAGAGGGTGCAGAGGAGGTTTACCAGGATGTTGCCTGGTATGGAGGGGAGATCCTATGAGGAGAGACTGAGAGAGTTGGGGTTGTTTTCGCTGGAAAGAAGGCGGCTAAGAGGGGACCTTATTGAAACATATAAAATGATTAGAGGTTTAGACAGGGTAGATAGTGATAGCCTTTTTCCTAGGATGGAGAAAGCTAGCACGAGGGGGCATGGCTTTAAATTAAGGGGGGGTAGTTATAGGACTGATGTCAGGGGTAGGTTCTTTACCCAGAGGGTGGTGAGGGACTGGAATGCCCTACCAGCTGCAGTTGTAAATGCACCTAGTTTGGGGGCGTTTAAGAGATCTGTGGATAGGTTTATGGACGGAAAGGGATTGGTTTCGGCTAGTGGGTCATTGTTTTGTAACTGGTCGGTGCAACATCGTGGGCCGAAGGGCCTGTTCTGCGCTGTAATGTTCTATGTTCGAGCCTGCCCCGCCATTCAATAAGATCATGGCTCAACTGAATGGATCAGTTCCACTTTCCCGCTTTCTCCCCATAACCCTTAATTCCCTTGTCTATCAGAAATCTATCTACCCATAACGTAAATATATTCAGCGAGGCAGCCTCCACCACTTCAATGGGCAGAGAATTCCAGAGATTCACTACCCTTTTAATGAAGAAGTTCCTCCTTAACTCTGTTCTAAACTGTCCCCGGCTTATTTTGAGGCTGTGTCCTCTAGTCCTGCTATCCTTTCTAAGTGGGAAGAATCTCTCTACCTCTACCCTATCTAGCCCCTTCATTATCTTGTAAGTCTCTATAAGATCCCCATTCAGCCTTCTAAACTCCGAGTACAGGCCCAGTCTATTCAATTTCTCGTCATAGGCTAACCCCCTCAACTCTGGTATCAGCCTAGTGAACCTTCTAATCCAGTAAACCTTCTTCTGTCCAGCAATGTGGAATGCCGGACAGTGAAATGATTCCCTCCAAACTGAACCCACGTGACTCTTGTCCGACCCTGAGAAATACTTCTTGTCTGCCCGCCTCCTGAGTTATCTCTCGGAGTTGTATTCATAAAGTGAGCATTGACAGCCATCTTATTCCGACCACCGCTAATGGCATTACTGCCTTCAGTAAATATACTGTTTCTTCCTTCTCCCACCAGGGCCTGCTGTATTTTGTCACTGACCGAGGTTTCACAAAATGTAACAAGAAGTACCCATCTTGTAAATTCAGAATGCATGTTTCGAAAGAGGACTATCTGTTAATCGTACGGTCTTCAATGGCAACAGCCCCGGCTGACTTACATTCCCATTGTCTAAGATCATTCATTCTATCGTGTTAGTGTTCCTAAATCTATGGTTATGTGTTTATTTGCCTAATTAGCCCCCCCCTACACTTTTTGGAATAAATTCTAATTTTAAACACCTCCTGCTACCTATGTACCTATCCATAAGTATTTTAGTGAATACAGTATTAATTGTTAAACTGTAGTCAGATGTTACTTTAACATGGCTCCATACAGACTTCCTTAACCTTGTTGCTTGCATTGTATAAAGAGCAGCATCGGCACAATGGGCCAAATGGCCTCCCTCTGTGCTCTCTGCTCCTCGTTTGCATTGGAAGAAAGTGGTAAATATCTAGAACCCACTTCCTAGAAGGGAGGAGAAGCAGAGATGATGGTATGTTACCAAGGATGGGCTTAAGGGAAATAAACCTGTGGGGATCTGGGGATAGAAGAGGGCAAAGGTTTGATCTACAGCGAACCCACGTTGACTCAATGTGCTGAATGGTCCCTTTCCTGACCCCAATGCCTATCTGATCTAAAGAGAGAAATTTCAACTGCTGCAGTCTCTCCAATTCACTGAAGTCCCTCATACCCAGAGTCATTCTTGTCAATCTCCTCTGCACCCTCTCTGAGAACTTCACATCTTTCCTAAAGTGTGGGGCCCATATATAGAGCTCTATTCTAGAGGGATAGAATTGAAACGCAGGGAGGTTGTGTCCAACTTGTTTGGAACCAGGTTCAGACTGCACTGGGAACACCGTCAACATTTGTGATCTCTATTTAGAAAAAGGAAATCGAGGCCCTGGAGAAGGAGCGACAAAGATTCACAAGAATAATCCCAGAACTGACAGCATTTCACCCTGAAGGGTGACCGGATGGAAGTCTTTACAATTATGAAGAAGTTCGATAATCCAATAGGGATTTCATGAGAGACCCCTTCACACAGCGAGTGGTGAGAATGTGGAACTCACTACCACAGTGAGTGGTTGAGGTGAATGGCATGAATATACTGAAGCTGGATACATACATGAGGGAGAAAGGAATAGAAGGATATGTTGATGGAGGGAGATGAAGAGAGGCAGGTGGAGGCTCATGTTCAGCATAAATACTGGCATAGACTGGCCTGGCCCTGTGCTGGAGACTCAATGGAACTGAGACAGATATATTTATTTTAGATCTACTTGTAGTGGTACAGAAAGCACTATATTTAATACCCAGGATAAATGTCCCTCATCAGCTTTAGTGGATCATTTCAGTGGAAATGAGCTCTCCCAGGCTCAGCCCATTGGAAGCAAAGTTGTGAGACCGGCCAGTCCAGCAGAAAGAAACCCTCCCACTTCACCCACTGTCAGAATGAACACGGTTCAGTCTTCGATGAGATTAACAGCAGAATCCAATCCCTCTAATCACTCGTGAACTCGCTGGTGCCTCAGCAAGTTGTATGAATTACTGAATCCCTTCCCACACTCAGAACAGGTGAACGGCCTCTCTCCAGTGTGAACTCGCTGGTGTCTCAGCAGGTTGGATTTCTGAGTGAATTTCATCCCGCAGGGAGAGCAGGTGAATAATTGCTCCACAGAGTGACCTCGCTGGTGTCTCTGGAGGTGGGATGACTGAGTGAATCCCTTGCCACAGTCAGAGCAGGTGAACGGTCTCTCCCCAGTATGAACTCGCTGGTGTCTCTGCAGCGTAGATAACTGAGAGAATCCCTTCCCACAGTCAGAACAGGTGAATGGCCTCTCCCCAGAGTGAACTTGTTGGTGTATCCGGAGGTTGTCCAATCGAGTGAATCCCTTCCCACAGTCAGAGCAGGTGAATGGCTTCTCCCCAGTGTGAACTTGCTGGTGTTGCTGCATTTGGGATAACCGAGTGAATCCCTTCCCACACTGAGAGCAGGTGAATGGTTTCTCCCCGCTGTGAACTCGCTCATGCACCCGCAGTGTTGATGACGTTCTAAATCTCTTTGTGCAGTGAGAGCAGCTGAATGGTCTCTCCTCAGTGTGAACACGCTGGTGGGACATCAGATCCCGAGAGCTTTTGAAGCCAGTCCCACAGTCAGAGCATTTAAAGGGTCTCTCCTGAGAGTGAGTGACTTGGTGTCTCAGCAAGCTGGTTGACTGAGTGAATCCCTTCCCGCACACCGAGCAGGTGAACGGCCTCTCCCCAGTGTGAAGCCATTGATGAGTCAGCAATCAGAATGAAGAACTGAATCCCTTCCCACACTGGGAGCAGGTAAATGGTTTCTCCCTAGTGTGAACTCGCTGGTGTGTCTGCAGATGGGGAAACAATGTGAATGTTTTCCCACACACAGAGCATGTGAATGGCCTCTCTCCAGTGTGGACTCGTTGGTGCGTCCGCAAGTTAGATGAATCACTGAATCCCTTCCCACACACGGAGCAGGTGAACGGTCTCTCCCCGGTGTGACTGCGTCGATGAGTTTCCACCTCTGATGGGTATCTGAATCCCTTCCCACAGTCCCCACACTTCCACGGTTTTTTCATGGTGAGGTGTCCTCATGTCTCTTCAGGTTTGACAAGTTGAAACCTTGTCCACAAAAAGAACACAGGTACAGTCTCTCCCCGCTGCGAATGCTGCCATGTATTTTCAGGCTGTGTAACTGGTTAAAGCTCTTATCACAGTCAGTGAACTGGAATATGCTCACTCAGGTGCATGCATGTGTTGAAGCTTTTCCAGTCACACTGATGTTTAAGCCTTCGGAAGAAAAACATTTCTCCTTCTAGGTTCAAAGGCTGCTAATATCCAGTTCCTGATGAATTGAGTGATTCTGTAAGAATTGATGTGACATTTAGTTTGAGATTTGTCTGTATAACCTCACTTTCTGATATCCTGAAAAAAGAGTTTACAAAATTCATCACTCAGGATAGAAATTCAGAACACACAATTCTATGATTCTAATGAACATTCTATCCTCTCTCACTCCCCAAAAGGGGTAAATCCCACACATTTCCCCTCTGCTGTATTTAATATTCACCTTCCCAATTCTCCTGAAGGTGCTCATTCAGACTGATTCACAGATCCATGCTCACTGCTTCCCATCCTGGATGCAGGGAGCTGAAAATCTCCATGCAGGCTGCCAGACAGATGTATAACTGAAATAAATATGTGTTTAAAGATAGGATAGCTCCAAATGGTTGAGATGTAGGGGATTGTGATTGATAATGATCTTGAACTTGAGTGTAGCTGAGTAGAGAAGATCATAGAATAGATCATAGAATCCCTACAATACAGAAAGAGGCCATTTGGCTCATCGAGACTGCACCAACCACAATCCCACCCAGGCCTCTTTTACCCACTAATCCCTTTAACCTACACATCTCCGGGCACTAAGGGCAATTTTTAGCATGGCCAATCAGCCTAACCCGCACGTCTTTGGACTGTGGGAGGAAACTGGAGCACCCGGAGAAAACCCACGCAGACATGAGGAGAATGTGCAAACTCCACACAGGCAGTGACCCCAGCCAGGAATCGAACCCAGGACCCCGGAGCTGTGAAGCAGCAGTGCTAACTGCTGTGCCACCCGAATGATAAATAGTTTCTAAATGAAATTGGATGGATGCTGCAGGGTGACCGAATGGAAGTCACTCCAGACTGAATGACTGTGCAGGTCCGGCTGCCCCCTGCGCATGCGCAGTTTCCCTCTCCCTGCGCATTACGGTTCAATACGGGGTCGGCAGGGGCGGTGACCGGGCAATTTGAGGTACTGGGATTGATGGGCCTATTGATCCCGGATAAACGGAGGGAACTGTCAGGCGGGAGGATCCGGAAACACTCTGTGAATCCACAAACCGTTATGAATAATGGTCTTCTCCCGCCGAGGAACAATCCCACAGTAACGGCCGCCATTTCCGTTCACCGAGTGGAGGGTGGGGAGGAGACAATGGGGTAAGCCCCGCCCCTCGTTGTGTCTGATTGGCTGGAGGACCAGCCGCCTCCTTCAGTCCTCCAGCTCCGCCCCCCCCATTGTTCTGGATGGGGAAAGGGAGACAAAGGCTCACATCTGATTGGCTGGAGGACCAGCTGCCTCCTTCAGTCCTCCAGCTCCGCCCCCCCCATTGTTCTGGATGGGGAAAGGGAGACAAAGGCTCACATCTGATTGGCTGGAGGACCAGCCGCCTCCTTCAGTCCTCCAGCCCCGCCCCCTAGTGTTCTGGATGGGGGAAGGCATAATGTGGGTATGCCGGCATTGGACGGGGGTAAACACAGTAAAAAATCTGACAACACCAGGTTTCAGTCCAACCGATTCATTTCATCAAATAAATCTGTTGGACTGAAACCTGGTGTCAGACTTTTTACTGGGGGAAGGGAGACATAGGCTCACATCTGATTGGCTGGAGGACCAGCCGCCTCCTTCAGTCCTCCAGCTCCGCCCCCCCCCATTGTTCTGGATGGGGAAAGGGAGACAAAGGCTCACATCTGATTGGCTGGAGGACCAGCCGCCTCCTTCAGTCCTCCAGCTCCGCCCCCCCCATTGTTCTGGATGGGGAAAGGGAGACAAAGACTCACATCTGATTGGCTGGACGACCAGCCGCCTCCTTCAGTCCTCCAGCTCCGCCTCCCCCATTGTTCTGGATGGGGAAAGGGAGACAAAGGCTCACATCTGATTGGCTGGAGGACCAGCCGCCTCCTTCAGTCCTCCAGCTCCGCCCCCCCCATTGTTCTGGATGGGGAAAGGGAGACAAAGGCTCACATCTGATTGGCTGGAGGACCAGCCGCCTCCTTCAGTCCTCCAGCTCCACCCCCCCATTGTTCTGGATGGGGAAAGGGAGACAAAGGCTCACATCTGATTGGCTGGAGGACCAGCCGCCTCCTTCAGTCCTCCAGCTCCGCCCCCCCCATTGTTCTGGATGGGGAAAGGGAGACAAAGGCTCACATCTGATTGGCTGGAGGACCAGCCGCCTCCTTCAGTCCTCCAGCTCCGCCCCCCCCATTGTTCTGGATGGGGAAAGGGAGACAAAGGCTCACATCTGATTGGCTGGAGGACCAGCCGCCTCCTTCAGTCCTCCAGCTCCACCCCCCCATTGTTCTGGATGGGGAAAGGGAGACAAAGGCTCACATCTGATTGGCTGGAGGACCAGCCGCCTCCTTCAGTCCTCCAGCTCCGCCCCCCCCATTGTTCTGGATGGGGAAAGGGAGACAAAGGCTCACATCTGATTGGCTGGAGGACCAGCTCCGCCCCCCCCACTGCTCTGGATGGGGGATGGGGTCATGATGTGGGTCTGGCGGTGTTGGACTGGGGTAAACACAGTAAAAAGTCTGACACCAGGTTTTAGTCCAACCCATTTATTTGATAATATTCTCACAAGCTTTCGAGGGGACTGCCCCTTCGTCAGGTGAATGGAGAGTTCTGGCCTCAGACAGAGCATATAAAGCACAGACAGTTTAGAGATTACTGATTAGAATGCGAATCCTTACACCTAACCTGCTGTTCAAGACCTGAAGTGGCTGATAATGTGAGTGGAAGGAGCACTGATCACAGTTTAAAGAGATGTGTATTGTCTCCAGACAGTACAGTAAGTGAGGTTTTGTAAATCCAGGCAAGTCACGGGGGTTACAGATAGTGCGACATGAACCCAAGATCCCTGTTGAGACCGTCCTCATGTGTGCGGAACTTGGCTATCAGTCTCTGTTCAGCGACTCTGCGCTGTCGTGTGTCATGAAGGCCGCCTTGGAGAATGCTTACCCGAAGGTCAGAGGCTGAATGCCCGTGACCACTGAAGTGTTCGCCAACAGGAAGGGAACAGTCTTGCCTGGTGACTGTCGAGCGATGTTCATTCATCCGTTGTCGTAGCGTCATAGAACATAAAACATGGAAGACTATGTAAGAACATAAGAAATAGGAGCAGGAGTGGGCCATCTACCCCCTCGAGCCTACCCCGCCATTCAATAAGATCATGGCTGATCTGAAGTGGATCAGTTCCACTTTCCCGCTTTCTCCCCATAACCCTTAATTCCCTTGTCTATCAGAAACCCATCAACCCGTGACTTAAATGTTGAGAGGAATAGATAGGGTGGACTCTCAGAGGCTATTTCCCCGGGTTGAAATGGTCGCTACGAGAGGACACAGATTTAAGGTGCGGGGAGGGAAGTACAGAGGTGATGTTAGGGGTAAGTTTTTCACTCAGAGGGTGGTGAGTGAATGGAATCGGCTGCCGTCATCGGTGGTGGAGGCGAACTCGCTGGGGTCTTTTAAAAGACTTCTGGATGAGTATATGGGGTTTAATGGGATTGGGGGTTATAGATAGGTCTATAGATTGGTGGGGTTGATGCGATCGGCGCAACTCGAGGGCCGAAGGGCCTGTTTGTGCTGTAATGTTCTATGTTCTATGTTCTAAATGTATTCAGCGAGGCAGCCTCCACCACTTCAACGGGCAGAGAATTCCAGAGATTCACCACCCTTTGAGTGAAGAAGTTCCTCCTCAACTCCGTTCTAAACCGCCTCCCCTTTATCTTGAGGCTGTGCCCCCTAGTCCTACTGTCTTTCTGAGCGGGAAGAGTCTCTCCACCTCTATCCTATCCATCCCATTCATCATCTTATACGTCTCAATGAGATCTCCCCTCATTCTTCTAAACTCTAATGAGTACAAGCCTAGTTTATTCAGCCTCTCCTCATAGCTCAATCCCCTCAACTCCGGGTATCAGCCTAGTAAACCTCCTCTGCACTCCCTCCAGGGCCAAAATATCCTTGCGCAGGTGCGGCGACCAAAACTGCACACAGTACTCCAGCTGCGGCCTCACCAATGCCCTATACAGCCGCAGCAAGACCTCCCTACTTTTATATTCAATCCCCCTCGCTGTTCCCTGGTAAGCTGGTGAGTGGGATGCCAAACACAGGGGCTGCTTTGACAGGATGGTGTCAAACTCCACACAAGTTCTTGGAGTTGTGGACAGCCGGACAAGGGGGAATATTTCTTCACATCCCTGGCAATGAATCTGTGACCTTGCTGTTTCTCGGCATCAAGAAGATTCACAAGCTCTTTAATAATGGCAAACCATTGGCAGGATTGCTGAGGCCCAGTCCCAGGCTGAATAATTTTCAGTAATGCCTTTAAAGGGAAATGGTTCCTGCCAAAACTCTGCAGCTGCCACTCCAGGACCTGACCCTCTCCAATGTGGGGGAGACCCAAGTCGTACTCCCCCGTAAGTTTTCTGGATTCCTGTCTCGCTTTTTAGAAGCCTTGTTTCAGGGCCTGTTAGGGAGGCAGGGCCACTTTTGACGTTTTGTAAATATGTGGAGCATTTCTCTATCAAATTAACAATCTTGCATGGCGCTGGTGAAATAAAATGTGTACTTTTCTGGGTTTGTTTCAGGGTCCCGTGGAACGATCCGATAAGATGCACACAAACCAATACTGCATCGTTGCTCCTCTCAATACTATTGCCCAATGCCTCCTAAATAACCTGACAATATTTGCAACCGGTCACCAACAATGGGTGTTCATATTCCTTTCTGTGACAGGTCGGGGCATTCGCTGGTGAATCTTCAAAGAGGGGAAAATTAAGGATGATCGAGGGGGGTGAGTTAAAGGGGCAGGCAGACAGGGTACAGGAAAAGCAACAGAGCCCAAGATTTCTCCCTCTGGCCCTCGTGTCAACATGTTATTCAGCAAAACAGTCCAACAATTCTTTGTAATGAGTGGACAGGGATGGGCTAGTCCGGACTGAATGTTTAACATGTGTTTATCTCAACACAGAAGTGTTGAGCGATAGGCAAGAGGGTCCCACCTACCAGTTATTCAGCCTATAACATTGGGATTTCTCTCTGGGATGTGCCCGGCTGCTGCCTATAAAAATCAGACAGAAACGGCAGAACAACAAGCTTTTCTGTGCGAGAGACAGCAGTGAGGTCTTAACAGACAAAATGGTGCACTGGACTGAAGAGGAGAGAAATGAAATTACCAAGACATTCCACAGTGCCAATATGAAGGCCCTTGGAACTAAAGCCCTGGAGAGGTAAAGTGCGGATGCAATATTATCTCAATATAATTCATGCTTCATTTTTTTCCACACCAATTTATGATGTTGGGTGTTCCGATAACTTAAGAGAGTTGGTTGTAAAGGTTTCATTGAAGCTGCTGTCGACTTTGCTCAAATGATTCATTGATTCAATCGGAGATTGAAATTGAATCTCAAACTTGACACTGAGTTGAATTATTTTGCTCTTTCCCTGCAGGATGTTAATCGTCTATCCCTGGACCCGCCGTTACTTTAAAGACATACCCGACTTCAGTTCTGAGAGCCATGCAGCTACTGTGGTCGGTGCCCTGGAACTCGCCGTGAAACATCTGGATGATGTCAAGTCACACTTTACACAGATCAGCGTAAAACATGCTGAGAGACTGCACATCGATCCTGGAAGCTTCCACGTAAGGAAACAAATTCATTTTTAAAATATATACCTTCCGTTTTACAACCCAGAAGGGAAAAAAAAACAGTTCAGATCAGTATTCTTATTTCCCCGTTTTACTGGGGATTTTTTCCCCCTCTGGATAAAGTGCATTTATTGGTACAAAGCCAGCAGGAGTCAGATACACTGATACATCAACTGGTTTCAGGTTGGCTTGTGCGTCTTCTCATTGGTTGTACAATGTTCTACACAGGGTCACAAGCTGGTCTCAGTCAAGACTTGTCGACCCTACAACTTTCCCCCTTGAATATTTTCTGAGCAAGTCTTCGAGTTCCAAGTTTAACCCATTCGGGGGTGTGTTTTGTTTCGAAAATCAATTAACGGCTCTTTCCTTTTGTTTCCTCGTAGCTGCTGACTGACTGTTTAGTTCTGGAGCTCGCTCAGCTCAAGAAGGACGCTTTCACTTTCCACACGCAGGCAATTTGGGAGAAGTTCTTTCGGGTGGTCATTGATGCTATGTCCGCGCAGTACCATTAAATCTCCAGCAACATCAGCTTCGTGTCCTTCATCAAGGAATGCAATTGACAAAAAGATTCGTCGATAACAATCTCTGTGCTAATTCATAAGAAATTGTAGACCGAGCTATGCTTCAATAAAACTGATACATTCTTGAAAACAATGTTCCTGATTGCATGCTATTTCTGACTCAAATTTTGGAAAATATCCCTCCCGTCACTCCGAAATACGATAAAAAATATCAACCTCTCATTTCCCAGAGTGAATTCTTTATTCATCTTCACCGAAACAATAAATACATTGAGGTAACACAGGGAAAATCAAACTTCAGGATGTATTTTTCAGTCAGTTCTGAATCTCCACTGCTAATTCATTAAATAAAACCATCAAATTTATCAGCATTACACCAATTAGTCATAGGGATATATTGCACGCAAACAAGCCCTTTGGCCCAACATGTCCATGTTGACCAGGTTTCTGGAATTGAACTGGTCCCATTTGCCTGCATTTGGCCCCTTATCCCTCTTCACCTTTCTCACCCATGAACCTGTCCAAATGTCTCTTTAATGTTGTATTGTACCCACCTCTACCATCTCCTCTGGCAGTTTATTCCATAAGAACATAAGAAATAGGAGCAGGAGTAGGCCATCTAGCCCCTCGAGCCTGCCCCGCCATTCAATAAGATCATGGCTGATCTGAAGTGGATCAGTTCCACTTTCTCCCCATAACCCTTAATTCCCCTGTCCATGATTGCATCACTCTCTACGTGAAAAAGTTGCTTCTCAGGTCCCTGTGAAATCTTTCCCCTCTCACCTTTAAGTGGAGTACTCTGTGCAGTTTTGGTCCCTGCATTTGCGCAAGGATATATTGGCCTTGGAGGGAGTGCAGAGAAGTTTGGAGGGTTTGGACTACGAAGAGAGACTAAACAGACTGGGTCTGTACTTGTTGGAGTTTAGAAGGATGAGGGGGGATCTTATAGAGATGTATAAGATAATGAAGGGGATGGATAGGGTAGAGGTAGAGAGATTCTTCATGTTTAGAAAGGACAGCAGGACTAGAGGATACAGCCTCAAGAAAAGGGGCGCGCAGTTTAGATCGGAGTTGAGGATGAACTTCTTCACTCAGAGGGTGGTGAATCTCTGGAATTCTCTGCCCGTTGAAGTGGTGGAGGCTACCTCGCTGAATACATTTAAGTCACGGGTAGATAGGTTTCTGATAGACAGGGGAATTAAGGGTTATGGGGAGAAAGCGGGAAAGTGGAACTGATCCACTTCAGATCAGCCATGATCTTATTGAATGGCGGGGCAGGCTCGAAGGGCCAGATGGCCCACTCCTGCTCCTTTTTTTTATGTTCTTCTGTTCACCTTAAGATTACGCCCTCTCGTTTTGTACTCCCCTAGCCTGGGGAAAAAACCTTGGCTTTTCATATTATCTATGTCCTTCATGATTTTATAAGCCTTTTGAAAGCCTCTCCTCATCCTTCTACACTTTCCGGTCAAAGGTTCCACCTATCCATCCTCTCAGATCTTCCAGTCCTGGCAACATACTTCGAAACCTTTCTGCCACCCTTTCCATTTTCGTCACATCCTTACTATAGCAGGGTGACCAGAATTATACGCAGCACTCAATGACTTGGAAGAGGGGGAACGGAAGTGTGGGTTAGTAAATTTGCTGATGACACCAAGACTGGTGGAGTACTGGATGAGGTGGAGGGCTTTTGTAGGCTGCAAAGAGACATTGATAGGATGCAGAGCTGGGCTGAAAAGCGGCAGATGGAGTTTAACCCTGATCAGTGCGAGGTGATTCATTTTGGGAGGACAAACTTGAGTGCAGATTACAGGGTCAACAGCAGGGTTCTGAGAAATGTGGAAGAACAAAGAGATCTTGGGGGTTCATATCCACAGATCTCTGAAGGTTGCCACTCAAGTGGATAGAAGGCGTGTTAGCATTTATTGACAGGGGGTTTGAGTTTAAGAGCCGTGGGGTTATGCTGCAACTATACCGGACCTTGGTGAGACCACATTTGGAATATTGTGTTCAGTTCTGGTCACCTCACTATAAGAAGGATGTGGAAGCTTTGGAGAGAGTGCAGAGGAGATTTACCAGGACGCTGCCTGGTTTGGAGGGTATGAGGAAAGGTTGAGGGAGCTGGGGCTTTTCTCTTTAGAGCGGAGGAGGATGAGAGGCGACTTAATAGAGGTTTATAAGATGATGAGAGGGATTGATAGAGTGGACATGCAGAGACTATTTCCTTGGGTGGATGTAGCTGTTACTTGGCGGCATAACTATAAGGTTCATGGTGGGAGATATAGGAGGGATGTCCGAGGTAGATTCTCTACTCAGAGAGTGGTTGGGGTGTGGAATACACTGTCTGCTGTGATGGTGGAGTCGGACACTTTAGGAACTTTGAAGCAGTTATTGGATAGGCACATGGAGCACTCCAGAATGATAGGGAGTGGGATGGCTTGATCTTGGGATTGGACATAGCTCGGCACAACATTGAGGGCCGAAGGGCCTGTACTGTTCTATGTTCTATTTCTATTGGATTCAAATTTCACCATCTGCCGTGACGGGAATCGAACCTTGGGCCCCAGAACATTACGCTGGGACTCTGAATTATTAACTGTGCTGTACTGTCCTGTGTTCCATGTCCTCCAAATGTGGCCTTACCAATGTCTTATACAATTCTAACACAACGTCCCAACTCCTGTACCCAATGTTCTGATGGCTGAAGAGCAGTGTGACACCACTTTCAAGGAACTATGTACCTTCCCCCCAGGTCTTCTGTTCAACAACACTCCCCAGAGCCACTCAATGCAACTCCTGCCCTGGTTTGTCTTCCCAAAATACAACACCTCGCATTTATCTGAGTTCAATTCCATCTGCCATTCCTCGGCCCACTGGCCCAACCGGTCAAGATCCCATTGTCAATGACCTTCTTCAGGATCCACTGCACCCACAATTTTGGTGTGATCCCAAATTTACGAACCATGCCTTCCATATTCTCATCCAAATTGTTGATATAAATGACATTTTCGGAATTAATTTTGAGATACCAGGGAGAGGAATGAGTCCTTTGAGAAATCCAACAAGAATCAACCCCGGCCCCACTCCCCGCCACCCCCACCACTCTGCGAGATTGGATTGTGGGTGAAAGAGAGAATCAAAGCACTGGTAACCATCGGGATCTCATTAGTCAGGGGCACCGAGAGATATTTCTGGAATCACACACGTGATTTCCAAACCGTATGGCATCTCCTTGGTGCCAGGGTAAAGAGTATCACTTGGGGGGCACAGGATGTTCTGCAGGGTGAAGGGGCAGAGCCAGGAGTCCATGTTGGGGTCAATGACAGAGGCAGAAAAAATATCGAGTGTAAAAAAACATATCATTAAACTCGGAAGAGGGCAGAAAAGATTTACTTGGATGCGATCGGGACCTGATAGTTTGAGTTAGAAGGAGTGGCTGGGTGGGTGGGACTTTTCCCCCTGGACTCCGGGAGACTTAGGGGTTATTTTCTCGCTGTCTATAAAATAACGAGGGGCGCAGATCAGCTAGATCGTTAACATCTTTTCCCAAAGGCAGGGGAGTCTAAAACGAGAGGGTGTAGGTTTTAGGTGAGAGGGGAGAGATACAAAAAGGTCCAGAGGGGCAGGTTTTTTCACACAGAGGGTGGTGAGTGTCTGGAACAAGCTGCCAGAGGTAGTAGTAGAGGCAGGTACAATTTTGTCTTTTAAAAAGCATTTCGACAGTTACACGGGTACAGAGGGATATGGGGCAAACCTAGACAATTGGGATTAGTTCAGGGATTGAACACAAAAGGACGGCATGAACAAGTTGGGCCGCAGGGCCCTGTTTCCATGCTGTAAACCTCTGTGATTCTATCTATGACTCTCCGAGATCCTTCAGGCTGAGTTTCAGGAGTTTGGAGAAAGATTAAGAATGGGACTCCAAAGATAGCAATTTTAGAATTCCTCCCAGTGCCACGTGTTACTGATACAGAAAGAGGAAGATAGTGTAGGTAAATGTGTGGCTGTCGAAGTGGTGGGAGAGGGAGGGGCATCCAGATTGGTTCCAGGGAAGGAATACCTGTACAAGATGGGCAAGTTACACCTGAAGGACCAATATTCAGATGAACAAATGCTTTTGAGGAGGGTTTATCCTAAACTAAAAGGGACGTGGGAATGAGAAAAATAACAGAAAAGTACAGAAATGGCAATGTCACCGTATACATACAGTGCAGAAAGAGGCCAGTTGGCTCTTTGAGTCAGCAGCGAACACAATCCCACCCAGGCCCTCTTCACGTAACCCCACATATTCATCCTGCTAATCCCGCAAACACTAGGGTCAATTTAGCATGGCCAATCAACCTAAAGCTTGTAAAACTTGCAATTTCCCAAAATGTGCAAGGAATCAAGATACTGCCTTCCAGAGGCTGATACTGGAGATGAGGGGGTTAGCCTGTGAAGAGAGATTGAATAGACTGGGTCTGTGCTCGTTGGAGTTTGGAAGGATTAGGGGGGATCTTATAGAGACATAGAAGATAATGAAGGGGTTGGATAGGGTCGAGGTAGAAAGATTCTTCCCGCTTTGAAAGGATAGCAAGACTGGAGGGCACAGCCTCAAGATAAGTGGGGGGCAGTTTAGAACGGAGTTGAGGAGGAACTTCTTCACTCAAAGGGTGGTGAATCTCTGGAATTCTCTGCCCATTGAAGTGGTGGAGGCTGCCTTGCTGAATATAGTTAAGTCACGGGTAGATAGGTTTCTGATAGACAGGGGAATTAAGGGTTATGGGGAGAAAGCGGGAAAGTGGAACTGATCCACGACAGATCAGCCATGATCTTATTGAATGGCGGGCAGGCTCGAAGGGCTAGATGGCCGACTCCTGCTCCTATTTCTTATGTTCTTATGTTAAAGGGACATCTGTATTGTGGGTGACTTTCATCAGCAGCGAGATTGGGAGAGTCAGATTAGTCACAATGCAATAGAGGAAGAATTGCTGGAATGGACAAGTGAAAAACTATTGTCCTTATGTACCGGCCGAGATGGTTTTCTCAAGCTATACATTAAGGAACCAACAAGGGCCATCTCGGACTGGTAATTGTAGGCATGTAAAGAACAAGCTCCAGAAGTTGTTTATTCCTGTTTGGCACAAGAATAGTAAAGCAATTGTGGTCGTAGCATGGTTCACAAGTGCAATTAGAGAACAACTACAGCACAAACAGGCCCTTCGGCCCACAAGTTGTGCCGATCATGGAAGAAACATGCAAATCGGCAAGAAAAAGCAATGGTCCTGATGATTGGGAGCAGTTTAAAATTGGAGAACCAAGGGATTGATGAAGAAGGAAATAAAAAGAGTGTGAAAGAAAGAAAGATGGAGGATAATATACAAACAGACTATAAAAGTTTTTACAGGGTGGAAAAAGGCCCTTTCCAGTCGGAAATGGGAGAATTCATCATGGGGAATAAAGACAGGGCCAAGGAATTAAATTCATACCTTGCTTCACAAAGGAAGATACGAATAATGTGCCCGAGATTCTGAGAGAAACAAGTTTCAGTGAGGAACTGAAGGAAATCAAAATCTTTTGGGCTCTGGACTGGTTCCTACAGATTGGAGAGTAGCTGATGTAAGCCTACTATTCAAAAAGGGAGGGAGAGAGAAAACAGGAGCGATAGACCAGTGAGCCGAACGACGGTACAGGGGAAATTGCGAGAGTCCATTACCAAGGATTTCATGACTCAGCGCCCGTGGGAATGGCCAGAACAATAAGGCAGAGAAGACACATTGAGTCTGTGGGACTGATCGAAGGATACATGTTGCTCAAGTTGAGGTGCATTCAAAATGGCCCAAAATCACGATGATGAAATGTGCCACGACTGAAAGAACCATTGAGGAGTTAGATGAATTAATGGCAAGATTTGGAAGGCCTGAACAACTGATACTGGAACACAACTTACATCCAAGGAATTTGTGGATTATGTTAAGAGTAACGATATACAGCACATAAAGACTGCCTCATATCATCCATCCACTAACGAACTAGTGCAGAAGCTTGTACAGTCACTGAAACATGTCAATGAACCATTAAAAGATGAAGGTTCATTATCCAGGAGAGTAAACAGATTTCTCAGGTCCGATTGGAACGTTATTCATTCAACAACACAAACCTTGCCGACAATATTGTTCGCAAAAGTCAAACTGAGAGCCAAATTTAATTCACTCACGGCATCTGTACCTGGGATTTAATGGGATTGAGGATTACAGATAGGCCTGGTAGGTAGGGATATGATCGGCGCAACTTGTGGGTCGAAGGGCCTGTTTATGCTGGAGTGTTCTATGTTCTATGAAAACAGTAGAGTGACAACAGCAGACACAAATGGCTGGTCGGGAACAGATATTGAAACAGGGGAGTTTTAAACAAGGAGACATCGTTTTAGTGAGGAACTATAGGTGAGAAGTGGCTACCTGCTAACATTCCAGCTAAAACAAGACCAATTTTACACTGTGCAATTTAACAGTGAGAGAATTTGGAGGAGGCACACAGAACAATTTCTTGCTTCAAAGAATGAATGAGCAGAGACAGGATCAGAAAGATTGATGACACAAACACAAGCTTGTGAAATTCCTGAACCAAGGATTACATCGGAACCGAGTTTAGTTTTTAAGTTTATTTAATAATGTCACAAAAGGTTGCTGCAGAAGGTTAGGGTGCACGGAGTTGGGGGTAGGGTGTTAGCGTGGATTGAGGATTGGTTATCTAACAGGAAGCAGAGAGTTGGTATCAATGGGTGCTATTCTGGTTGGCAGTTGGTGACTATTGGAGTGCCGCAGGGATCGGTGCTGGGGCCTCAGCTATTTACCATTTATATAGATGATCTGGAGGAGGGGGGCTGAGTGTAGGGTAACAAAATTTGCTGATGTCACGAAGATGAGTGGAAAAGCGAATTGCGTGGAGGACACGGAAAGTCTGCAGAGGGATCTGGATAGGCTGAGCCAGTGGGTGAGGACCTGGCAGATGGAGTATAATGTTGGCAAGTGTGAGGTTATCCACTTTGGTAGAAATAATAGTAGGAGGGATTATTATTTAAAGGGAGAAAAGCTGCAGCATGTTACGGTGCAGAGGGACCTGGGTGTCCATAGAACCATAGAACCATAGAACCCTACAGTGCAGAAACAGGCCCTTCGGCCCATCGAGTCTGCACCGAACACAATCCCACCCAGACCCTATCCCCATATCCCTACACATTTACCTGCTAATCCCTCTAACCTACACATCCCAGGACACTAAGGGGCAATTTTAGCATAGCCAATGAACCTAACCCGCACATCTTTGGACTGTGGGAGGAAACTGGAGCACCCGGAGAAAACCCACGCAGACACGAGGAGAATGTGCAAACTCCACACAGGCAGTGACCCAAGCCTGGAATCGAACCCAGGACCCTGGAGCTGTGAAGCAGCAGTGCTAACCACTGTGCTACCGTGCTGCCCTTGTGCACGAGTCGCAAAAACCCAGTCTGCAGGTGCAGCAGGTAATCAAGAAGGCGAATGGGATGCTGACCTTCATAGCGAGGGGGATTGAATATAAAAGCAGGGAGGTCTTGCTGCAGCTGTACAGGGCACTGGTGAGGCCGCAGCTGGAGTACTGTGTGCAGTTTTGGTCCCCTTATTTGCGAAAGGATATTTTGGCCTTGGAGGGAGTGCAGAGGAGGTTCACCAGGCTGATACCGGAGATGAGGGGGTTATGAATAGAGATTGAATAGAGTGGGCCTGTACTCGTTGGAGTTTTGAAGGCTGAGGGGAGATCTTATAGAGACTTACAAGATAATGAAGGGGCTAGATAGGGTTGAGGTAGAGAGATTCTTTCCACTTAGAAAGGATAGCAGGACTAGAGGGCACAGCCTCAAAATAAGCCGGGGGGGCAGTTTAGAACGGAGTTCAGGAGGAACTTCTTCACTCAAAGGGTGGTGAATCTCTGGAATTCTCTGCCCGGTGAAGTGGTGGAGTCTACCTTGTTGAGTATATTTAAGTCACGGGTAGGTAGATTTCTGATAGGGGAATGAAGAGTTATGGGGAGAAAGTGGGAAAGTGGAACTGATCCACGACAGATCAGCCATGATCTTATTGAATGGCGGGGCAGGCTCGAAGGGCTAGATGGCCTACTCCTGCTCCTATTTCTTATGTTCTTTTGTCACAAGTAGGCTCACGTTAACACTGCATTGAAGTTACTGTGAAAATCCCCAAGCTGCCACCCTCTGGTGTATGCTCGGA
Source organism: Prionace glauca (assembly GCA_037974335.1). Classification (NCBI taxonomy): domain Eukaryota; kingdom Metazoa; phylum Chordata; class Chondrichthyes; order Carcharhiniformes; family Carcharhinidae; genus Prionace; species Prionace glauca. The sequence continues at coordinate 1,059,222 of CM075738.1, forward strand.
TACACCGAGGGAGAATTTAGCGTGGCCAACGCATCGAACCAGCACAAGCTTGACAGTGTGGTTGAGCAGAGAGATCTCGGTGTCCATGTGCATCGATCCCTGTAAGTTGGCACCCAGGTTCTTAAGAAGGCGTACGTTGTGTTAGCTTTTATTGGTCGAGGGATTGAATTTCAAACTATGGGAGGAAACCCACGCAGATACAAGAAGAATGTGCAAACTCCACACAGTCACCCAAGCTGGGAATCGAACCTGAGTCCCTGGCGCTGTGAGACAGCGGTGTTAACCACTGTGCCACCACCATTGTGCCACCTTATCAACTAATGTTTCATGCCACCTCTCTGCCATGCCTCCTAAAAGGCAGTTCATGTCACAAACCAAAGGCAAATGGGCGAATGTAAAATTCATTTCAGTGTATCTGTCCAAACAGCTCCAGGAATGTTGCCAGCACCTTCCTGGCCACTTGGGTGGATCTCAGTTTTGTTTGAGATAACATACTGAGCCAAAGGCAAGGCCATCTGCTTCAACTGATTTGGAAATTAATGAGTTTTTTTTCAACCGTTTCACGATAAAAAAAATCCCAGTCAACATGATATTGCAAAATATTGTGCAAAATATATTTCAACAAAATTGTGACTAAATTAACCATTGAGTTTGTCACTTAGCGCAACAGAAGCAAATCAGTAATGTGAATAACATGGTACAAATTTAAATATTTAGGAAGAACTCCAACACCATTTTTTTCTGAATTCTTTCACTGAATCATAAGAACATAAGAACATAAGAAATAGGAGCAGGAGTAGGCCATCTGGCCCTTCGAGCCTGTCCCGCCATTCAATAAGATCATGGCTGATCTGTCGTGACTCAGCTCCACCTTCCCGCCCTCTCCCCATAACCCTTAATCCCTTCTCTTATCAAAAACCCATCAACCCGTTTCTTAAAAATATTTAGCGAGGCAGCCTCCACCACTTCAACGGGCAGAGAATTCCAGAGATTCACCACCCTTTGAGTGAAGAGGTTCCTCCTCAACTCTGTTCTAAACCGCCCCCCCTTTATCTTGAGGCTGTGCCCCCTAGTCCTACTGTCTTTTTTGAGCGGGAACAGTCTCTCCACCTCTATCCTATCCATCCCATTCATCATCTTATACGTCTCAATGAGATCTCCCCTCATTCTCCTAAACTCTAACGAGTACAAGCCTAGTTTATTCAGCCTCTCCTCATAGCTCAATCCCCTCAACTCCGATATCAGCCGAGTAAACCTCCTCTGCACTCCCTCCAAGGCCAAAACATCCTTGCGCAGGTGCGGCGCCCAAAACTGCACACAGTACTCCAGCTGCGGCCTCACCAATGCCCTATACAGCTGCAGCAAGACCTCCCTACTTTTATATTCAATCCCCCTCGCTATGAAGGCCAGCATCCCATTCGCCTTCCTGACCACCTGCTGCACCTGCAAGCTGGGTTTTTGCGACTCATGCACAAGGACCCCGAGGTCCCTCTGCACCGTCGCCTGCTGCAGTTTTTCGCCCCGTAAGTAATAGTCCTTCCTACCATTCCTCCTACCAAAGTGGACCACCTCACACTTGCCAACATTAAATTCCATTTGCCATTTCCTGGCCCATTCGCCCAGCCTATCTAGATCCTTCTGCAGACTCTCCACACCCTCCGCACAATTTGCCTTTCCCCCAATCTTGGTGTCATCAGCAAATTTCGACACCCTGCACTCGGTTCCCTCCTCCAGATCATCTATATAAATGGTAAATAGCTGAGGCCCCAGCACCGACCCCTGGGGCACCCTACTAGTCACCAACCGCCAATCCGAATAGCATCCATTGACCCCCACTCTCTGCCTCCTATTTGACAACCAATCCTCTATCCACGCTAACACCCTACCCCCAACTCCATGTCCCCTGACCTTCTGCAATAACCTCTTGTGAGGTACCTTGTCAAACGCCTTCTGAAAATCCAGAAAGACCACATCCACCGGCTCTCCTCCATCCACTGCCCTAGACACATCCTCATAGAACTCCAGTAAATTTGTCAGACACGACTTCCCTTTAATGAAACCGTGTTGCGTCCGCCCTATCAAGCAATTCCCCTCAAGATGCCTCGCTATTTCCTCCTTAATGACGGTTTCTAACATTTTACCTACCACAGACGTTAAACTAACCGGCCTATAATTCCCCGCCTTTTGCCTGGCACCCTTCTTAAACAACGGCGTAACATTAGCCGTTTTCCAATCTTCCGGCACTTCCCCGGAATCCAGCGACGTCTGGAAAATAACCACCAAGGCATCCACTATCACCTCCGCCATTTCTTTCAGAACCCTCGGATGCATTCCATCCGGTCCTGGGGACTTGTCCACAATCAGCCCCTCCAGTCTGTCGAGCACCACCTCTCTAGTCACAGTAATGTCATTAAGACCCTCCATTCCTACCACCTTTCCATCGCTAACACCCGGCAAATTATTCACGTCCTCCTCCGTGAAGACAGAAACAAAGAAGTTATTCAAGACCTTAGCCATATCCCTATCCCCTACCACTAGCTCCCCTTTCTCATCCTCTAAAGGACCAACGTTTACCCTAGCCAGCCTCTTCCTTTTTATATATTTATAAAAACTCTTGCTATCCTTTTTTATATTAAGTGCTAGCCCAGCCTCATAGCTTCTCCTACCCTCCTTTATCAATTTCTTTGTCAATCTTTGTTGACATTTAAACCTTTCCCAATCCTCTTCTCGCCCACTGCTCTTAGCTACTCTAAACTCCTCCGCTTTTAACTTAACACTTTCCTTCACCTCCTTCGTTATCCACGGCTTATTACCTCTCCTCCTACTATCCTTTTTAACCATCGGAATAAATTTCTGCTGAGCACCAAGAAAGATCTCCTTAAAGATCGTCCACTGCTCCTCAGCAGACCTACCTTCCAACGCGTTCCCCCAGTCCACATTCGCCAATTCTTCTCTCATCCTATCGTACTCCCCTCTATTCAAACAAAGGACGCGTGTCTGGGAACCCACTTTCTCCTCCTCCATCTGCACCAGAAACTCCACCATACAATGATCACTCTCCCCAAGAGGATCCTTCACCGCAAGGTCCCTAATTCTACCCACCTCATTACATAGCACCAGATCCAAGATAGCTCGCTCCCTCGTCGGCTCCAACACACACTGTTCAAGGAAATTATCCCGGCAGCATTCCAAGAACTCCTCCTCGAGCCCACCTCGTCCAACATGGGTCGACCAATCAATATGCAGATTGAAATCTCCCATAACTACTGCCGTCCCATTCCTGCACGCTGCACTTATTTGCGCGTTAACAGCCCGCCCCACCTCCAGATCATTATTCGGGGGCCTATAGACGACACCCACTAGCGTCTTCCTCCCTTTTCTGTTCCTAACCTCCACCCACAACGATTCCACTTTCTGCTCCTTGGCTCCGATATCATCCCTTGCTACCACCTTGATACTATCCTTAATCAGCAGAGTTACGCCACCCCCTCTTTCCTCCTGCCTATCCTTCCTGAACACTTGATAACCCTGTACATTCATCTCCCAGTCCCTGTCACCTTGCAGCCACGTCTCTGTAATGGCCACCAGATCGTATCCATTTGTGTCGATCTGCGCCATCAGCTCATCCACTTTATTCCGAATGCTTCGTGCATTCAGATAAAGCGCTTTCATCCCAGCCTTCACCGGGACCCTACTTGCCGTAACGCCACCAATTGGGACATCCTTGGCCTCTTCCCTTACCTGTACCCTATCCTTAACTTTAGACCTCATAGCGTCACCTACCCTCGCACCCTCCCCCCCCCCTAATTAGTTTAAAGCCCTGTCTACAGTCCTCTTTACTCGATTCGCCAGCACTCTGGTCCCAGCACAGTTCAGACCAACCCCATCCTGCCCGAACAGGTCCCACCTACCCCAATACTGGTGCCAATGCCCCATAAATTCGAACCCATTCCTCCCACACCAATCCCTGAGCCACCCATTCACTTCCTTTATCCTGTCAACCCTACGCCCGTCTGCCCTCGGTTCAGGCAGTAGCCCAGAGATAACCACCTTGTCGGTTCTACTTTTTAATTCCATTCCCAGCTTCTCATACTCCCTCCCCAGATCCTCAGTCCGCATTTTGCCTACGTCGCCGGCACCCAAATGTACTACAACGACCGGGTTCTCACCCTCCCACTCCAGATTCCTCTGCAGCCCAGCTGCGACATCCTGTACCCGAGCACCAGGCAGACAACACACCCTTCTGTGCACTTTGTCATTGTGACAAAGGACAGTGTCAATACCCTTCACCCCACTATCCCCAATCACTACTACGTTCCTTTTCCCCTTCTCTTTGCCTATGTCCTGCTGCATCACTGTACCGTGTGCAGTTTGCTCACCAACCTCTCTTGCCTCGTCCTCTTCCAGACTGGAAGCAAGAACCTCAAACCTGTTATGCAGGTTAAGAGGCTGAGGCCTCCTCTCCTCACCCCCCTTCCTCCTCCCAGCAGCCCCCTTTTGTCCCTGACCCTTAGAGTTAGCCAGTCTAGGGGGGGGTGGATGTCACTTGCACCCCCTTGACAATGGCACCCTCTCTCCCCCTGATGAGCCTCAGTGTCTGTAGCTCAGAGGCCAGCTCATCCACCTTGAGCTGGAGCTCCTCCAGCAACCTGCACTTACTGCAGACATGGTCACTGGGAAGGACCCTGGGGTCCACCAGTTCCCACATCATACAGAAACCACACATCACATGCCCCTCCATTATTCACTGTAATTTTTTATGTGAAAAAATTTTTTCCTTGTTTCTTGCTGTAGTAGTATTGGAAAAAACATTTTTTTTTTTTCCTTGTTTTTTTTTCAAACGAACTCACCTGTCCTTTTTTCCCTCCAGCCCTTTTTGATATTAAGCCTTATTAGCTCACTCTGCTTCCCTCTCACTCCGCTGCCCGCTCAGACGCTGCCCGCTTTCTACACCAGGCCTCCTTTTAAACCTGGCGCTGATTAGAAGCAGGCTCGTCCACAACTCTGTTCTAAACTAGCAGTACATACAATAAAATAAATGCTTTAAACAGTTCTACAAAGAACAAAGTGCTTTAAACTTATTTTAAACAGGTTTTTAAAACCTGAGCTCCAATTTGATGCATAACTCACAGCCACATCTATAAAATGGTCCAGGTCGCTCCGAAACCTCGGAAGAGATTTCTCACTTATCGCTGTACCACAATCAAATAAATATTGACTGGAGAATCACGACAGAAATAGTGCTGGAGCAGCACCGATAAGTCAGACTATCCTGGGTCGCTGTACCTGTGAGGAATATCTCTGTTTTGAAACCTTTTGTCTCAGAGGCATTGAGCTGAAATTGGGTTGGCGACACTTCAATGTATCCAGCAATTAGGGACGTTGTTTATTCCAATAATTTACTCCAAACCAACGTCCTACCATAGAGAGGTGGCAAATGCGGAGAAGTGAGAGGTGATTCACTTTGGAAGGAGTAACAGGAATACAGAGGACTGGACTAATGGTAAGTTAGAACTTAGAATCATAGAAAAACTACAGCACAAACAGGCCCTACGGCCCACAGGTTGCGCCAATCTTATCTCTACCAACTAGGCCTACCTCTAACCCTCAATCCTATTAAGTCCCATGTGCTCATCCAGAAGTCTCTTAAAAGACCCCAGCGAGTTCGTCTCCACCACCACTGACGGCAGCCGATTCCATTCACACACCACCCTCTGAGAGAAAAACTTACATAAGAACATAAGAACATAAGAACATAAGAAATAGGAGCAGGAGTAGGCCATCTGGCCCTTCGAGCCTGCCCCGCCATTCAATAAGATCATGGGTGATCTGTCGCTGCTCAGTTCCACTTTCCCGCCCTCTCCCCATAACCCTTAATCCCCTCTCTTATCAAAAACCCATCAACCCGCATCTTAAAAATATTTAGCGAGGCAGCCTCCACCACTTCAACGGGTAGAGAATTCCAGAGATTCACCACCCTTTGAGTGAAGAAGTTCCTCCTCAACTCCGTTCTAAACCGCCTCCCTTTACCTTGAGGCTGTGCCCTGGCCATCAGTGGAATCTTAATTCCAGATATTTTTCATTGAATTCAAATTCCACCATCTGCCGAGGCGGGATTTGAACCCGGGTTCCCAGAACGTTCACTCAGCTTCTGGATTAACAATCTAATGATAATCCCACCAGGTTTGGCCTTGGAGGGAGTGCAGAGGAGGTTTACTAGGCTGATACTGGAGTTGAGGGGATTGAGCTATGAGGAGAGGCTGAATAAACTAGGCTTGTACTTGTTAGAGTTGAGAAGAATGAGGGGAGATCTCATTGAGACGTATAAGATGATGAATGGGATGGATAGGATAGAGGTGGAGAGACTCTTCCCGCTCAGAAAGGATAGTAGGACTAGGGGGCACAGCCTCAAGGTAAAGGGGGGGGGGCGGTATAGAACAGAGTTGAGGAGGAACTTCTTCACTCAAAGGGTGGTGAATCTCTGGAATTCTCTGCCTGTTGAAGTGGTGGAGGCTGCCTCGCTAAATATTTTTAAGACGCGGGTTGATGGGTTTTTGATAAGAGAGGGGATTAAGGGTTATGGGGAGAGGGCGGGAAGGTGGAGCTGAGTCACGACAGATCAGCCATGATCTTATTGAATGGCGGGGCAGGCTCGAAGGGCCAGATGTCCTACTCCTGCTCCTATTTCTTATGTTCTTATGTTCACAGCGCCAGGGACCCGGGTTCCATTCACGGTGACACAGTGGGTTAGCACTGCTGTCTCACAGTCCCAGGGACCCGGGTTCCATTCCCGGTGACACAGTGGTTAGCACTGCTGTCTCACAGTGCCAGGGACCCGGGTTCCATTCCCGGTGACACAGTGGGTTAGCACTGCTGCCTCACAGTGCCAGGGACCCGGGTTCCACTCCCGGTGACAGAGTGGGTTAGCGCTGCTGTCTCACAGCGCCAGGGACCCGGGTTCCATTCCCGGTGACACAGTGGGTTAGCACTGCTGTCTCACAGTGCCAGGGACCCGGGTTCCATTCCCGGTGACACAGTGGGTTAGCACTGCTGTCTCACAGTGTCAGGGACCCGGGTTCCATTCCCGGTGACACAGTGGTTAGCACTGCTGTCTCACAGTGCCAGGGACCCGGGTTCCATTCCCGGTGACACAGTGGGTTAGCACTGCTGCCTCACAGTGCCAGGGACCCGGGTTCCACTCCCGGTGACAGAGTGGGTTAGCGCTGCTGTCTCACAGTCCCAGGGACCCGGGTTCCATTCCCGGTGACACAGTGGGTTAGCACTGCTGTCTCACAGTGCCAGGGACCCGGGTTCCATTCCCGGTGACACAGTGGGTTAGCACTGCTGTCTCACAGCGCCAGGGACCCGGGTTCCATTCCCGGTGACACAGTGGGTTAGCACTGCTGTCTCACAGCGCCAGGGACCCGGGTTCCATTCCCGGTGACACAGTGGGTTAGCACTGCTGTCTCACAGTGCCAGGGACCCAGGTTCCATTCCCGGTGACACAGTGGGTTAGCACTGCTGCCTCACAGTCCCAGGGACCCGGGTTCCATTCCCGGTGACACAGTGGGTTAGCACTGCTGCCTCACAGTCCCAGGGACACGGGTTACATTCCCGGTGACACAGTGGGTTAGCACTGCTGCCTCACAGCGCCAGGGACCCGGGTTCCATTCCCGGTGACACAGTGGGTTAGCACTGATGTCTCACAGTCCCAGGGACCCGGGCTCCATTCCCGGTGACACAGTGGGTTAGCACTGCTGTCTCACAGCGCCAGGGACCCGGGTTCCATTTCCGGTGACACAGTGGGTTAGCACTGTTGTCTCACAGCGCCAGGGACCCGGGTTCCATTCAAGGTGACACAGTGGGTTAGCACTGTTGTCTCACAGTCCCAAGGACCCGGGTTCCATTCCCAGTGACACAGTGGGTTAGCACTGCTGTCTCACAGTCCCAGGGACCCGGGATCCATTCCCGGTGACACAGTGGGTTAGCGCTGCTGCCTCACAGTGCCAGGGACCCGGGTTCCATTCCCGGTGACACAGTGGGCTAGCACTGCTGCCTCACAGCGCCAGGGACACGGGTTCCATTCCCGGTGACACAGTGGGTTAGCACTGCTGCCTCACAGCGCCAGGGACCCGGGTTCCATTCCCGGTGACACAGTGGATTAGCACTGCTGCCTCACAGTGCCAGGGACCCGGGTTCCATTCCCGGTGACACAGTGGGCTAGCACTGCTGCCTCACAGCGCCAGGGACACGGGTTCCATTCCCGGTGACACAGTGGGTTATCACTGCTGTCTCACAGCGCCAGGGACCCGGGTTCCATTCCCGGTGACACAGTGGGTTAGCACTGCTGCCTCACAGCGCCAGGGACCCGGGTTCCATTCCCGGTGACACAGTGGGTTAGCACGGCTGTCTCACAGCGCCAGGGACCCGGGTTCCATTCCCGGTGACACAGTGGGTTAGCACTGCTGCCTCACAGCGCCAGGGACCCGGGTTCCATTCCCGGTGACACAGTGGGTTAGCGCTGCTGTCTCACAGTCCCAGGGACCCGGGTTCCATTCCCAGTGACACAGTGGGTTAGCACTGCTGTCTCACAGTCCCAGGGACCCGGGTTCCATTCCCGGTGACACAGTGGGTTAGCACTGCTGTCTCACAGTGCCAGGGACCCGGGTTCCATTCCCAGTGACACAGTGGGTTAGCACTGCTGTCTCACAGTGCCAGGGACCCGGGTTCCATTCCCGGTGACACAGTGGGTTAGTACTGCTGCCTCACAGTCCCAGGGACCCGGGTTCCATTCCCAGTGACACAGTGGGTTAGCATTGCTGCCTCACAGCGCCAGGGACCCGGGTTCCATTCCCGGTGACACAGTGGGTTAGCACTGCTGTCTCACAGTGCCAGGGACCCGGGTTCCATTCCCGGTGACACAGTGGGTTAGCACTGCTGTCTCACAGTGCCAGGGACCCGGGTTCCATTCCCGGTGACACAGTGGGTTAGCGCTGCTGTCTCACAGTCCCAGGGACCCGGGTTCCATTCCCAGTGACACAGTGGGTTAGCACTGCTGTCTCACAGTCCCAGGGACCCGGGTTCCATTCCCGGTGACACAGTGGGTTAGCACTGCTGTCTCACAGCGCCAGGGACCCGGGTTCCATTCCCGGTGACACAGTGGGTTAGCACTGCTGCCTCACAGCGCCAGGGACCCGGGTTCCATTCCCGGTGACACAGTGGGTTAGCACGGCTGTCTCACAGCGCCAGGGACCCGGGTTCCATTCCCGGTGACACAGTGGGTTAGCACTGCTGCCTCACAGCGCCAGGGACCCGGGTTCCATTCCCGGTGACACAGTGGGTTAGCGCTGCTGTCTCACAGTCCCAGGGACCCGCGTTCCATTCCCAGTGACACAGTGGGTTAGCACTGCTGTCTCACAGCGCCAGGGACCCGGGTTCCATTCGCAGTGACACAGGGGGTTAGCACTGCTGTCTCACAGTCCCAGGGACACGGGTTCCATTCCCAGTGACACAGTGGGTTAGCGCTGATGTCTCACAGTCCCAGGGACCCGGGTTCCATTCCCGGTGACACAGTGGGTTAGCATTGCTGCCTCACAGTCCCAGGGACCCGGGTTCCATTCCCGGTGACACAGTGGGTTAGCACTGCTGTCTCACAGTCCCAGGGACCCGGATTCCATTCCCGGTGACACAGTGGGATAGCACTGCCGTCTCACAGCGCCACGGACCCGGGTTCCATTCCCAGTGACACAGTGGGTTAACACTGCTGTCTCACATTCCCAGGGACCAGGGTTCCATTCCCGCTGACACAGTGGGTTAGCACTGCTGTCTCACAGTGCCAGGGACCCGGATTCCATTCCCGATGACACAGTGGGTTAGCACTGCTGTCTCACAGTGCCAGGGACCCGGGTTCCATTCCCGGTGACACAGTGGGTTAGCACTGCTGTCTCACAGCGCCAGGGACCCGGGTTCCATTCCCGGTGACACAGTGGGTTAGCACTGCTGTCTCACAGCGCCAGGGACCCGGGTTCCATTCCCGGTGATACAGTGGGTTAGCACTGCTGTCTCACAGTGCCAGGGACCCAGGTTCCATTCCCGGTGACACAGTGGGTTAGCACTGCTGCCTCACAGTCCCAGGGACCCGGGTTCCATTCCCGGTGACACAGTGGGTTAGCACTGCTGCCTCACAGTCCCAGGGACACGGGTTACATTCCCGGAGACTCAGTGGGTTAGCACTGCTGCCTCACAGCGCCAGGGACCCGGGTTCCATTCCCGGTGACACAGTGGGTTAGCACTGCTGTCTCACAGTGCCAGGGACCCGGGCTCCATTCCCGGTGACACAGTGGGTTAGCACTGCTGTCTCACAGCGCCAGGGACCCGGGTTCCATTCCCAGTGACACAGTGGGTTAGCACTGCTGTCTCACAGCGCCAGGGACCCGGGTTCCATTCCCGGTGACACAGTGGGTCAGCACTGCTGTCTCACAGTCCCAAGGACCCGGGTTCCATTCCCAGTGACACAGTGGGTTAGCACTGCTGTCTCACAGTCCCAGGGACCCGGGTTCCATTCCCGTGACACAGTGGGTTAGCACGGCTGTCTCACAGTGCCAGGGACCCGGGTTCCATTCCCGGTGACACAGTGGGTTAGCACTGCTGTCTCACAGCGCCAGGGACACGGGTTCCATTCCCGGTGACACAGTGGGTTAGCACTGCTGCCTCACAGTCCCAGGGACCCGGGTTCCATTCCCCGTGACACAGTGGGTTAGCACTGCTGCCTCACAGTCCCAGGGACACGGGTTACAGTCCCGGTGACACAGTGGGTTAGCACTGCTGCCTCACAGCGCCAGGGACCCGGGTTCCATTCCCGGTGACACAGTGGGTTAGCACTGCTGTCTCACAGTGCCAGGGACCCGGGCTCCATTCCCGGTGACACAGTGGGTTAGCACTGCTGTCTCACAGCGCCAGGGACCCGGGTTCCATTTCCGGTGACAAAGTGGGTTAGCACTGCTGTCTCACAGCGCCAGGGACCCGGGTTCCATTCCCGGGGACACACTGGGTTAGCACTGCTGTCTCACAGCGCCAGGGACACGGGTTCCATTCCCGGTGACACAGTGGGTTAGCACTGCTGTCTCACAGTGCCAGGGACCCAGGTTCCATTCCCGGTGACACAGTGGGTTAGCACTGCTGCCTCACAGTCCCAGGGACCCGGGTTCCATTCCCGGTGACACAGTGGGTTAGCACTGCTGCCTCACCGCGCCAGGGACCCGGGTTCCATTCCCGGTGACACAGTGGGTTAGCACTGCTGTCTCACAGCGCCAGGGACCCGGGTTCCATTCCCGGTGACACAGTGGGTTAGCACTGCTGTCTCACAGTCCCAAGGACCCGGGTTCCATTCCCAGTGACACAGTGGGTTAGCACTGCTGTCTCACAGTCCCAGGGACCCGGGATCCATTCCCGGTGACACAGTGGGTTAGCGCTGCTGCCTCACAGTGCCAGGGACCCGGGTTCCATTCCCGCTGACACAGTGGACTAGCACTGCTGCCTCACAGCGCCAGGGACACGGGTTCCATTCCCGGTGACACAGTGGGTTAGCACTGCTGCCTCACAGCGCCAGGGACCCGGGTTCCATTCCCGGTGACACAGTGGGTTAGCACTGCTGCCTCACAGTGCCAGGGACCCGGGTTCCATTCCCGGTGACACAGTGGGCTAGCACTGCTGCCTCACAGCGCCAGGGACACGGGTTCCATTCCCGGTGACACAGTGGGTTATCACTGCTGTCTCACAGCGCCAGGGACCCGGGTTCCATTCCCGGTGACACAGTGGGTTAGCACTGCTGCCTCACAGCTCCAGGGACCCGGGTTCCATTCCCGGTGACACAGTGGGTTAGCACGGCTGTCTCACAGCGCCAGGGACCCGGGTTCCATTCCCGGTGACACAGTGGGTTAGCACTGCTGCCTCACAGCGCCAGGGACCCGGGTTCCATTCCCGGTGACACAGTGGGTTAGCACTGCTGTCTCACAGTCCCAGGGACCCGGGTTCCATTCCCGGTGACACAGTGGGTTAGCACTGCTGTCTCACAGTGCCAGGGACCCGGGTTCCATTCCCAGTGACACAGTGGGTTAGCACTGCTGTCTCACAGTGCCAGGGACCCGGGTTCCATTCCCGGTGACACAGTGGGTTATTACTGCTGCCTCACAGTCCCAGGGACCCGGGTTCCATTCCCGGTGACACAGTGGGTTAGCATTGCTGCCTCACAGCGCCAGGGACCCGGGTTCCATTCCCGGTGACACAGTGGGTTAGCACTGCTGTCTCACAGTGCCAGGGACCCGGGTTCCATTCCCGGTGACACAGTGGGTTAGCACTGCTGTCTCACAGTGCCAGGGACCCGGGTTCCATTCCCGGTGACACAGTGGGTTAGCGCTGCTGTCTCACAGTCCCAGGGACCCGGGTTCCATTCCCAGTGACACAGTGGGTTAGCACTGCTGTCTCACAGTCCCAGGGACCCGGGTTCCATTCCCGGTGACACAGTGGGTTAGCACTGCTGTCTCACAGCGCCAGGGACCCGGGTTCCATTCCCGGTGACACAGTGGGTTAGCACTGCTGCCTCACAGCGCCAGGGACCCGGGTTCCATTCCCGGTGACACAGTGGGTTAGCACGGCTGTCTCACAGCGCCAGGGACCCGGGTTCCATTCCCGGTGACACAGTGGGTTAGCACTGCTGCCTCACAGCGCCAGGGACCCGGGTTCCATTCCCGGTGACACAATGGGTTAGCGCTGCTGTCTCACAGTCCCAGGGACCCGGGTTCCATTCCCGGTGACACAGTGGGTTAGCACTGCTGTCTCACAGCGCCAGGGACCCGGGTTCCATTCCCAGTGACACAGGGGGTTAGCACTGCTGTCTCACAGTCCCAGGGACACGGGTTCCATTCCCAGTGACACAGTGGGTTAGCGCTGATGTCTCACAGTCCCAGGGACCCGGTTCCATTCCCGGTGACACAGTGGGTTAGCACTGCTGTCTCACAGCGCCACGGACCCGGGTTCCATTCCCAGTGACACAGTGGGTTAACACTGCTGTCTCACATTCCCAGGGACCCGGGTTCCATTCCCGCTGACACAGTGGGTTAGCACTGCTGTCTCACAGTGCCAGGGACCCGGATTCCATTCCCGATGACACAGTGGGTTAGCACTGCTGTCTCACAGTGCCAGGGACCCGGGTTCCATTCCCGGTGACACAGTGGGTTTGCACTGCTGTCTCACAGCGCCAGAGACCCGGGTTCCATTCCCGGTGACACAGTGGGTTAGCACTGCTGTCTCACAGCGCCAGGGACCCGGGTTCCATTCCCGGTGATACAGTGGGTTAGCACTGCTGTCTCACAGTGCCAGGGACCCAGGTTCCATTCCCGGTGACGCAGTGGGTTAGCACTGCTGCCTCACAGTCCCAGGGACCCGGGTTCCATTCCCGGTGACACAGTGGGTTAGCACTGCTGCCTCACAGTCCCAGGGACACGGGTTACATTCCCGGAGACTCAGTGGGTTAGCACTGCTGCCTCACAGCGCCAGGGACCCGGGTTCCATTCCCGGTGACACAGTGGGTTAGCACTGCTGTCTCACAGTGCCAGGGACCCGGGCTCCATTCCCGGTGACACAGTGGGTTAGCACTGCTGTCTCACAGCGCCAGGGACCCGGGTTCCATTCCCAGTGACACAGTGGGTTAGCACTGCTGTCTCACAGCGCCAGGGACCCGGGTTCCATTCCCGGTGACACAGTGGGTCAGCACTGCTGTCTCACAGTCCCAAGGACCCGGGTTCCATTCCCAGTGACACAGTGGGTTAGCACTGCTGTCTCACAGTCCCAGGGACCCGGGTTCCATTCCCGTGACACAGTGGGTTAGCACGGCTGTCTCACAGTGCCAGGGACCCGGGTTCCATTCCCGGTGACACAGTGGGTTAGCACTGCTGTCTCACAGCGCCAGGGACACGGGTTCCATTCCCGGTGACACAGTGGGTTAGCACTGCTGCCTCACAGTCCCAGGGACCCGGGTTCCATTCCCCGTGACACAGTGGGTTAGCACTGCTGCCTCACAGTCCCAGGGACACGGGTTACAGTCCCGGTGACACAGTGGGTTAGCACTGCTGCCTCACAGCGCCAGGGACCCGGGTTCCATTCCCGGTGACACAGTGGGTTAGCACTGCTGTCTCACAGTGCCAGGGACCCGGGCTCCATTCCCGGTGACACAGTGGGTTAGCACTGCTGTCTCACAGCGCCAGGGACCCGGGTTCCATTTCCGGTGACAAAGTGGGTTAGCACTGCTGTCTCACAGCGCCAGGGACCCGGGTTCCATTCCCGGGGACACACTGGGTTAGCACTGCTGTCTCACAGCGCCAGGGACACGGGTTCCATTCCCGGTGACACAGTGGGTTAGCACTGCTGTCTCACAGTGCCAGGGACCCAGGTTCCATTCCCGGTGACACAGTGGGTTAGCACTGCTGCCTCACAGTCCCAGGGACCCGGGTTCCATTCCCGGTGACACAGTGGGTTAGCACTGCTGCCTCACCGCGCCAGGGACCCGGGTTCCATTCCCGGTGACACAGTGGGTTAGCACTGCTGTCTCACAGCGCCAGGGACCCTGGTTCCATTCCCGGTGACACAGTGGGTTAGCACTGCTGTCTCACAGTCCCAAGGACCCGGGTTCCATTCCCAGTGACACAGTGGGTTAGCACTGCTGTCTCACAGTCCCAGGGACCCGGGATCCATTCCCGGTGACACAGTGGGTTAGCGCTGCTGCCTCACAGTGCCAGGGACCCGGGTTCCATTCCCGCTGACACAGTGGGCTAGCACTGCTGCCTCACAGCGCCAGGGACACGGGTTCCATTCCCGGTGACACAGTGGGTTAGCACTGCTGCCTCACAGCGCCAGGGACCCGGGTTCCATTCCCGGTGACACAGTGGGTTAGCACTGCTGCCTCACAGTGCCAGGGACCCGGGTTCCATTCCCGGTGACACAGTGGGCTAGCACTGCTGCCTCACAGCGCCAGGGACACGGGTTCCATTCCCGGTGACACAGTGGGTTATCACTGCTGTCTCACAGCGCCAGGGACCCGGGTTCCATTCCCGGTGACACAGTGGGTTAGCACTGCTGTCTCACAGTCCCAGGGACCCGGATTCCATTCCCGGTGACACAGTGGGATAGCACTGCCGTCTCACAGCGCCACGGACCCGGGTTCCATTCCCAGTGACACAGTGGGTTAACACTGCTGTCTCACATTCCCAGGGACCAGGGTTCCATTCCCGCTGACACAGTGGGTTAGCACTGCTGTCTCACAGTGCCAGGGACCCGGATTCCATTCCCGATGACACAGTGGGTTAGCACTGCTGTCTCACAGTGCCAGGGACCCGGGTTCCATTCCCGGTGACACAGTGGGTTAGCACTGCTGTCTCACAGCGCCAGGGACCCGGGTTCCATTCCCGGTGACACAGTGGGTTAGCACTGCTGTCTCACAGCGCCAGGGACCCGGGTTCCATTCCCGGTGATACAGTGGGTTAGCACTGCTGTCTCACAGTGCCAGGGACCCAGGTTCCATTCCCGGTGACACAGTGGGTTAGCACTGCTGCCTCACAGTCCCAGGGACCCGGGTTCCATTCCCGGTGACACAGTGGGTTAGCACTGCTGCCTCACAGTCCCAGGGACACGGGTTACATTCCCGGAGACTCAGTGGGTTAGCACTGCTGCCTCACAGCGCCAGGGACCCGGGTTCCATTCCCGGTGACACAGTGGGTTAGCACTGCTGTCTCACAGTGCCAGGGACCCGGGCTCCATTCCCGGTGACACAGTGGGTTAGCACTGCTGTCTCACAGCGCCAGGGACCCGGGTTCCATTCCCAGTGACACAGTGGGTTAGCACTGCTGTCTCACAGCGCCAGGGACCCGGGTTCCATTCCCGGTGACACAGTGGGTCAGCACTGCTGTCTCACAGTCCCAAGGACCCGGGTTCCATTCCCAGTGACACAGTGGGTTAGCACTGCTGTCTCACAGTCCCAGGGACCCGGGTTCCATTCCCGTGACACAGTGGGTTAGCACGGCTGTCTCACAGTGCCAGGGACCCGGGTTCCATTCCCGGTGACACAGTGGGTTAGCACTGCTGTCTCACAGCGCCAGGGACACGGGTCCATTCCCGGTGACACAGTGGGTTAGCACTGCTGCCTCACAGTCCCAGGGACCCGGGTTCCATTCCCCGTGACACAGTGGGTTAGCACTGCTGCCTCACAGTCCCAGGGACACGGGTTACAGTCCCGGTGACACAGTGGGTTAGCACTGCTGCCTCACAGCGCCAGGGACCCGGGTTCCATTCCCGGTGACACAGTGGGTTAGCACTGCTGTCTCACAGTGCCAGGGACCCGGGCTCCATTCCCGGTGACACAGTGGGTTAGCACTGCTGTCTCACAGCGCCAGGGACCCGGGTTCCATTTCCGGTGACAAAGTGGGTTAGCACTGCTGTCTCACAGCGCCAGGGACCCGGGTTCCATTCCCGGGGACACACTGGGTTAGCACTGCTGTCTCACAGCGCCAGGGACACGGGTTCCATTCCCGGTGACACAGTGGGTTAGCACTGCTGTCTCACAGTGCCAGGGACCCAGGTTCCATTCCCGGTGACACAGTGGGTTAGCACTGCTGCCTCACAGTCCCAGGGACCCGGGTTCCATTCCCGGTGACACAGTGGGTTAGCACTGCTGCCTCACCGCGCCAGGGACCCGGGTTCCATTCCCGGTGACACAGTGGGTTAGCACTGCTGTCTCACAGCGCCAGGGACCCGGGTTCCATTCCCGGTGACACAGTGGGTTAGCACTGCTGTCTCACAGTCCCAAGGACCCGGGTTCCATTCCCAGTGACACAGTGGGTTAGCACTGCTGTCTCACAGTCCCAGGGACCCGGGATCCATTCCCGGTGACACAGTGGGTTAGCGCTGCTGCCTCACAGTGCCAGGGACCCGGGTTCCATTCCCGCTGACACAGTGGACTAGCACTGCTGCCTCACAGCGCCAGGGACACGGGTTCCATTCCCGGTGACACAGTGGGTTAGCACTGCTGCCTCACAGCGCCAGGGACCCGGGTTCCATTCCCGGTGACACAGTGGGTTAGCACTGCTGCCTCACAGTGCCAGGGACCCGGGTTCCATTCCCGGTGACACAGTGGGCTAGCACTGCTGCCTCACAGCGCCAGGGACACGGGTTCCATTCCCGGTGACACAGTGGGTTATCACTGCTGTCTCACAGCGCCAGGGACCCGGGTTCCATTCCCGGTGACACAGTGGGTTAGCACTGCTGCCTCACAGCTCCAGGGACCCGGGTTCCATTCCCGGTGACACAGTGGGTTAGCACGGCTGTCTCACAGCGCCAGGGACCCGGGTTCCATTCCCGGTGACACAGTGGGTTAGCACTGCTGCCTCACAGCGCCAGGGACCCGGGTTCCATTCCCGGTGACACAGTGGGTTAGCACTGCTGTCTCACAGTCCCAGGGACCCGGGTTCCATTCCCGGTGACACAGTGGGTTAGCACTGCTGTCTCACAGTGCCAGGGACCCGGGTTCCATTCCCAGTGACACAGTGGGTTAGCACTGCTGTCTCACAGTGCCAGGGACCCGGGTTCCATTCCCGGTGACACAGTGGGTTATTACTGCTGCCTCACAGTCCCAGGGACCCGGGTTCCATTCCCGGTGACACAGTGGGTTAGCATTGCTGCCTCACAGCGCCAGGGACCCGGGTTCCATTCCCGGTGACACAGTGGGTTAGCACTGCTGTCTCACAGTGCCAGGGACCCGGGTTCCATTCCCGGTGACACAGTGGGTTAGCACTGCTGTCTCACAGTGCCAGGGACCCGGGTTCCATTCCCGGTGACACAGTGGGTTAGCGCTGCTGTCTCACAGTCCCAGGGACCCGGGTTCCATTCCCAGTGACACAGTGGGTTAGCACTGCTGTCTCACAGTCCCAGGGACCCGGGTTCCATTCCCGGTGACACAGTGGGTTAGCACTGCTGTCTCACAGCGCCAGGGACCCGGGTTCCATTCCCGGTGACACAGTGGGTTAGCACTGCTGCCTCACAGCGCCAGGGACCCGGGTTCCATTCCCGGTGACACAGTGGGTTAGCACGGCTGTCTCACAGCGCCAGGGACCCGGGTTCCATTCCCGGTGACACAGTGGGTTAGCACTGCTGCCTCACAGCGCCAGGGACCCGGGTTCCATTCCCGGTGACACAATGGGTTAGCGCTGCTGTCTCACAGTCCCAGGGACCCGGGTTCCATTCCCGGTGACACAGTGGGTTAGCACTGCTGTCTCACAGCGCCAGGGACCCGGGTTCCATTCCCAGTGACACAGGGGGTTAGCACTGCTGTCTCACAGTCCCAGGGACACGGGTTCCATTCCCAGTGACACAGTGGGTTAGCGCTGATGTCTCACAGTCCCAGGGACCCGGGTTCCATTCCCGGTGACACAGTGGGTTAGCACTGCTGTCTCACAGCGCCACGGACCCGGGTTCCATTCCCAGTGACACAGTGGGTTAACACTGCTGTCTCACATTCCCAGGGACCCGGGTTCCATTCCCGCTGACACAGTGGGTTAGCACTGCTGTCTCACAGTGCCAGGGACCCGGATTCCATTCCCGATGACACAGTGGGTTAGCACTGCTGTCTCACAGTGCCAGGGACCCGGGTTCCATTCCCGGTGACACAGTGGGTTTGCACTGCTGTCTCACAGCGCCAGGGACCCGGGTTCCATTCCCGGTGACACAGTGGGTTAGCACTGCTGTCTCACAGCGCCAGGGACCCGGGTTCCATTCCCGGTGATACAGTGGGTTAGCACTGCTGTCTCACAGTGCCAGGGACCCAGGTTCCATTCCCGGTGACGCAGTGGGTTAGCACTGCTGCCTCACAGTCCCAGGGACCCGGGTTCCATTCCCGGTGACACAGTGGGTTAGCACTGCTGCCTCACAGTCCCAGGGACACGGGTTACATTCCCGGAGACTCAGTGGGTTAGCACTGCTGCCTCACAGCGCCAGGGACCCGGGTTCCATTCCCGGTGACACAGTGGGTTAGCACTGCTGTCTCACAGTGCCAGGGACCCGGGCTCCATTCCCGGTGACACAGTGGGTTAGCACTGCTGTCTCACAGCGCCAGGGACCCGGGTTCCATTCCCAGTGACACAGTGGGTTAGCACTGCTGTCTCACAGCGCCAGGGACCCGGGTTCCATTCCCGGTGACACAGTGGGTCAGCACTGCTGTCTCACAGTCCCAAGGACCCGGGTTCCATTCCCAGTGACACAGTGGGTTAGCACTGCTGTCTCACAGTCCCAGGGACCCGGGTTCCATTCCCGTGACACAGTGGGTTAGCACGGCTGTCTCACAGTGCCAGGGACCCGGGTTCCATTCCCGGTGACACAGTGGGTTAGCACTGCTGTCTCACAGCGCCAGGGACACGGGTTCCATTCCCGGTGACACAGTGGGTTAGCACTGCTGCCTCACAGTCCCAGGGACCCGGGTTCCATTCCCCGTGACACAGTGGGTTAGCACTGCTGCCTCACAGTCCCAGGGACACGGGTTACAGTCCCGGTGACACAGTGGGTTAGCACTGCTGCCTCACAGCGCCAGGGACCCGGGTTCCATTCCCGGTGACACAGTGGGTTAGCACTGCTGTCTCACAGTGCCAGGGACCCGGGCTCCATTCCCGGTGACACAGTGGGTTAGCACTGCTGTCTCACAGCGCCAGGGACCCGGGTTCCATTTCCGGTGACAAAGTGGGTTAGCACTGCTGTCTCACAGCGCCAGGGACCCGGGTTCCATTCCCGGGGACACACTGGGTTAGCACTGCTGTCTCACAGCGCCAGGGACACGGGTTCCATTCCCGGTGACACAGTGGGTTAGCACTGCTGTCTCACAGTGCCAGGGACCCAGGTTCCATTCCCGGTGACACAGTGGGTTAGCACTGCTGCCTCACAGTCCCAGGGACCCGGGTTCCATTCCCGGTGACACAGTGGGTTAGCACTGCTGCCTCACAGTCCCAGGGACCCGGGTTCCATTCCCGGTGACACAGTGGGTTAGCACTGCTGTCTCACAGCGCCAGGGACCCTGGTTCCATTCCCGGTGACACAGTGGGTTAGCACTGCTGTCTCACAGTCCCAAGGACCCGGGTTCCATTCCCAGTGACACAGTGGGTTAGCACTGCTGTCTCACAGTCCCAGGGACCCGGGATCCATTCCCGGTGACACAGTGGGTTAGCGCTGCTGCCTCACAGTGCCAGGGACCCGGGTTCCATTCCCGCTGACACAGTGGGCTAGCACTGCTGCCTCACAGCGCCAGGGACACGGGTTCCATTCCCGGTGACACAGTGGGTTAGCACTGCTGCCTCACAGCGCCAGGGACCCGGGTTCCATTCCCGGTGACACAGTGGGTTAGCACTGCTGCCTCACAGTGCCAGGGACCCGGGTTCCATTCCCGGTGACACAGTGGGCTAGCACTGCTGCCTCACAGCGCCAGGGACACGGGTTCCATTCCCGGTGACACAGTGGGTTATCACTGCTGTCTCACAGCGCCAGGGACCCGGGTTCCATTCCCGGTGACACAGTGGGTTAGCACTGCTGCCTCACAGCTCCAGGGACCCGGGTTCCATTCCCGGTGACACAGTGGGTTAGCACGGCTGTCTCACAGCGCCAGGGACCCGGGTTCCATTCCCGGTGACACAGTGGGTTAGCACTGCTGCCTCACAGCGCCAGGGACCCGGGTTCCATTCCCGGTGACACAGTGGGTTAGCGCTGCTGTCTCACAGTCCCAGGGACCCGGGTTCCATTCCCAGTGACACAGTGGGTTAGCACTGCTGTCTCACAGTCCCAGGGACCCGGGTTCCATTCCCGGTGACACAGTGGGTTAGCACTGCTGTCTCACAGTGCCAGGGACCCGGGTTCCATTCCCAGTGACACAGTGGGTTAGCACTGCTGTCTCACAGTGCCAGGGACCCGGGTTCCATTCCCGGTGACACAGTGGGTTATTACTGCTGCCTCACAGTCCCAGGGACCCGGGTTCCATTCCCGGTGACACAGTGGGTTAGCATTGCTGCCTCACAGCGCCAGGGACCCGGGTTCCATTCCCGGTGACACAGTGGGTTAGCACTGCTGTCTCACAGTGCCAGGGACCCGGGTTCCATTCCCGGTGACACAGTGGGTTAGCACTGCTGTCTCACAGTGCCAGGGACCCGGGTTCCATTCCCGGTGACACAGTGGGTTAGCGCTGCTGTCTCACAGTCCCAGGGACCCGGGTTCCATTCCCAGTGACACAGTGGGTTAGCACTGCTGTCTCACAGTCCCAGGGACCCGGGTTCCATTCCCGGTGACACAGTGGGTTAGCACTGCTGTCTCACAGCGCCAGGGACCCGGGTTCCATTCCCGGTGACACAGTGGGTTAGCACTGCTGCCTCACAGCGCCAGGGACCCGGGTTCCATTCCCGGTGACACAGTGGGTTAGCACGGCTGTCTCACAGCGCCAGGGACCCGGGTTCCATTCCCGGTGACACAGTGGGTTAGCACTGCTGCCTCACAGCGCCAGGGACCCGGGTTCCATTTCCGGTGACACAATGGGTTAGCGCTGCTGTCTCACAGTCCCAGGGACCCGGGTTCCATTCCCGGTGACACAGTGGGTTAGCACTGCTGTCTCACAGCGCCAGGGACCCGGGTTCCATTCCCAGTGACACAGGGGGTTAGCACTGCTGTCTCACAGTCCCAGGGACACGGGTTCCATTCCCAGTGACACAGTGGGTTAGCGCTGATGTCTCACAGTCCCAGGGACCCGGGTTCCATTCCCGGTGACACAGTGGGTTAGCACTGCTGTCTCACAGCGCCACGGACCCGGGTTCCATTCCCAGTGACACAGTGGGTTAACACTGCTGTCTCACATTCCCAGGGACCCGGGTTCCATTCCCGCTGACACAGTGGGTTAGCACTGCTGTCTCACAGTGCCAGGGACCCGGATTCCATTCCCGATGACACAGTGGGTTAGCACTGCTGTCTCACAGTGCCAGGGACCCGGGTTCCATTCCCGGTGACACAGTGGGTTAGCACTGCTGTCTCACAGCGCCAGGGACCCGGGTTCCATTCCCGGTGACACAGTGGGTTAGCACTGCTGCCTCACAGCGCCAGGGACCCAGGTTCCATTCCCGGTGACAAAGTGGGTTCGCACTGCTGCCTCACAGCGCCAGGGACCCGGGTTCCATTCCCGGTGACACAGTGGGTTAGCACTGCTGTCTCACAGCGCCAGGGACCCGGGTTCCATTCCCGGTGATACAGTGGGTTAGCACTGCTGTCTCACAGTGCCAGGGACCCAGGTTCCATTCCCGTTGACACAGTGGGTTAGCACTGCTGCCTCACAGTCCCAGGGACCCGGGTTCCATTCCCGGTGACACAGTGGGTTAGCACTGCTGCCTCACAGTCCCAGGGACACGGGTTACATTCCCGGAGACTCAGTGGGTTAGCACTGCTGCCTCACAGCGCCAGGGACCCGGGTTCCATTACCGGTGACACAGTGGGTTAGCACTGCTGTCTCACAGTGCCAGGGACCCGGGCTCCATTCCCGGTGACACAGTGGGTTAGCACTGCTGTCTCACAGCGCCAGGGACCCGGGTTCCATTCCCGGTGACACAGTGGGTTAGCACTGCTGTCTCACAGCGCCAGGGACCCGGGTTCCATTCCCGGTGACACAGTGGGTCAGCACTGCTGGCTCACAGTCCCAAGGACCCGGGTTCCATTCCCAGTGACACAGTGGGTTTGCACTGCTGTCTCACAGTCCCAGGGACCCGGGTTCCATTCCCGTGACACAGTGGGTTAGCACGGCTGTCTCACAGTGCCAGGGACCCGTGTTCCATTCCCGGTGACACAGTGGGTTAGCACTGCTGTCTCACAGCGCCAGGGACACGGGTTCCATTCCCGGTGACACAGTGGGTTAGCAATGCTGTCTCAAAGTGCCAGGGACCCAGGTTCCATTCCCGGTGACACAGTGTGTTAGCACTGCTGCCTCACAGTCCCAGGGTCCCGGGTTCCATTCCCGGTGACACAGTGGGTTAGCACTGCTGCCTCACAGCGCCAGGGACCCGGGTTCCATTCCCGGTGACACAGTGGGTTAGCACTGCTGTCTCACAGTGCCAGGGACCCGGGCTCCATTCCCGGTGACACAGTGGGTTAGCACTGCTGTCTCACAGCGCCAGGGACCCGGGTTCCATTCCCGGTGACACAGTGGGTTAGCACTGCTGTCTCACAGCGCCAGGGACCCGGGTTCCATTCCCGGTGACACAGTGGGTTAGCACTGCTGTCTCACAGTCCCAAGGACCCGGGTTCCATTCCCAGTGACACAGTGGGTTAGCACTGCTGTCTCACAGTCCCAGGGACCCGGGTTCCATTCCCAGTGACACAGTGGGTTAGCACTGCTGTCTCACAGTCCCAGGGACCCGGGTTCCATTCCCAGTGACACAGTGGGTTAGCACTGCTGTCTCACAGTCCCAGGGACCCGGGTTCCATTCCCGGTGACACAGTGGGTTAGCACTGCTGTCTCACAGTGCCAGGGACCCGGGTTCCATTCCCACTGACACAGTGGGTTAGCACTGCTGTCTCACAGTGCCAGGGATCCGGGTTCCATTCCCGGTGACACAGTTGGTTAGTACTGCTGCCTCACAGTCCCAGGGACCCGGGTTCCATTCCCGGTGACACAGTGGGTTAGCAATGCTGCCTCACAGCGCCAGGGACCCGGGTTCCATTCCCGGTGACACAGTGGGTTAGCACTGCTGTCTCACAGTGCCAGGGACCCGGGTTCCATTCCCGGTGACACAGTGGGTTAGCGCTGCTGTCTCACAGTCCCAGGGACCCGGGTTCCATTCCCAGTGACACAGTGGGTTAGCACTGCTGTCTCACAGTCCCAGGGACCCGGGTTCCATTCCCGGTGACACAGTGGGTTAGCACTGCTGTCTCACAGCGCCAGGGACCCGGGTTCCATTCCCGGTGACACAGTGGGTCAGCACTGCTGCCTCACAGCGCCAGGGACCCGCGTTCCATTCCCGGTGACACAGTGGGTTAGCACGGCTGTCTCACAGCGCCAGGGACCCGGGTTCCATTCCCGGTGACACAGTGGGTTAGCACTGCTGCCTCACAGCGCCAGGGACCCGGGTTCCATTCCCGGTGACACAGTGGGTTAGCGCTGCTGTCTCACAGTCCCAGGGACCCGGGTTCCATTCCCAGTGACACAGTGGGTTAGCACTGCTGTCTCACAGCGCCAGGGACCCGTGTTCCATACCCGGTGACACAGGGGGTTAGCACTGCTGTCTCACAGTCCCAGGGACCCGGGTTCCATTCCCAGTGACACAGTGGGTTAGCGCTGATGTCTCACAGTCCCAGGGACCCGGGTTCCATTCCCGGTGACACAGTGGGTTAGCATTGCTGCCTCACAGTCCCAGGGACCCGGGTTCCATTCCCGGTGACACAGTGGGTTAGCACTGCTGTCTCACAGTCCCAGGGACCCGGGTTCCATTCCCGGTGACACAGTGGGTTAGCACTGCTGTCTCACAGCGCCACGGACCCGGGTTCCATTCCCAGTGACACAGTGGGTTAACACTGCTGTCTCACATTCCCAGGGACCCGGGTTCCATTCCCGCTGACACAGTGGGTTAGCACTGCTGTCTCACAGTGCCAGGGAACCGGGTTCCATTCCCGGTGACACAGTGGGTTAGCACTGCTGTCTCACAGTGCCAGGGAACCGGGTTCCATTCCCGGTGACACAGTGGGTTAGCACTGCTGCCTCACTGCGCCAGGGACCCGGGTTCCATTCCCGGTGACACAGTGGGTTAGCACTGCTGCCTCACAGCGCCAGGGACCCGGGTTCCATTCCCGGTGACACAGTGGGTTCGCACTGCTGTCTCACAGCGCCAGGGACCCGGGTTCCATTCCCGGTGACACAGTGGGTTAGCACTGCTGTCTCACAGCGCCAGGGACCCGGGTTCCATTCCCGGTGACACAGTGGGTTAGCACTGCTGTCTCACAGCGCCAGGGACCCGGGTTCCATTCCCGGTGACACAGTGGGATAGCACTGCTGTCTCACAGTCCCAGTGACCCGCGTTCCATTCCCAGTGACACTGTGGGTTAGCACTGCTGTCTCACAGTCCCAGAGACCCGGGTTCCATTCCCGGTGACACAGTGGGTTAGCACTGCTGTCTCACAGCGCCAGGGACCCGGGTTCCATTCCCGGGGACACAGTGGGTTAGCACTGCTGCCTCACAGCGCCAAGGACCCGGGTTCCAATCCCGGTGACACAGTGGGTTAGCACTCCTGTCTCACAGCGCCAGGGACCCGGGTTCCATTCCCGGTGACACAGTGGGTTAGCACTGCTGTCTCACAGTGCCAGGGACCCGGGTTCCATTCCCGGTGACACAGTGGGTTATCACTGCTGCCTCACAGTCCCAGGGACCCGGGTTCCATTCCCAGTGACAGAGTGGGTTAGCACTGCTGCCTCACAGCGCCAGGGACCCGGGTTCCATTCCCGGTGACACAGTGGGTTAGCACTGCTGTCTCACAGCGCCAGGGACCCGGGTTCCATTCCCGGTGACACAGTGGGTTAGCACTGCTGTCTCACAGTCCCAGGGACTCGGGTTCCATTACCGGTGACACAGTGGGTTAGCACTGCGGTCTCACAGCGCCACGGACCCGGGTTCCATTCCCAGTGACACAGTGGGTTAACACTGCTGTCTCACATTCCCAGGGACCCGGGTTCCATTCCCGTTGACACAGTGGGTTAGCACTGCTGTCTCACAGCGCCAGGGACCCGGGTTCCATTCCCGGTGACACAGTGGGTTAGCACTGCTGCCTCACATTCCCAGGGACTCGGGTTCCATTCCCAGTGACACAGTGGGTTAGCACTGCTGTCTCACAGCGCCAGGGACCCGGGTTCCATTCCCGGTGACACAGTGGGTTAGCACTGCTGCCTCACAGCGCCAGGGACCCGGGTTCCATTCCCGGTGACACAGTGGGTTAGCGCTGCTGTCTCACAGTCCCAGGGACCCGGGTTCCATTCCCGGTGACACAGTGGGTTAGCACTGCTGCCTCACAGCGCCAGGGACCCGGGTTCCATTCCCAGTGACACAGGGGGTTAGCACTGCTGTCTCACAGTCCCAGGGACACGGGTTCCATTCCCAGTGACACAGTGGGTTAGCGCTGATGTCTCACAGTCCCAGGGACCCGGGTTCCATTCCCGGTGACACAGTGGGTTAGCACTGCTGTCTCACAGCGCCACGGACCCGGGTTCCATTCCCAGTGACACAGTGGGTTAACACTGCTGTCTCACATTCCCAGGGACCCGGGTTCCATTCCCGCTGACACAGTGGGTTAGCACTGCTGTCTCACAGTGCCAGGGACCCGGATTCCATTCCCGATGACACAGTGGGTTAGCACTGCTGTCTCACAGTGCCAGGGACCCGGGTTCCATTCCCGGTGACACAGTGGGTTAGCACTGCTGTCTCACAGCGCCAGGGACCCGGGTTCCATTCCCGGTGACACAGTGGGTTAGCACTGCTGCCTCACAGCGCCAGGGACCCAGGTTCCATTCCCGGTGACAAAGTGGGTTCGCACTGCTGCCTCACAGCGCCAGGGACCCGGGTTCCATTCCCGGTGACACAGTGGGTTAGCACTGCTGTCTCACAGCGCCAGGGACCCGGGTTCCATTCCCGGTGATACAGTGGGTTAGCACTGCTGTCTCACAGTGCCAGGGACCCAGGTTCCATTCCCGTTGACACAGTGGGTTAGCACTGCTGCCTCACAGTCCCAGGGACCCGGGTTCCATTCCCGGTGACACAGTGGGTTAGCACTGCTGCCTCACAGTCCCAGGGACACGGGTTACATTCCCGGAGACTCACTGGGTTAGCACTGCTGCCTCACAGCGCCAGGGACCCGGGTTCCATTCCCGGTGACACAGTGGGTTAGCACTGCTGTCTCACAGTGCCAGGGACCCGGGCTCCATTCCCGGTGACACAGTGGGTTAGCACTGCTGTCTCACAGCGCCAGGGACCCGGGTTCCATTCCCGGTGACACAGTGGGTTAGCACTGCTGTCTCACAGCGCCAGGGACCCGGGTTCCATTCCCGGTGACACAGTGGGTCAGCACTGCTGTCTCACAGTCCCAAGGACCCGGGTTCCATTCCCAGTGACACAGTGGGTTAGCACTGCTGTCTCACAGTCCCAGGGACCCGGGTTCCATTCCCGTGACACAGTGGGTTAGCACGGCTGTCTCACAGTGCCAGGGACCCGTGTTCCATTCCCGGTGACACAGTGGGTTAGCACTGCTGTCTCACAGCGCCAGGGACACGGGTTCCATTCCCGGTGACACAGTGGGTTAGCAATGCTGTCTCAAAGTGCCAGGGACCCAGGTTCCATTCCCGGTGACACAGTGTGTTAGCACTGCTGCCTCACAGTCCCAGGGTCCCGGGTTCCATTCCCGGTGACACAGTGGGTTAGCACTGCTGCCTCACAGCGCCAGGGACCCGGGTTCCATTCCCGGTGACACAGTGGGTTAGCACTGCTGTCTCACAGTGCCAGGGACCCGGGCTCCATTCCCGGTGACACAGTGGGTTAGCACTGCTGTCTCACAGCGCCAGGGACCCGGGTTCCATTCCCGGTGACACAGTGGGTTAGCACTGCTGTCTCACAGCGCCAGGGACCCGGGTTCCATTCCCGGTGACACAGTGGGTTAGCACTGCTGTCTCACAGTCCCAAGGACCCGGGTTCCATTCCCAGTGACACAGTGGGTTAGCACTGCTGTCTCACAGTCCCAGGGACCCGGGTTCCATTCCCAGTGACACAGTGGGTTAGCACTGCTGTCTCACAGTCCCAGGGACCTGGGTTCCATTCCCAGTGACACAGTGGGTTAGCACTGCTGTCTCACAGTCCCAGGGACCCGGGTTCCATTCCCGGTGACACAGTGGGTTAGCACTGCTGTCTCACAGTGCCAGGGACCCGGGTTCCATTCCCACTGACACAGTGGGTTAGCACTGCTGTCTCACAGTGCCAGGGACCCGGGTTCCATTCCCGGTGACACAGTTGGTTAGTACTGCTGCCTCACAGTCCCAGGGACCCGGGTTCCATTCCCGGTGACACAGTGGGTTAGCAATGCTGCCTCACAGCGCCAGGGACCCGGGTTCCATTCCCGGTGACACAGTGGGTTAGCGCTGCTGTCTCACAGTCCCAGGGACCCGGGTTCCATTCCCAGTGACACAGTGGGTTAGCACTGCTGTCTCACAGTCCCAGGGACCCGGGTTCCATTCCCGGTGACACAGTGGGTTAGCACTGCTGTCTCACAGCGCCAGGGACCCGGGTTCCATTCCCGGTGACACAGTGGGTCAGCACTGCTGCCTCACAGCGCCAGGGACCCGCGTTCCATTCCCGGTGACACAGTGGGTTAGCACGGCTGTCTCACAGCGCCAGGGACCCGGGTTCCATTCCCGGTGACACAGTGGGTTAGCACTGCTGCCTCACAGCGCCAGGGACCCGGGTTCCATTCCCGGTGACACAGTGGGTTAGCGCTGCTGTCTCACAGTCCCAGGGACCCGGGTTCCATTCCCAGTGACACAGTGGGTTAGCACTGCTGTCTCACAGCGCCAGGGACCCGTGTTCCATACCCGGTGACACAGGGGGTTAGCACTGCTGTCTCACAGTCCCAGGGACCCGGGTTCCATTCCCAGTGACACAGTGGGTTAGCGCTGATGTCTCACAGTCCCAGGGACCCGGGTTCCATTCCCGGTGACACAGTGGGTTAGCATTGCTGCCTCACAGTCCCAGGGACCCGGGTTCCATTCCCGGTGACACAGTGGGTTAGCACTGCTGTCTCACAGTCCCAGGGACCCGGGTTCCATTCCCGGTGACACAGTGGGTTAGCACTGCTGTCTCACAGCGCCACGGACCCGGGTTCCATTCCCAGTGACACAGTGGGTTAACACTGCTGTCTCACATTCCCAGGGACCCGGGTTCCATTCCCGCTGACACAGTGGGTTAGCACTGCTGTCTCACAGTGCCAGGGAACCGGGTTCCATTCCCTGTGACACAGTGGGTTAGCACTGCTGTCTCACAGTGCCAGGGAACCGGGTTCCATTCCCGGTGACACAGTGGGTTAGCACTGCTGCCTCACTGCGCCAGGGACCCGGGTTCCATTCCCGGTGACACAGTGGGTTAGCACTGCTGCCTCACAGCGCCAGGGACCCGGGTTCCATTCCCGGTGACACAGTGGGTTCGCACTGCTGTCTCACTGCGCCAGGGACCCGGGTTCCATTCCCGCTGACACAGTGGGTTAGCACTGCTGTCTCACAGCGCCAGGGACCCGGGTTCCATTCCCGGTGACACAGTGGGTTAGCACTGCTGCCTCACAGCGCCAAGGACCCGGGTTCCAATCCCGGTGACACAGTGGGTTAGCACTCCTGTCTCACAGCGCCAGGGACCCGGGTTCCATTCCCGGTGACACAGTGGGTTAGCACTGCTGTCTCACAGTGCCAGGGACCCGGGTTCCATTCCCGGTGACACAGTGGGTTATCACTGCTGCCTCACAGTCCCAGGGACCCGGGTTCCATTCCCAGTGACAGAGTGGGTTAGCACTGCTGCCTCACAGCGCCAGGGACCCGGGTTCCATTCCCGGTGACACAGTGGGTTAGCACTGCTGTCTCACAGCGCCAGGGACCCGGGTTCCATTCCCGGTGACACAGTGGGTTAGCACTGCTGTCTCACAGTCCCAGGGACTCGGGTTCCATTACCGGTGACACAGTGGGTTAGCACTGCGGTCTCACAGCGCCACGGACCCGGGTTCCATTCCCAGTGACACAGTGGGTTAACACTGCTGTCTCACATTCCCAGGGACCCGGGTTCCATTCCCGTTGACACAGTGGGTTAGCACTGCTGTCTCACAGCGCCAGGGACCCGGGTTCCATTCCCGGTGACACAGTGGGTTAGCACTGCTGCCTCACATTCCCAGGGACTCGGGTTCCATTCCCAGTGACACAGTGGGTTAGCACTGCTGTCTCACAGCGCCAGGGACCCGGGTTCCATTCCCGGTGACACAGTGGGTTAGCACTGCTGCCTCACAGCGCCAGGGACCCGGGTTCCATTCCCGGTGACACAGTGGGTTAGCGCTGCTGTCTCACAGTCCCAGGGACCCGGGTTCCATTCCCGGTGACACAGTGGGTTAGCACTGCTGCCTCACAGCGCCAGGGACCCGGGTTCCATTCCCAGTGACACAGGGGGTTAGCACTGCTGTCTCACAGTCCCAGGGACACGGGTTCCATTCCCAGTGACACAGTGGGTTAGCGCTGATGTCTCACAGTCCCAGGGACCCGGGTTCCATTCCCGGTGACACAGTGGGTTAGCACTGCTGTCTCACAGCGCCACGGACCCGGGTTCCATTCCCAGTGACACAGTGGGTTAACACTGCTGTCTCACATTCCCAGGGACCCGGGTTCCATTCCCGCTGACACAGTGGGTTAGCACTGCTGTCTCACAGTGCCAGGGACCCGGATTCCATTCCCGATGACACAGTGGGTTAGCACTGCTGTCTCACAGTGCCAGGGACCCGGATTCCATTCCCGGTGACACAGTGGGTTAGCACTGCTGTCTCACAGCGCCAGGGACCCGGGTTCCATTCCCGGTGACACAGTGGGTTAGCACTGCTGCCTCACAGCGCCAGGGACCCAGGTTCCATTCCCGGTGACACAGTGGGTTCGCACTGCTGCCTCACAGCGCCAGGGACCCGGGTTCCATTCCCGGTGACACAGTGGGTTAGCACTGCTGTCTCACAGCGCCAGGGACCCGGGTTCCATTCCCGGTGATACAGTGGGTTAGCACTGCTGTCTCACAGTGCCAGGGACCCAGGTTCCATTCCCGTTGACACAGTGGGTTAGCACTGCTGCCTCACAGTCCCAGGGACCCGGGTTCCATTCCCGGTGACACAGTGGGTTAGCACTGCTGCCTCACAGTCCCAGGGACACGGGTTACATTCCCGGAGACTCAGTGGGTTAGCACTGCTGCCTCACAGCGCCAGGGACCCGGGTTCCATTCCCGGTGACACAGTGGGTTAGCACTGCTGTCTCACAGTGCCAGGGACCCGGGCTCCATTCCCGGTGACACAGTGGGTTAGCACTGCTGTCTCACAGCGCCAGGGACCCGGGTTCCATTCCCGGTGACACAGTGGGTTAGCACTGCTGTCTCACAGCGCCAGGGACCCGGGTTCCATTCCCGGTGACACAGTGGGTCAGCACTGCTGTCTCACAGTCCCAAGGACCCGGGTTCCATTCCCAGTGACACAGTGGGTTAGCACTGCTGTCTCACAGTCCCAGGGACCCGGGTTCCATTCCCGTGACACAGTGGGTTAGCACGGCTGTCTCACAGTGCCAGGGACCCGTGTTCCATTCCCGGTGACACAGTGGGTTAGCACTGCTGTCTCACAGCGCCAGGGACACGGGTTCCATTCCCGGTGACACAGTGGGTTAGCAATGCTGTCTCAAAGTGCCAGGGACCCAGGTTCCATTCCCGGTGACACAGTGTGTTAGCACTGCTGCCTCACAGTCCCAGGGTCCCGGGTTCCATTCCCGGTGACACAGTGGGTTAGCACTGCTGCCTCACAGCGCCAGGGACCCGGGTTCCATTCCCGGTGACACAGTGGGTTAGCACTGCTGTCTCACAGTGCCAGGGACCCGGGCTCCATTCCCGGTGACACAGTGGGTTAGCACTGCTGTCTCACAGCGCCAGGGACCCGGGTTCCATTCCCGGTGACACAGTGGGTTAGCACTGCTGTCTCACAGCGCCAGGGACCCGGGTTCCATTCCCGGTGACACAGTGGGTTAGCACTGCTGTCTCACAGTCCCAAGGACCCGGGTTCCATTCCCAGTGACACAGTGGGTTAGCACTGCTGTCTCACAGTCCCAGGGACCCGGGTTCCATTCCCAGTGACACAGTGGGTTAGCACTGCTGTCTCACAGTCCCAGGGACCTGGGTTCCATTCCCAGTGACACAGTGGGTTAGCACTGCTGTCTCACAGTCCCAGGGACCCGGGTTCCATTCCCGGTGACACAGTGGGTTAGCACTGCTGTCTCACAGTGCCAGGGACCCGGGTTCCATTCCCACTGACACAGTGGGTTAGCACTGCTGTCTCACAGTGCCAGGGACCCGGGTTCCATTCCCGGTGACACAGTTGGTTAGTACTGCTGCCTCACAGTCCCAGGGACCCGGGTTCCATTCCCGATGACACAGTGGGTTAGCAATGCTGCCTCACAGCGCCAGGGACCCGGGTTCCATTCCCGGTGACACAGTGGGTTAGCACTGCTGTCTCACAGTGCCAGGGACCCGGGTTCCATTCCCGGTGACACAGTGGGTTAGCGCTGCTGTCTCACAGTCCCAGGGTCCCGGGTTCCATTCCCAGTGACACAGTGGGTTAGCACTGCTGTCTCACAGTCCCAGGGACCCGGGTTCCATTCCCGGTGACACAGTGGGTTAGCACTGCTGTCTCACAGCGCCAGGGACCCGGGTTCCATTCCCGGTGACACAGTGGGTCAGCACTGCTGCCTCACAGCGCCAGGGACCCGCGTTCCATTCCCGGTGACACAGTGGGTTAGCACGGCTGTCTCACAGCGCCAGGGACCCGGGTTCCATTCCCGGTGACACAGTGGGTTAGCACTGCTGCCTCACAGCGCCAGGGACCCGGGTTCCATTCCCGGTGACACAGTGGGTTAGCGCTGCTGTCTCACAGTCCCAGGGACCCGGGTTCCATTCCCAGTGACACAGTGGGTTAGCACTGCTGTCTCACAGCGCCAGGGACCCGTGTCCCATACCCGGTGACACAGGGGGTTAGCACTGCTGTCTCACAGTCCCAGGGACCCGGGTTCCATTCCCAGTGACACAGTGGGTTAGCGCTGATGTCTCACAGTCCCAGGGACCCGGGTTCCATTCCCGGTGACACAGTGGGTTAGCATTGCTGCCTCACAGTCCCAGGGACCCGGGTTCCATTCCCGGTGACACAGTGGGTTAGCACTGCTGTCTCACAGTCCCAGGGACCCGGGTTCCATTCCCGGTGACACAGTGGGTTAGCACTGCTGTCTCACAGCGCCACGGACCCGGGTTCCATTCCCAGTGACACAGTGGGTTAACACTGCTGTCTCACATTCCCAGGGACCCGGGTTCCATTCCCGCTGACACAGTGGGTTAGCACTGCTGTCTCACAGTGCCAGGGAACCGGGTTCCATTCCCTGTGACACAGTGGGTTAGCACTGCTGTCTCACAGTGCCAGGGAACCGGGTTCCATTCCCGGTGACACAGTGGGTTAGCACTGCTGCCTCACTGCGCCAGGGACCCGGGTTCCATTCCCGGTGACACAGTGGGTTAGCACTGCTGCCTCACAGCGCCAGGGACCCGGGTTCCATTCCCGGTGACACAGTGGGTTCGCACTGCTGTCTCACAGCGCCAGGGACCCGGGTTCCATTCCCGGTGACACAGTGGGTTAGCACTGCTGTCTCACAGCGCCAGGGACCCGGGTTCCATTCCCGGTGACACAGTGGGTTAGCACTGCTGTCTCACAGCGCCAGGGACCCGGGTGCCATTCCCGGTGACACAGTGGGATAGCACTGCTGTCTCACAGTCCCAGTGACCCGCGTTCCATTCCCAGTGACACTGTGGGTTAGCACTGCTGTCTCACAGTCCCAGAGACCCGGGTTCCATTCCCGGTGACACAGTGGGTTAGCACTGCTGTCTCACAGCGCCAAGGACCCGGGTTCCAATCCCGGTGACACAGTGGGTTAGCACTCCTGTCTCACAGCGCCAGGGACCCGGGTTCCATTCCCGGTGACACAGTGGGTTAGCACTGCTGTCTCACAGTGCCAGGGACCCGGGTTCCATTCCCGGTGACACAGTGGGTTAGCACTGCTGCCTCACAGTCCCAGGGACCCGGGTTCCATTCCCAGTGACACAGTGGGTTAGCACTGCTGCCTCACAGCGCCAGGGACCCGGGTTCCATTCCCGGTGACACAGTGGGTTAGCACTGCTGTCTCACAGCGCCAGGGACCCGGGTTCCATTCCCGGTGACACAGTGGGTTAGCACTGCTGTCTCACAGTCCCAGGGACTCGGGTTCCATTACCGGTGACACAGTGGGTTAGCACTGCGGTCTCACAGCGCCACGGACCCGGGTTCCATTCCCAGTGACACAGTGGGTTAACACTGCTGTCTCACATTCCCAGGGACCTGGGTTCCATTCCCGTTGACACAGTGGGTTAGCACTGCTGTCTCACAGCGCCAGGGACCCGGGTTCCATTCCCGGTGACACAGTGGGTTAGCACTGCTGCCTCACATTCCCAGGGACTCTGGTTCCATTCCCAGTGACACAGTGGGTTAGCACTGCTGTCTCACAGCGCCAGGGACCCGGGTTCCATTCCCGGTGACACAGTGGGTTAGCAGTGCTGTCTCACAGTCCCAGGGACTCGGGTTCCATTCCCAGTGACACAGTGGGTTAGCACTGCTGTCTCACAGTGCCAGGGACCCGGGTTCCATTCCCGGTGACACAGTGGGTTAGCACTGCTGTCTCACAGCGCCAGGGACCCGGGTTCCATTCCCGGTGACACAGTGGGTTAGCACTGCTGCCTCACAGCGCCAGGGACCCGGGTTCCATTCCCAGTGACACAGTGGGTTAACACTGCTGTCTCACAGTCCCAGGGACCCGGATTCCATTCCCGGTGACACAGTGGGTTAACGCTGCTGTCTCACAGTCCCAGGGACCCGGGTTCCATTCCCGGTGACGCAGGGGGTTAGCACTGCTGCCTCACAGTCCCAGGGACCCGGGTACCATTGCCGGTGACAGAGTGGGTTAGCAGTGCTGCCTCACAGTGCCAGGGACACGGGTTCGATTCCCGGTGACACAGTGGGTTAGCACTGCTGTCTCACAGTCCCAGGGACCCGGGTTCCATTCCCGGTGACACAGTGGGTTAGCACTGCTGTCTCACAGTCCCAGGGACCCGGGTTCCATTCCCTGTGACACAGTGGGTTAGCACTGCTGTCTCACAGTGCCAGGGACCCGGGTTCCATTCCCGGTGACACAGGTGGGTTAGCACTGCTGCCTCACAGTCCCAGGGACCCGGGTTCCATTCCCGGTGACACAGTGGGTTAGCACTGCTGTCTCACAGCGCCACGGACCCGGGTTCCATTCCCAGTGACACAGTGGGTTAACACTGCTGTCTCACATTCCCAGGGACCCGGGTTCCATTCCCGCTGACACAGTGGGTTAGCACTGCTGTCTCACAGTGCCAGGGACCCGGATTCCATTCCCGATGACACAGTGGGTTAGCACTGCTGTCTCACAGTGCCAGGGACCCGGGTTCCATTCCCGGTGACACAGTGGGTTAGCACTGCTGTCTCACAGCGCCAGGGACCCGGGTTCCATTCCCGGTGACACAGTGGGTTAGCACTGCTGCCTCACAGCGCCAGGGACCCAGGTTCCATTCCCGGTGACAAAGTGGGTTCGCACTGCTGCCTCACAGTGCCAGGGACCCGGGTTCCATTCCCGGTGACACAGTGGGTTAGCACTGCTGTCTCACAGCGCCAGGGACCCGGGTTCCATTCCCGGTGATACAGTGGGTTAGCACTGCTGTCTCACAGTGCCAGGGACCCAGGTTCCATTCCCGGTGACACAGTGGGTTAGCACTGCTGCCTCACAGTCCCAGGGACCCGGGTTCCATTCCCGGTGACACAGTGGGTTAGCACTGCTGCCTCACAGTCCCAGGGACACGGGTTACATTCCCGGAGACTCAGTGGGTTAGCACTGCTGCCTCACAGCGCCAGGGACCCGGGTTCCATTCCCGGTGACACAGTGGGTTAGCACTGCTGTCTCACAGTGCCAGGGACCCGGGCTCCATTCCCGGTGACACAGTGGGTTAGCACTGATGTCTCACAGCGCCAGGGACCCGTGTTCCATTCCCGGTGACACAGTGGGTTAGCACTGCTGTCTCACAGCGCCAGGGACCCGGGTTCCATTCCCGGTGACACAGTGGGTCAGCACTGCTGTCTCACAGTCCCAAGGACCCGGGTTCCATTCCCGTGACACAGTGGGTTAGCACGGCTGTCTCACAGTGCCAGGGACCCGGGTTCCATTCCCGGTGACACAGTGGGTTAGCACTGCTGTCTCACAGCGCCAGGGACATGGGTTCCATTCCCGGTGACACAGTGGGTTAGCAATGCTGTCTCAAAGTGCCAGGGACCCAGGTTCCATTCCCGGTGACACAGTGGGTTAGCACTGCTGCCTCACAGTCCCAGGGACCCGGGTTCCATTCCCGGTGACACAGTGGGTTAGCACTGCTGCCTCACAGCGCCAGGGACCCGTGTTCCATTCCCGGTGACACAGTGGGTTAGCACTGCTGTCTCACAGTGCCAGGGACCCGGGCTCCATTCCCGGTGACACAGTGGGTTAGCACTGCTGTCTCACAGCGCCAGGGACCCGGGTTCCATTCCCGGTGACACAGTGGGTTAGCACTGCTGTCTCACAGCGCCAGGGACCCGGGTTCCATTCCCGGTGACACAGTGGGTTAGCACTGCTGTCTCACAGTCCCAAGGACCCGGGTTCCATTCCCAGTGACACAGTGGGTTAGCACTGCTGTCTCACAGTCCCAGGGACCCGGGTTCCATTCCCAGTGACACAGTGGGTTAGCACTGCTGTCTCACAGTGCCAGGGACCCGGGATCCATTCCCGGTGACACAGTGGGTTAGCACTGCTGTCTCACAGTCCCAGGGACCCGGGTTCCATTCCCGGTGACACAGTGGGTTAGCACTGCTGCCTCACAGCGCCAGGGACCCGGGTTCCATTCCCGGTGACACAGTGGGTTAGCACTGCTGCCTCACAGTGCCAGGGACCCGGGTTCCATTCCCGGTGACACAGTGGGCTAGCACTGCTGCCTCACAGCGCCAGGGACCCGGGTTCCATTCCCGGTGACACAGTGGGTTATCACTGCTGTCTCACAGCGCCAGGGACCCGGGTTCCATTCCCGGTGACACAGTGGGTTAGCACTGCTGTCTCACAGTCCCAGGGACCCGGGTTCCATTCCCGGTGACACAGTGGGTTAGCACTGCTGTCTCACAGTGCCAGGGACCCGGGTTCCATTCCCGGTGACACAGTTGGTTAGTACTGCTGCCTCACAGTCCCAGGGACCCGGGTTCCATTCCCGGTGACACAGTGGGTTAGCACTGCTGCCTCACAGCGCCAGGGACCGGGTTCCATTCCCGGTGACACAGTGGGTTAGCACTGCTGTCTCACAGTGCCAGGGACCCGGGTTCCATTCCCGGTGACACAGTGGGTTAGCGCTGCTGTCTCACAGTCCCAGGGACCCGGGTTCCATTCCCAGTGACACAGTGGGTTAGCACTGCTGTCTCACAGTCCCAGGGACCCGGGTTCCATTCCCGGTGACACAGTGGGTTAG
Organism: Prionace glauca; assembly: GCA_037974335.1. Classification (NCBI taxonomy): domain Eukaryota; kingdom Metazoa; phylum Chordata; class Chondrichthyes; order Carcharhiniformes; family Carcharhinidae; genus Prionace; species Prionace glauca. Next base: position 1,096,700 of record CM075738.1, read on the forward strand.
CACTGCTGTCTCACAGCGCCAGGGACCCGGGTTCCATTCCCGGTGACACAGTGGGTCAGCACTGCTGCCTCACAGCGCCAGGGACCCGCGTTCCATTCCCGGTGACACAGTGGGTTAGCACGGCTGTCTCACAGCGCCAGGGACCCGGGTTCCATTCCCGGTGACACAGTGGGTTAGCACTGCTGCCTCACAGTGCCAGGGACCCGGGTTCCATTCCCGGTGACACAGTGGGTTAGCGCTGCTGTCTCACAGTCCCAGGGACCCGGGTTCCATTCCCAGTGACACAGTGGGTTAGCACTGCTGTCTCACAGCGCCAGGGACCCGTGTTCCATACCCGGTGACACAGGGGGTTAGCACTGCTGTCTCACAGTCCCAGGGACCCGGGTTCCATTCCTAGTGACACAGTGGGTTAGCGCTGATGTCTCACAGTCCCAGGGACCCGGGTTCCATTCCCGGTGACACAGTGGGTTAGCATTGCTGCCTCACAGTCCCAGGGACCCGGGTTCCATTCCCGGTGACACAGTGGGTTAGCACTGCTGTCTCACAGCGCCACGGACCCGGGTTCCATTCCCAGTGACACAGTGGGTTAACACTGCTGTCTCACATTCCCAGGGACCCGGGTTCCATTCCCGCTGACACAGTGGGTTAGCACTGCTGTCTCACAGTGCCAGGGAACCGGGTTCCATTCCCGGTGACACAGTGGGTTAGCACTGCTGTCTCACAGTGCCAGGGAACCGGGTTCCATTCCCGGTGACACAGTGGGTTAGCACTGCTGCCTCACTGCGCCAGGGACCCGGGTTCCATTCCCGGTGACACAGTGGGTTAGCACTGCTGCCTCACAGCGCCAGGGACCCGGGTTCCATTCCCGGTGACACAGTGGGTTCGCACTGCTGCCTCACAGCGCCAGGGACCCGGGTTCCATTCCCGGTGACACAGTGGGTTAGCACTGCTGCCTCACAGCGCCAGGGACCGGGTTCCATTCCCGGTGACACAGTGGGTTAGCACTGCTGTCTCACAGTGCCAGGGACCCGGGTTCCATTCCCGGTGACACAGTGGGTTAGCGCTGCTGTCTCACAGTCCCAGGGACCCGGGTTCCATTCCCAGTGACACAGTGTGTTAGCACTGCTGTCTCACAGTCCCAGGGACCCGGGTTCCATTCCCGGTGACACAGTGGGTTAGCACTGCTGTCTCACAGCGCCAGGGACCCGGGTTCCATTCCCGGTGACACAGTGGGTCAGCACTGCTGCCTCACAGCGCCAGGGACCCGCGTTCCATTCCCGGTGACACAGTGGGTTAGCACGGCTGTCTCACAGCGCCAGGGACCCGGGTTCCATTCCCGGTGACACAGTGGGTTAGCACTGCTGCCTCACAGTGCCAGGGACCCGGGTTCCATTCCCGGTGACACAGTGGGTTAGCGCTGCTGTCTCACAGTCCCAGGGACCCGGGTTCCATTCCCAGTGACACAGTGGGTTAGCACTGCTGTCTCACAGCGCCAGGGACCCGTGTTCCATACCCGGTGACACAGGGGGTTAGCACTGCTGTCTCACAGTCCCAGGGACCCGGGTTCCATTCCTAGTGACACAGTGGGTTAGCGCTGATGTCTCACAGTCCCAGGGACCCGGGTTCCATTCCCGGTGACACAGTGGGTTAGCATTGCTGCCTCACAGTCCCAGGGACCCGGGTTCCATTCCCGGTGACACAGTGGGTTAGCACTGCTGTCTCACAGTCCCAGGGACCCGGGTTCCATTCCCGGTGACACAGTGGGTTAGCACTGCTGTCTCACAGCGCCACGGACCCGGGTTCCATTCCCAGTGACACAGTGGGTTAACACTGCTGTCTCACATTCCCAGGGACCCGGGTTCCATTCCCGCTGACACAGTGGGTTAGCACTGCTGTCTCACAGTGCCAGGGAACCGGGTTCCATTCCCGGTGACACAGTGGGTTAGCACTGCTGTCTCACAGTGCCAGGGAACCGGGTTCCATTCCCGGTGACACAGTGGGTTAGCACTGCTGCCTCACTGCGCCAGGGACCCGGGTTCCATTCCCGGTGAGACAGTGGGTTAGCACTGCTGCCTCACAGCGCCAGGGACCCGGGTTCCATTCCCGGTGACACAGTGGGTTCGCACTGCTGCCTCACAGCGCCAGGGACCCGGGTTCCATTCCCGGTGACACAGTGGGTTAGCACTGCTGTCTCACAGCGCCAGGGACCCGGGTTCCATTCCCGGTGACACAGTGGGTTAGCACTGCTGTCTCACAGCACCAGGGACCCGGGTTCCATTCCCGGTGACACAGTGGGTTAGCACTGCTGTCTCACAGTCCCAGTGACCCGCGTTCCATTCCCAGTGACACAGTGGGTTAGCACTGCTGTCTCACAGTCCCAGGGACCCGGGTTCCATTCCCGGTGACACAGTGGGTTAGCACTGCTGTCTCACAGCGCCAGGGACCCGGGTTCCATTCCCGGGGACACAGTGGGTTAGCACTGCTGCCACACAGTCCCAAGGACCCGGGTTCCATTCCCGGTGACACAGTGGGTTAGCACTCCTGTCTCACAGCGCCAGGGACCCGGGTTCCATTCCCGGTGACACAGTGGGTTAGCACTGCTGTCTCACAGTGCCAGGGACCCGTGTTCCATTCCCGGTGACACAGTGGGTTAGCACTGCTGCCTCACAGCGCCAGGGACCCGGGTTCCATTCCCAGTGACACAGTGGGTTAACACTGCTGTCTCACAGTCCCAGGGACCCGGATTCCATTCCCGGTGACACAGTGGGTTAACGCTGCTGTCTCACAGTCTCAGGGACCCGGGTTCCATTCCCGGTGACGCAGGGGGTTAGCACTGCTGTCTCACAGTCCCAGGGACCCGGGTTCCATTCCCGGTGACACAGTGGGTTAGCACTGCTGTCTCACAGTCCCAGGGACCCGGGTTCCATTCCCGGTGACACAGTGGGTTAGCACCGCTGTCTCACAGTCCCAGGGACCCGGGTTCAACTCCCAGTGACACAGTGGGTTACACTGCTGTCTCACAGTCCCAGGGACCCGGGTTCCATTCCCGGTGACACAGTGGGTTAGCACTGCTGTCTCACAGTCCCAGGGACCCGGGTTCCATTCCCGGTGACACAGTGGGTTAGCATTGCTGCCTCACAGTCCCAGGGACCCGGGTTCCATTCCCGGTGACACAGTGGGTTAGCACTGCTGTCTCACAGTCCCAGGGACCCGGGTTCCATTCCCGGTGACACAGTGGGTTAGCACTGCTGTCTCACAGTCCCAGGGACCCGGGTTCCATTCCCGGTGACACAGTGGGTTAGCACTGCTGTCTCACAGCGCCACGGACCCGGGTTCCATTCCCAGTGACACAGTGGGTTAACACTGCTGTCTCACATTCCCAGGGACCCGGGTTCCATTCCCGCTGACACAGTGGGTTAGCACTGCTGTCTCACAGTGCCAGGGACCCGGATTCCATTCCCGATGACACAGTGGGTTAGCACTGCTGTCTCACAGTGCCAGGGACCCGGGTTCCATTCCCGGTGACACAGTGGGTTAGCACTGCTGTCTCACAGCGCCAGGGACCCGGGTTCCATTCCCGGTGACACAGTGGGTTAGCACTGCTGCCTCACAGCGCCAGGGACCCAGGTTCCATTCCCGGTGACAAAGTGGGTTCGCACTGCTGCCTCACAGCGCCAGGGACCCGGGTTCCATTCCCGGTGACACAGTGGGTTAGCACTGCTGTCTCACAGCGCCAGGGACCCGGGTTCCATTCCCGGTGATACAGTGGGTTAGCACTGCTGTCTCACAGTGCCAGGGACCCAGATTCCATTCCCGGTGACACAGTGGGTTAGCACTGCTGCCTCACAGTCCCAGGGACCCGGGTTCCATTCCCGGTGACACAGTGGGTTAGCACTGCTGCCTCACAGTCCCAGGGACACGGGTTACATTCCCGGAGACTCAGTGGGTTAGCACTGCTGCCTCACAGCGCCAGGGACACGGGTTCCATTCCCGGTGACACAGTGGGTTAGCACTGCTGTCTCACAGTGCCAGGGACCCGGGCTCCATTCCCGGTGACACAGTGGGTTAGCACTGCTGTCTCACAGCGCCAGGGACCCGGGTTCCATTCCCGGTGACACAGTGGGTTAGCACTGCTGTCTCACAGCGCCAGGGACCCGGGTTCCATTCCCGGTGACACAGTGGGTCAGCACTGCTGTCTCACAGTCCCAAGGACCCGGGTTCCATTCCCAGTGACACAGTGGGTTAGCACTGCTGTCTCACAGTCCCAGGGACCCGGGTTCCATTCCCGTGACACAGTGGGTTAGCACGGCTGTCTCACAGTGCCAGGGACCCGGGTTCCATTCCCGGTGACACAGTGGGTTAGCACTGCTGTCTCACAGCGCCAGGGATACGGGTTCCATTCCCGGTGACACAGTGGGTTAGCAATGCTGTCTCAAAGTGCCAGGGACCCAGGTTCCATTCCCGGTGACACAGTGGGTTAGCACTGCTGCCTCACAGTCCCAGGGACCCGGGTTCCATTCCGGGTGACACAGTGGGTTAGCACTGCTGCCTCACAGCGCCAGGGACCCGGGCTCCATTCCCGGTGACACAGTGGGTTAGCACTGCTGTCTCACAGCGCCAGGGACCCGGGTTCCATTCCCGGTGACACAGTGGGTTAGCACTGCTGTCTCACAGTTCCAAGGACCTGGGTTCCATTCCCAGTGACACAGTGGGTTAGCACTGCTGTCTCACAGCGCCACGGACCCGGGTTCCATTCCCAGTGACACAGTGGGTTAACACTGCTGTCTCACATTCCCAGGGACCCGGGTTCCATTCCCGCTGACACAGTGGGTTAGCACTGCTGTCTCACAGTCCCAGGGACCCGGGTTCCATTCCCGGTGACACAGTGGGTTAGCACTGCTGCCTCACAGCGCCAGGGACCCGCGTTCCATTCCCGGTGACACAGTGGGTTAGCACGGCTGTCTCACAGCGCCAGGGACCCGGGTTCCATTCCCGGTGACACAGTGGGTTAGCACTGCTGTCTCACAGTGTCAGGAACCCGGGTTCCATTCCCGGTGACACAGTGGGTTAGCACTGCTGTCTCACAGTCCCAGGGACCCGGGTTCCATTCCCGGTGACACAGTGGGTTAGCACTGCTGTCTCACAGCGCCAGGGACCCGGGTTCCATTCCCAGTGACACAGTGGGTTAGCGCTGCTGTCTCACAGCGCCACGGACCCGGGTTCCATTCCCAGTGACACAGTGGGTTCGCACTGCTGTCTCACAGTCTCAGGGACCCGGGTTCCATTCCCGGTGACACAGGGGGTTAGCACTGCTGTCTCACAGTCCCAGGGACCCGGGTTCCATTCCCGGTGACGCAGGGGGTTAGCACTGCTGTCTCACAGTCCCAGGGACCCGGGTACCATTCCCGGTGACACAGTGGGTTAGCACTGCTGTCTCACAGTCCCAGGGACCCGGGTTCCATTCCCGGTGACACAGTGGGTTAGCACTGCTGTCTCACAGTCCCAGGGACCCGGGTTCAACTCCCAGTGACACAGTGGGTTACACTGCTGTCTCACAGTCCCAGGGACCCGGGTTCCATTCCCGGTGACACAGTGGGTTAGCACTGCTGTCTCACAGTCCCAGGGACCCGGGTTCCATTCCCGGTGACACAGTGGGTTAGCATTGCTGCCTCACAGTCCCAGGGACCCGGGTTCCATTCCCGGTGACACAGTGGGTTAGCACTGCTGTCTCACAGCGCCACGGACCCGGGTTCCATTCCCAGTGACACAGTGGGTTAACACTGCTGTCTCACAGTGCCAGGGACCCGGATTCCATTCCCGATGACACAGTGGGTTAGCACTGCTGTCTCACAGTGCCAGGGACCCGCGTTCCATTCCCGGTGACACAGTGGGTTAGCACTGCTGCCTCACAGTCCCAGGGACCCGGGTTCCATTCCCGGTGACACAGTGGGTTAGCACTGCTGCCTCACAGTCCCAGGGACACGGGTTACATTCCCGGAGACTCAGTGGGTTAGCACTGCTGCCTCACAGCGCCAGGGACCCGGGTTCCATTCCCGGTGACACAGTGGGTTAGCACTGCTGTCTCACAGTGCCAGGGACCCGGGCTCCATTCCCGGTGACACAGTGGGTTAGCACTGCTGTCTCACAGCGCCAGGGACCCGGGTTCCATTCCCGGTGACACAGTGGGTTAGCACTGCTGTCTCACAGCGCCAGGGACCCGGGTTCCATTCCCGGTGACACAGTGGGTTAGCACTGCTGTCTCACAGTCCCAAGGACCCGGGTTCCATTCCCAGTGACACAGTGGGTTAGCACTGCTGTCTCACAGTCCCAGGGACCCGGGTTCCATTCCCGTGACACAGTGGGTTAGCACGGCTGTCTCACAGTGCCAGGGACCCGGGTTCCATTCCCGGTGACACAGTGGGTTAGCACTGCTGTCTCACAGCGCCAGGGATACGGGTTCCATTCCCGGTGACACAGTGGGTTAGCAATGCTGTCTCAAAGTGCCAGGGACCCAGGTTCCATTCCCGGTGACACAGTGGGTTAGCACTGCTGCCTCACAGTCCCAGGGACCCGGGTTCCATTCCCGGTGACACAGTGGGTTAGCACTGCTGTCTCACAGCGCCAGGGACCCGGGTTCCATTCCCGGTGACACAGTGGGTTAGCACTGCTGTCTCACAGCGCCAGGGACCCGGGTTCCATTCCCGGTGACACAGTGGGTTAGCACTGCTGTCTCACAGTCCCAGGGACCCGGGTTCCATTCCCAGTGACACAGTGGGTTAGCACTGCTGTCTCACAGTGCCAGGGACCTGGGTTCCATTCCCAGTGACACAGTGGGTTAGCACTGCTGTCTCACAGTCCCAGGGACCCGGGTTCCATTCCCAGTGACACAGTGGGTTAGCACTGCTGTCTCACAGTGCCAGGGACCTGGGTTCCATTCCCAGTGACACAGTGGGTTAGCACTGCTGTCTCACAGTGCCAGGGACCCGGGATCCATTCCCGGTGACACAGTGGGTTAGCACTGCTGTCTCACAGTGCCAGGGACCTGGGTTCCATTCCCAGTGACACAGTGGGTTAGCACTGCTGTCTCACAGTGCCAGGGACCCGGGATCCATTCCCGGTGACACAGTGGGTTAGCACTGCTGTCTCACAGTCCCAGGGACCCGGGTTCCATTCCCGGTGACACAGTGGGTTAGCACTGCTGCCTCACAGCGCCAGGGACCCGGGTTCCATTCCCGGTGACACAGTGGGTTAGCACTGCTGCCTCACAGTGCCAGGGACCCGGGTTCCATTCCCGGTGACACAGTGGGCTAGCACTGCTGCCTCACAGCGCCAGGGACCCGGGTTCCATTCCCGGTGACACAGTGGGTTATCACTGCTGTCTCACAGCGCCAGGGACCCGGGTTCCATTCCCGGTGACACAGTGGGTTAGCACTGCTGCCTCACAGCGCCAGGGACCCGGGTTCCATTCCCGGTGACACAGTGGGTTAGCGCTGCTGTCTCACAGTCCCAGGGACCCGGGTTCCATTCCCAGTGACACAGTGGGTTAGCACTGCTGTCTCACAGTCCCAGGGACCCGGGTTCCATTCCCGGTGACACAGTGGGTTAGCGCTGCTGTCTCACAGTGCCAGGGACCCGGGTTCCATTCCCACTGACACAGTGGGTTAGCACTGCTGCCTCACAGTCCCAGGGACCTGGGTTCCATTCCCGGTGACACAGTGGGTTAGCACTGCTGTCTCACAGTCCCAGGGACCCGGGTTCCATTCCCGGTGACACAGTGGGTTAGCACTGCTGTCTCACAGTGCCAGGGACCCGGGTTCCATTCCCACTGACACAGTGGGTTAGCACTGCTGTCTCACAGTGCCAGGGACCCGGGTTCCATTCCCGGTGACACAGTTGGTTAGTACTGCTGCCTCACAGTCCCAGGGACCTGGGTTCCATTCCCGGTGACACAGTGGGTTAGCACTGCTGCCTCACAGCGCCAGGGACCGGGTTCCATTCCCGGTGACACAGTGGGTTAGCACTGCTGTCTCACAGTGCCAGGGACCCGGGTTCCATTCCCAGTGACACAGTGGGTTAGCGCTGCTGTCTCACAGTCCCAGGGACCCGGGTTCCATTCCCAGTGACACAGTGGGTTAGCACTGCTGTCTCACAGCGCCAGGGACCCGGGTTCCATTCCCGGTGACACAGTGGGTCAGCACTGCTGCCTCACAGCGCCAGGGACCCGCGTTCCATTCCCGGTGACACAGTGGGTTAGCACGGCTGTCTCACAGTGCCAGGGACCCGGGTTCCATTCCCGGTGACACAGTGGGTTAGCACTGCTGTCTCACAGTCCCAGGGACCCGGGTTCCATTCCTAGTGACACATTGGGTTAGCGCTGATGTCTCACAGTCCCAGGGACCCGGGTTCCATTCCCGGTGACACAGTGGGTTAGCATTGCTGCCTCACAGTCCCAGGGACCCGGGTTCCATTCCCGGTGACACAGTGGGTTAGCACTGCTGTCTCACAGTCCCAGGGACCCGGGTTCCATTCCCGGTGACACAGTGGGTTAGCACTGCTGTCTCACAGCGCCACGGACCCGGGTTCCATTCCCAGTGACACAGTGGGTTAGCACTGCTGCCTCACAGTCCCAGGGACACGGGTTACATTCCCGGAGACTCAGTGGGTTAGCACTGCTGCCTCACAGCGCCAGGGACCCGGGTTCCATTCCCGGTGACACAGTGGGTTAGCACTGCTGTCTCACAGTGCCAGGGACCCGGGCTCCATTCCCGGTGACACAGTGGGTTAGCACTGCTGTCTCACAGCGCCAGGGACCCGGGTTCCATTCCCGGTGACACAGTGGGTTAGCACTGCTGTCTCACAGCGCCAGGGACCCGGGTTCCATTCCCGGTGACACAGTGGGTTAGCACTGCTGTCTCACAGTCCCAAGGACCCGGGTTCCATTCCCAGTGACACAGTGGGTTAGCACTGCTGTCTCACAGTCCCAGGGACCCGGGTTCCATTCCCGTGACACAGTGGGTTAGCACGGCTGTCTCACAGTGCCAGGGACCCGGGTTCCATTCCCGGTGACACAGTGGGTTAGCACTGCTGTCTCACAGCGCCAGGGATACGGGTTCCATTCCCGGTGACACAGTGGGTTAGCAATGCTGTCTCAAAGTGCCAGGGACCCAGGTTCCATTCCCGGTGACACAGTGGGTTAGCACTGCTGCCTCACAGTCCCAGGGACCCGGGTTCCATTCCCGGTGACACAGTGGGTTAGCACTGCTGTCTCACAGCGCCAGGGACCCGGGTTCCATTCCCGGTGACACAGTGGGTTAGCACTGCTGTCTCACAGCGCCAGGGACCCGGGTTCCATTCCCGGTGACACAGTGGGTTAGCACTGCTGTCTCACAGTCCCAGGGACCCGGGTTCCATTCCCAGTGACACAGTGGGTTAGCACTGCTGTCTCACAGTGCCAGGGACCTGGGTTCCATTCCCAGTGACACAGTGGGTTAGCACTGCTGTCTCACAGTCCCAGGGACCCGGGTTCCATTCCCAGTGACACAGTGGGTTAGCACTGCTGTCTCACAGTGCCAGGGACCTGGGTTCCATTCCCAGTGACACAGTGGGTTAGCACTGCTGTCTCACAGTGCCAGGGACCCGGGATCCATTCCCGGTGACACAGTGGGTTAGCACTGCTGTCTCACAGTGCCAGGGACCTGGGTTCCATTCCCAGTGACACAGTGGGTTAGCACTGCTGTCTCACAGTGCCAGGGACCCGGGATCCATTCCCGGTGACACAGTGGGTTAGCACTGCTGTCTCACAGTCCCAGGGACCCGGGTTCCATTCCCGGTGACACAGTGGGTTAGCACTGCTGCCTCACAGCGCCAGGGACCCGGGTTCCATTCCCGGTGACACAGTGGGTTAGCACTGCTGCCTCACAGTGCCAGGGACCCGGGTTCCATTCCCGGTGACACAGTGGGCTAGCACTGCTGCCTCACAGCGCCAGGGACCCGGGTTCCATTCCCGGTGACACAGTGGGTTATCACTGCTGTCTCACAGCGCCAGGGACCCGGGTTCCATTCCCGGTGACACAGTGGGTTAGCACTGCTGCCTCACAGCGCCAGGGACCCGGGTTCCATTCCCGGTGACACAGTGGGTTAGCGCTGCTGTCTCACAGTCCCAGGGACCCGGGTTCCATTCCCAGTGACACAGTGGGTTAGCACTGCTGTCTCACAGTCCCAGGGACCCGGGTTCCATTCCCGGTGACACAGTGGGTTAGCGCTGCTGTCTCACAGTGCCAGGGACCCGGGTTCCATTCCCACTGACACAGTGGGTTAGCACTGCTGCCTCACAGTCCCAGGGACCTGGGTTCCATTCCCGGTGACACAGTGGGTTAGCACTGCTGTCTCACAGTCCCAGGGACCCGGGTTCCATTCCCGGTGACACAGTGGGTTAGCACTGCTGTCTCACAGTGCCAGGGACCCGGGTTCCATTCCCACTGACACAGTGGGTTAGCACTGCTGTCTCACAGTGCCAGGGACCCGGGTTCCATTCCCGGTGACACAGTTGGTTAGTACTGCTGCCTCACAGTCCCAGGGACCTGGGTTCCATTCCCGGTGACACAGTGGGTTAGCACTGCTGCCTCACAGCGCCAGGGACCGGGTTCCATTCCCGGTGACACAGTGGGTTAGCACTGCTGTCTCACAGTGCCAGGGACCCGGGTTCCATTCCCAGTGACACAGTGGGTTAGCGCTGCTGTCTCACAGTCCCAGGGACCCGGGTTCCATTCCCAGTGACACAGTGGGTTAGCACTGCTGTCTCACAGCGCCAGGGACCCGGGTTCCATTCCCGGTGACACAGTGGGTCAGCACTGCTGCCTCACAGCGCCAGGGACCCGCGTTCCATTCCCGGTGACACAGTGGGTTAGCACGGCTGTCTCACAGTGCCAGGGACCCGGGTTCCATTCCCGTGACACAGTGGGTTAGCACTGCTGTCTCACAGTCCCAGGGACCCGGGTTCCATTCCTAGTGACACATTGGGTTAGCGCTGATGTCTCACAGTCCCAGGGACCCGGGTTCCATTCCCGGTGACACAGTGGGTTAGCATTGCTGCCTCACAGTCCCAGGGACCCGGGTTCCATTCCCGGTGACACAGTGGGTTAGCACTGCTGTCTCACAGTCCCAGGGACCCGGGTTCCATTCCCGGTGACACAGTGGGTTAGCACTGCTGTCTCACAGCGCCACGGACCCGGGTTCCATTCCCAGTGACACAGTGGGTTAACACTGCTGTCTCACATTCCCAGGGACCCGGGTTCCATTCCCGCTGACACAGTGGGTTAGCACTGCTGTCTCACAGTGCCAGGGAACCGGGTTCCATTCCCGGTGACACAGTGGGTTAGCACTGCTGTCTCACAGTGCCAGGGAACCGGGTTCCATTCCCGGTGACACAGTGGGTTAGCACTGCTGCCTCACTGCGCCAGGGACCCGGGTTCCATTCCCGGTGACACAGTGGGTTAGCACTGCTGCCTCACAGCGCCAGGGACCCGGGTTCCATTCTCGGTGACACAGTGGGTTCGCACTGCTGCCTCACAGCGCCAGGGACCCGGGTTCCATTCCCGGTGACACAGTGGGTTAGCACTGCTGTCTCACAGCGCCAAGGACCCGGGTTCCATTCCCGGTGACACAGTGGGTTAGCACTGCTGTCTCACAGCGCCAGGGACCCGGGTTCCATTCCCGGTGACACAGTGGGATAGCACTGCTGTCTGACAGTCGCAGTGACCCGCGTTCCATTCCCAGTGACACAGTGGGTTAGCACTGCTGTCTCACAGTCCCAGGGACCCGGGTTCCATTCCCGGTGACACAGTGGGTTAGCACTGCAGTCTCACAGCGCCAGGGACCCGGGTTCCATTCCCGGGGACACAGTGGGTTAGCACTGCTGCCTCACAGCGCCAAGGACCCGGGTTCCATTCCCGGTGACACAGTGGGTTAGCACTCCTGTCTCACAGCGCCAGGGACCCGGGTTCCATTCCCGGTGACACAGTGGGTTAGCACTGCTGTCTCACAGTGCCAGGGACCAGGGTTCCATTCCCGGTGACACAGTGGGTTAGCACTGCTGCCTCACAGTCCCAGGGACCCGGGTTCCATTCCCAGTGACACAGTGGGTTAGCACTGCTGCCTCACAGCGCCAGGGACCCGGGTTCCATTCCCGGTGACACAGTGGGTTAGCACTGCTGTCTCACAGCGCCAGGGACCCGGGTTCCATTCCCGGTGACACAGTGGGTTAGCACTGCTGTCTCACAGTCCCAGGGACTCGGGTTCCATTACCGGTGACACAGTGGGTTAGCACTGCGGTCTCACAGCGCCACGGACCCGGGTTCCATTCCCAGTGACACAGTGGGTTAACACTGCTGTCTCACATTCCCAGGGACCCGGGTTCCATTCCCGTTGACACAGTGGGTTAGCACTGCTGTCTCACAGCGCCAGGGACCCGGGTTCCATTCCCGGTGACACAGTGGGTTAGCACTGCTGCCTCACATTCCCAGGGACTCGGGTTCCATTCCCAGTGACACAGTGGGTTAGCACTGCTGTCTCACAGCGCCAGGGACCCGGGTTCCATTCCCGGTGACACAGTGGGTTAGCACTGCTGTCTCACAGTCCCAGGGACTCGGGTTCCATTCCCAGTGACTCAGTGGGTTAGCACTGCTGTCTCACAGTGCCAGGGACCCGGGTTCCATTCCCGGTGACACAGTGGGTTAGCACTGCTGTCTCACAGCGCCAGGGACCCGGGTTCCATTCCCGGTGACACAGTGGGTTAGCACTGCTGCCTCACAGCGCCAGGGACCCGGGTTCCATTCCCAGTGACACAGTGGGTTAACACTGCTGTCTCACATTCCCAGGGACCCGGGTTCCATTCCCGCTGACACAGTGGGTTAGCACTGCTGTCTCACAGTCCCAGGGACCCGGATTCCATTCCCGGTGACACAGTGGGTTAACGCTGCTGTCTCACAGTCTCAGGGACCCGGGTTCCATTCCCGGTGACGCAGGGGGTTAGCACTGCTGCCTCACAGTCCCAGGGACCCGGGTACCATTCCCGGTGACAGAGTGGGTTAGCACTGCTGCCTCACAGTGCCAGGGACACGGGTTCGATTCCCGGTGACACAGTGGGTTAGCACTGCTGTCTCACAGTCCCAGGGACCCGGGTTCCATTCCCGGTGACACAGTGGGTTAGCACTGCTGTCTCACAGTCCCAGGGACCCGGGTTCCATTCCCGGTGACACAGTGGGTTAGCACTGCTGTCTCACAGTCCCAGGGACCCGGGTTCCACTCCCAGTGACACAGTGGGTTACACTGCTGTCTCACAGTCCCAGGGACCCGGGTTCCATTCCCGGTGACAAAGTGGGTTAGCACTGCTGTCTCACTGTCCCAGGGACCCGGGTTCCATTCCCGTTGACACAGTGGGTTAGCACTGCTGTCTCACAGTGCCAGGGACCCGGGTTCCATTCCCGGTGACACAGTGGGTTAGCACTGCTGTCTCACAGCGCCAGGGACCCGGGTTCCATTCCCGGTGACACAGTGGGTTAGCACTGCTGTCTCACAGCGCCAGGGACCCGGGTTCCAATCCCTGTGACACAGTGGGTTAGCACTGCTGTCTCACAGTCCCAGGGACCCGGGTTCCATTCCCGGTGACACAGTGGGTTAGCACGGCTGTCTCACAGTCCTAGGGACCCGGGTTCCATTCCCGGTGACACAGTGGGTTAGCACTGCTATCTCACAGTCCCAGGGACCCGGGTTCCATTCCCGGGGACACAGTGGGTTAGCACTGCTGCCTCACAGTGCCAGGGACCCGGGTTCCATTCGCTGTGACACTGTGGGTTAGCACTGCTGTCTCACTTTCCTAGGGACCCGGGTTCCATTCCCGGTGACACAGTGGGTTAGCACTGCTGTCTCACAGTGCCAGGGACGCGGGTTCCATTCCCAGTGACACAGGGGGTTAGCACTGCTGTCTCATAGTCCCAGGGACCCCGGTTCCATTCCCCGTGACACAGTGGGTTAGCACTTCTGTCTCACATTGTCAGGGACCCGGGTTCCATTCCCGGTGACACAGTGGGTTAGCGCTGCTGTCTCATAGTCCCAGGGACCCGGGTTCCATTCCCCGTGACACAGTGGGTTAGCACTGCTGTCTCACAGTGCCAGGGACCCGGGTTCCATTCCCGGTGACACAGTGGGTTAGCACTGCTGCCTCACAGCGCCAGGGACCCGGGTTCCATTCCCGATGACACAGTGGGTTAGCACTGCTGTCTCACAGTCTCAGGGACCCGGGTTCCATTCCCGGTGACACAGTGGGTTAGCACTGCTGTCTCACAGTGCCAGGGACCCGGGTTCCATTCCCGGTGACACAGTGGGTTAGCACTGCTGTCTCACAGTCTCAGGGACCCGGGTTCCATTCCCGGTGACACAGGGGGTTAGCACTGCTGCCTCACAGCGCCAGGGACCCGGGTTCCATTCACGGCGACACAGTGGGTTAGCACTGCGGTCTCACAGTGTCTAGGACCCGGGTTGCATTCCCGGTGACACAGTGGGTTAGCACTGCTGTCTCACAGTCCCAGGGACCCGGGTTCCATTCCCGGTGACACAGTGGGTTAGCACTGCTGTCTCACAGTCCCAGGGACCCGGGTTCCATTCCCGGTGACACAGTGGGTTAGCACTGCTGCCTGACAGCGCCAGGGACCCGGGTTCAATTCCCGGTGACACAGTGGGTTAGCACTGCTGCCTCACAGTCCCAGGGACCCGGGTTCCAGTCCCGGTGAACAGTGGGTTAGCACTGCTGTCTCCCAGCGCCAGGGACACGGGTTCCATTCCCGGTGACACAGTGGGTGAGCACTGCTGTCTCACAGTCCCAGGGTCCCGGGTTCCATTCCCAGTGACACAGTGGGTTAGCACTGCTGTCTCACAGCGCCAGGGACCCGGGTTCCATTCCCAGTGACACAGTGGGTTACCACTGCTGCCTCACAGTCCCAGGGACCCGGGTTCCATTCCCGGTGACACAGTGGGTTAGCACTGCTATCTCACAGTGCCAGGGACCCGGGTTCCATTCCCTGTGACACTGTGGGTTAGCACTGCTGTCTCACGGCGCCAGGGACCCAGTTCCATTCCCAGTGACACAGTGGGTTAGCGCTGCTGTCTCACAGTGCCAGGGACCCGGGTTCCATTCCCGGTGCCACAGTGGGTTAGCACTGCTGCCTCACAGCGCCAGGGACCCGGGTTCCATTCCCGGTGACACAGTGGGTTAGCACTGCTGTCTCACAGTGCCAGGGACCCGGGTTCCATTCCCGGTGACACAGTGGGTTAGCACTGCTGTCTCACAGCGCCAGGGACCCGGGTTCCATTCCCGGTGACACAGTGGGTTAGCACTACTGTCTCACAGTCCCAGGGACCCGGGTTCCATTCCCGGGGACACAGTGGGTTAACACTGCTGTCTCACAGCGCCAGGGACCCGGGTTCCATTCCCGGTGACACAGTGGGTTAGCACTGCTGTCTCACAGCGCCAGGGACCCGGGTTCCATTCCCGGTGACACAGTGGGTTAGTACTGCTGTCTCACAGTGCCAGGGACCCGGGTTCCATTCCCGGTGACACAGTGGGTTAGCACTGCTGTCTCACAGCGCCAGGGACCCGGGTTCCATTCCAGGTGACACAGTGGGTTAGCACTGCTGTCTCACAGTGCCAGGGACCCGGGGTCCATTCCCGGAGACATAGTGGGTTAGCACTGCTGTCTCACAGCGCCAGGGACCCGGGCTCCATTCCCGGTGACACAGTGGGTTAGCACTGCTGTCTCACAGCGCCAGGGACCCGGGTTCCATTCCCGGTGACACAGTGGGTTAGCACTGCTGTCTCACAGTCCCAGGGTCCCGGGTTCCATTCCCGGTGACACAGTGGGTTAGCACTGCTGTCTCACAGTGCCAGGGACCCGGGTTCCATTCCTGGTGACACAGTGGGTTAGCACTGCTGTCTCACAGCGCCAGGGACCCGGGTTCCATTCCCGGTGACACAGTGGGTTCGCACTGCTGTCTCACAGCGCCAGGGACCCGGTTTCCATTCCCGGTGACACAGTGGGTTAGCACTGCTGTCTCACAGTCCCAGTGTCCCGGGTTCCATTCCCGGTGACACATTGGGTAAGCACTGCTGTCTCACAGTGCCAGCGACCCGGGTTCCATTCCCGGTGACACAGTGGGTTAGCACTGCTGTCTCACAGTGCCAGGGACCCGTGATCCATTCCCGGTGACACAGTGGGTTAGCACTGCTGCCTCACAGTGTCAGGGACCCGTGATCCATTCCCGGTGACACAGTGGGTTAGCACTGCTGTCTCACAGTGTCAGGGATCCGGGTTCCATTCCCGGTGACACAGTGGGTTAGCACTGCTGTCTTACAGTGTCAGGGACCCGGGTTCCATTCCCGGTGACACAGTGGGTTAGCACTGATGTCTCACAGCGCCAGGGACCCGGGTTCCATTCCCGGTGACACAGTGGGTTAGCACTGCTGTCTCACAGTCCCAGGGACCCGGGTTCCATTCCCGGTGACACAGTGGGTTAGCACTGCTGTCTCACAGTCCCAGGGACCCGGATTCCATTCCCGGTGACACAGTGGGTTAGCACTGCTGTCTCACAGCGCCACGGACCCGGGTTCCATTCCCAGTGACACAGTGGGTTAACACTGCTGTCTCACATTCCCAGGGACCCGGGTTCCATTCCCGCTGACACAGTGGGTTAGCACTGCTGTCTCACAGTGCCAGGGAACCGGGTTCCATTCCCGGTGACACAGTGGGTTAGCACTGCTGTCTCACAGTGCCAGGGAACCGGGTTCCATTCCCGGTGACACAGTGGGTTAGCACTGCTGCCTCACTGCGCCAGGGACCCGGGTTCCATTCCCGGTGACACAGTGGGTTAGCACTGCTGCCTCACAGCGCCAGGGACCCGGGTTCCATTCCCGGTGACACAGTGGGTTCGCACTGCTGTCTCACAGCGCCAGGGACCCGGGTTCCATTCCCGGTGACACAGTGGGTTAGCACTGCTGTCTCACAGCGCCAGGGACCCGGGTTCCATTCCCGGTGACACAGTGGGTTAGCACTGCTGTCTCACAGCGCCAGGGACCCGGGTTCCATTCCCGGTGACACAGTGGGATAGCACTGCTGTCTCACAGTCCCAGTGACCCGCGTTCCATTCCCAGTGACACTGTGGGTTAGCACTGCTGTCTCACAGTCCCAGAGACCCGGGTTCCATTCCCGGTGACACAGTGGGTTAGCACTGCTGTCTCACAGCGCCAGGGACCCGGGTTCCATTCCCGGGGACACAGTGGGTTAGCACTGCTGCCTCACAGCGCCAAGGACCCGGGTTCCAATCCCGGTGACACAGTGGGTTAGCACTCCTGTCTCACAGTGCCAGGGACCCGGGTTCCATTCCCGGTGACACAGTGGGTTAGCACTGCTGCCTCACAGTCCCAGGGACCCGGGTTCCATTCCCAGTGACACAGTGGGTTAGCACTGCTGCCTCACAGCGCCAGGGACCCGGGTTCCATTCCCGGTGACACAGTGGGTTAGCACTGCTGTCTCACAGCGCCAGGGACCCGGGTTCCATTCCCGGTGACACAGTGGGTTAGCACTGCTGTCTCACAGTCCCAGGGACTCGGGTTCCATTACCGGTGACACAGTGGGTTAGCACTGCGGTCTCACAGCGCCACGGACCCGGGTTCCATTCCCAGTGAGACAGTGGGTTAACACTGCTGTCTCACATTCCCAGGGACCCGGGTTCCATTCCCGTTGACACAGTGGGTTAGCACTGCTGTCTCACAGCGCCAGGGACCCGGGTTCCATTCCCGGTGACACAGTGGGTTAGCACTGCTGCCTCACATTCCCAGGGACTCGGGTTCCATTCCCAGTGACACAGTGGGTTAGCACTGCTGTCTCACAGCGCCAGGGACCCGGGTTCCATTCCCGGTGACACAGTGGGTTAGCACTGCTGTCTCACAGTCCCAGGGACTCGGGTTCCATTCCCAGTGACACAGTGGGTTAGCACTGCTGTCTCACAGTGCCAGGGACCCGGGTTCCATTCCCGGTGACACAGTGGGTTAGCACTGCTGTCTCACAGCGCCAGGGACCCGGGTTCCATTCCCGGTGACACAGTGGGTTAGCACTGCTGCCTCACAGCGCCAGGGACCCGGGTTCCATTCCCAGTGACACAGTGGGTTAACACTGCTGTCTCACAGTCCCAGGGACCCGGATTCCATTCCCGGTGACACAGTGGGTTAACGCTGCTGTCTCACAGTCCCAGGGACCCGGGTTCCATTCCCGGTGACGCAGGGGGTTAGCACTGCTGCCTCACAGTCCCAGGGACCCGGGTACCATTCCCGGTGACAGAGTGGGTTAGCACTGCTGCCTCACAGTGCCAGGGACACGGGTTCGATTCCCGGTGACACAGTGGGTTAGCACTGCTGTCTCACAGTCCCAGGGACCCGGGTTCCATTCCCGGTGACACAGTGGGTTAGCACTGCTGTCTCACAGTCCCAGGGACCCGGGTTCAACTCCCAGTGACACAGTGGGTTACACTGCTGTCTCACAGTCCCAGGGACCCGGGTTCCATTCCCGGTGACACAGTGGGTTAGCACTGCTGTCTCACAGTCCCAGGGACCCGGGTTCCATTCCCGGTGACGCAGGGGGTTAGCACTGCTGCCTCACAGTCCCAGGGACCCGGGTACCATTCCCGGTGACAGAGTGGGTTAGCACTGCTGCCTCACAGTGCCAGGGACACGGGTTCGATTCCCGGTGACACAGTGGGTTAGCACTGCTGTCTCACAGTCCCAGGGACCCGGGTTCCATTCCCGGTGACACAGTGGGTTAGCACTGCTGTCTCACAGTCCCAGGGACCCGGGTTCCATTCCCGGTGACACAGTGGGTTAGCACTGCTGTCTCACAGTCCCAGGGACCCGGGTTCCACTCCCAGTGACACAGTGGGTTACACTGCTGTCTCACAGTCCCAGGGACCCGGGTTCCATTCCCGGTGACAAAGTGGGTTAGCACTGCTGTCTCACTGTCCCAGGGACCCGGGTTCCATTCCCGTTGACACAGTGGGTTAGCACTGCTGTCTCACAGTGCCAGGGACCCGGGTTCCATTCCCGGTGACACAGTGGGTTAGCACTGCTGTCTCACAGCGCCAGGGACCCGGGTTCCATTCCCGGTGACACAGTGGGTTAGCACTGCTGTCTCACAGCGCCAGGGACCCGGGTTCCAATCCCTGTGACACAGTGGGTTAGCACTGCTGTCTCACAGTCCCAGGGACCCGGGTTCCATTCCCGGTGACACAGTGGGTTAGCACGGCTGTCTCACAGTCCTAGGGACCCGGGTTCCATTCCCGGTGACACAGTGGGTTAGCACTGCTATCTCACAGTCCCAGGGACCCGGGTTCCATTCCCGGGGACACAGTGGGTTAGCACTGCTGCCTCACAGTGCCAGGGACCCGGGTTCCATTCGCTGTGACACTGTGGGTTAGCACTGCTGTCTCACTTTCCTAGGGACCCGGGTTCCATTCCCGGTGACACAGTGGGTTAGCACTGCTGTCTCACAGTGCCAGGGACGCGGGTTCCATTCCCAGTGACACAGGGGGTTAGCACTGCTGTCTCATAGTCCCAGGGACCCCGGTTCCATTCCCCGTGACACAGTGGGTTAGCACTTCTGTCTCACATTGTCAGGGACCCGGGTTCCATTCCCGGTGACACAGTGGGTTAGCGCTGCTGTCTCATAGTCCCAGGGACCCGGGTTCCATTCCCCGTGACACAGTGGGTTAGCACTGCTGTCTCACAGTGCCAGGGACCCGGGTTCCATTCCCGGTGACACAGTGGGTTAGCACTGCTGCCTCACAGCGCCAGGGACCCGGGTTCCATTCCCGATGACACAGTGGGTTAGCACTGCTGTCTCACAGTCTCAGGGACCCGGGTTCCATTCCCGGTGACACAGTGGGTTAGCACTGCTGTCTCACAGTGCCAGGGACCCGGGTTCCATTCCCGGTGACACAGTGGGTTAGCACTGCTGTCTCACAGTCTCAGGGACCCGGGTTCCATTCCCGGTGACACAGGGGGTTAGCACTGCTGCCTCACAGCGCCAGGGACCCGGGTTCCATTCACGGCGACACAGTGGGTTAGCACTGCGGTCTCACAGTGTCTAGGACCCGGGTTGCATTCCCGGTGACACAGTGGGTTAGCACTGCTGTCTCACAGTCCCAGGGACCCGGGTTCCATTCCCGGTGACACAGTGGGTTAGCACTGCTGTCTCACAGTCCCAGGGACCCGGGTTCCATTCCCGGTGACACAGTGGGTTAGCACTGCTGCCTGACAGCGCCAGGGACCCGGGTTCAATTCCCGGTGACACAGTGGGTTAGCACTGCTGCCTCACAGTCCCAGGGACCCGGGTTCCAGTCCCGGTGAACAGTGGGTTAGCACTGCTGTCTCCCAGCGCCAGGGACACGGGTTCCATTCCCGGTGACACAGTGGGTGAGCACTGCTGTCTCACAGTCCCAGGGTCCCGGGTTCCATTCCCAGTGACACAGTGGGTTAGCACTGCTGTCTCACAGCGCCAGGGACCCGGGTTCCATTCCCAGTGACACAGTGGGTTACCACTGCTGCCTCACAGTCCCAGGGACCCGGGTTCCATTCCCGGTGACACAGTGGGTTAGCACTGCTATCTCACAGTGCCAGGGACCCGGGTTCCATTCCCTGTGACACTGTGGGTTAGCACTGCTGTCTCACGGCGCCAGGGACCCGGTTCCATTCCCAGTGACACAGTGGGTTAGCGCTGCTGTCTCACAGTGCCAGGGACCCGGGTTCCATTCCCGGTGCCACAGTGGGTTAGCACTGCTGCCTCACAGCGCCAGGGACCCGGGTTCCATTCCCGGTGACACAGTGGGTTAGCACTGCTGTCTCACAGTGCCAGGGACCCGGGTTCCATTCCCGGTGACACAGTGGGTTAGCACTGCTGTCTCACAGCGCCAGGGACCCGGGTTCCATTCCCGGTGACACAGTGGGTTAGCACTACTGTCTCACAGTCCCAGGGACCCGGGTTCCATTCCCGGGGACACAGTGGGTTAACACTGCTGTCTCACAGCGCCAGGGACCCGGGTTCCATTCCCGGTGACACAGTGGGTTAGCACTGCTGTCTCACAGCGCCAGGGACCCGGGTTCCATTCCCGGTGACACAGTGGGTTAGTACTGCTGTCTCACAGTGCCAGGGACCCGGGTTCCATTCCCGGTGACACAGTGGGTTAGCACTGCTGTCTCACAGCGCCAGGGACCCGGGTTCCATTCCAGGTGACACAGTGGGTTAGCACTGCTGTCTCACAGTGCCAGGGACCCGGGGTCCATTCCCGGAGACATAGTGGGTTAGCACTGCTGTCTCACAGCGCCAGGGACCCGGGCTCCATTCCCGGTGACACAGTGGGTTAGCACTGCTGTCTCACAGCGCCAGGGACCCGGGTTCCATTCCCGGTGACACAGTGGGTTAGCACTGCTGTCTCACAGTCCCAGGGTCCCGGGTTCCATTCCCGGTGACACAGTGGGTTAGCACTGCTGTCTCACAGTGCCAGGGACCCGGGTTCCATTCCTGGTGACACAGTGGGTTAGCACTGCTGTCTCACAGCGCCAGGGACCCGGGTTCCATTCCCGGTGACACAGTGGGTTCGCACTGCTGTCTCACAGCGCCAGGGACCCGGTTTCCATTCCCGGTGACACAGTGGGTTAGCACTGCTGTCTCACAGTCCCAGTGTCCCGGGTTCCATTCCCGGTGACACATTGGGTAAGCACTGCTGTCTCACAGTGCCAGCGACCCGGGTTCCATTCCCGGTGACACAGTGGGTTAGCACTGCTGTCTCACAGTGCCAGGGACCCGTGATCCATTCCCGGTGACACAGTGGGTTAGCACTGCTGCCTCACAGTGTCAGGGACCCGTGATCCATTCCCGGTGACACAGTGGGTTAGCACTGCTGTCTCACAGTGTCAGGGATCCGGGTTCCATTCCCGGTGACACAGTGGGTTAGCACTGCTGTCTTACAGTGTCAGGGACCCGGGTTCCATTCCCGGTGACACAGTGGGTTAGCACTGATGTCTCACAGCGCCAGGGACCCGGGTTCCATTCCCGGTGACACAGTGGGTTAGCACTGCTGTCTCACAGTCCCAGGGACCCGGGTTCCATTCCCGGTGACACAGTGGGTTAGCACTGCTGTCTCACAGTCCCAGGGACCCGGATTCCATTCCCGGTGACACAGTGGGTTAGCACTGCTGTCTCACAGCGCCACGGACCCGGGTTCCATTCCCAGTGACACAGTGGGTTAACACTGCTGTCTCACATTCCCAGGGACCCGGGTTCCATTCCCGCTGACACAGTGGGTTAGCACTGCTGTCTCACAGTGCCAGGGAACCGGGTTCCATTCCCGGTGACACAGTGGGTTAGCACTGCTGTCTCACAGTGCCAGGGAACCGGGTTCCATTCCCGGTGACACAGTGGGTTAGCACTGCTGCCTCACTGCGCCAGGGACCCGGGTTCCATTCCCGGTGACACAGTGGGTTAGCACTGCTGCCTCACAGCGCCAGGGACCCGGGTTCCATTCCCGGTGACACAGTGGGTTCGCACTGCTGTCTCACAGCGCCAGGGACCCGGGTTCCATTCCCGGTGACACAGTGGGTTAGCACTGCTGTCTCACAGCGCCAGGGACCCGGGTTCCATTCCCGGTGACACAGTGGGTTAGCACTGCTGTCTCACAGCGCCAGGGACCCGGGTTCCATTCCCGGTGACACAGTGGGATAGCACTGCTGTCTCACAGTCCCAGTGACCCGCGTTCCATTCCCAGTGACACTGTGGGTTAGCACTGCTGTCTCACAGTCCCAGAGACCCGGGTTCCATTCCCGGTGACACAGTGGGTTAGCACTGCTGTCTCACAGCGCCAGGGACCCGGGTTCCATTCCCGGGGACACAGTGGGTTAGCACTGCTGCCTCACAGCGCCAAGGACCCGGGTTCCAATCCCGGTGACACAGTGGGTTAGCACTCCTGTCTCACAGTGCCAGGGACCCGGGTTCCATTCCCGGTGACACAGTGGGTTAGCACTGCTGCCTCACAGTCCCAGGGACCCGGGTTCCATTCCCAGTGACACAGTGGGTTAGCACTGCTGCCTCACAGCGCCAGGGACCCGGGTTCCATTCCCGGTGACACAGTGGGTTAGCACTGCTGTCTCACAGCGCCAGGGACCCGGGTTCCATTCCCGGTGACACAGTGGGTTAGCACTGCTGTCTCACAGTCCCAGGGACTCGGGTTCCATTACCGGTGACACAGTGGGTTAGCACTGCGGTCTCACAGCGCCACGGACCCGGGTTCCATTCCCAGTGAGACAGTGGGTTAACACTGCTGTCTCACATTCCCAGGGACCCGGGTTCCATTCCCGTTGACACAGTGGGTTAGCACTGCTGTCTCACAGCGCCAGGGACCCGGGTTCCATTCCCGGTGACACAGTGGGTTAGCACTGCTGCCAGACATTCCCAGGGACTCGGGTTCCATTCCCAGTGACACAGTGGGTTAGCACTGCTGTCTCACAGCGCCAGGGACCCGGGTTCCATTCCCGGTGACACAGTGGGTTAGCACTGCTGTCTCACAGTCCCAGGGACTCGGGTTCCATTCCCAGTGACACAGTGGGTTAGCACTGCTGTCTCACAGTGCCAGGGACCCGGGTTCCATTCCCGGTGACACAGTGGGTTAGCACTGCTGTCTCACAGCGCCAGGGACCCGGGTTCCATTCCCGGTGACACAGTGGGTTAGCACTGCTGCCTCACAGCGCCAGGGACCCGGGTTCCATTCCCAGTGACACAGTGGGTTAACACTGCTGTCTCACAGTCCCAGGGACCCGGATTCCATTCCCGGTGACACAGTGGGTTAACGCTGCTGTCTCACAGTCCCAGGGACCCGGGTTCCATTCCCGGTGACGCAGGGGGTTAGCACTGCTGCCTCACAGTCCCAGGGACCCGGGTACCATTCCCGGTGACAGAGTGGGTTAGCACTGCTGCCTCACAGTGCCAGGGACACGGGTTCGATTCCCGGTGACACAGTGGGTTAGCACTGCTGTCTCACAGTCCCAGGGACCCGGGTTCCATTCCCGGTGACACAGTGGGTTAGCACTGCTGTCTCACAGTCCCAGGGACCCGGGTTCAACTCCCAGTGACACAGTGGGTTACACTGCTGTCTCACAGTCCCAGGGACCCGGGTTCCATTCCCGGTGACACAGTGGGTTAGCACTGCTGTCTCACAGTCCCAGGGACCCGGGTTCCATTCCCGGTGACACAGTGGGTTAGCATTGCTGCCTCACAGTCCCAGGGACCCGGGTTCCATTCCCGGTGACACAGTGGGTTAGCACTGCTGTCTCACAGTCCCAGGGACCCGGGTTCCATTCCCGGTGACACAGTGGGTTAGCACTGCTGTCTCACAGTCCCAGGGACCCGGGTTCCATTCCCGGTGACACAGTGGGTTAGCACTGCTGTCTCACAGCGCCACGGACCCGGGTTCCATTCCCAGTGACACAGTGGGTTAACACTGCTGTCTCACATTCCCAGGGACCCGGGTTCCATTCCCGCTGACACAGTGGGTTAGCACTGCTGTCTCACAGTGCCAGGGACCCGGATTCCATTCCCGATGACACAGTGGGTTAGCACTGCTGTCTCACAGTGCCAGGGACCCGGGTTCCATTCCCGGTGACACAGTGGGTTAGCACTGCTGTCTCACAGCGCCAGGGACCCGGGTTCCATTCCCGGTGACACAGTGGGTTAGCACTGCTGCCTCACAGCGCCAGGGACCCAGGTTCCATTCCCGGTGACAAAGTGGGTTCGCACTGCTGCCTCACAGTGCCAGGGACCCGGGTTCCATTCCCGGTGACACAGTGGGTTAGCACTGCTGTCTCACAGCGCCAGGGACCCGGGTTCCATTCCCGGTGACACAGTGGGTTAGCACTGCTGTCTCACAGTGCCAGGGACCCAGGTTCCATTCCCGGTGACACAGTGGGTTAGCACTGCTGCCTCACAGTCCCAGGGACCCGGGTTCCATTCCCGGTGACACAGTGGGTTAGCACTGCTGCCTCACAGTCCCAGGGACACGGGTTACATTCCCGGAGACTCAGTGGGTTAGCACTGCTGCCTCACAGCGCCAGGGACCCGGGTTCCATTCCCGGTGACATAGTGGGTTAGCACTGCTGTCTCACAGTGCCAGGGACCCGGGCTCCATTCCCGGTGACACAGTGGGTTAGCACTGATGTCTCACAGCGCCAGGGACCCGGGTTCCATTCCCGGTGACACAGTGGGTTAGCACTGCTGTCTCACAGCGCCAGGGACCCGGGTTCCATTCCCGGTGACACAGTGGGTTAGCACTGCCGTCTCACAGTCCCAGGGACCCGGGTTCCATTCCCGGTGACACAGTGGGTTAGCACTGCTGTCTCACAGTGCCAGGGACCCGGATTCCATTCCCGATGACACAGTGGGTTAGCACTGCTGTCTCACAGTGCCAGGGACCCGGGTTCCATTCCCGGTGACACAGTGGGTTAGCACTGCTGTCTCACAGCGCCAGGGACCCGGGTTCCATTCCCGGTGACACAGTGGGTTAGCACTGCTGCCTCACAGCGCCAGGGACCCAGGTTCCATTCCCGGTGACAAAGTGGGTTCGCACTGCTGCCTCACAGTGCCAGGGACCCGGGTTCCATTCCCGGTGACACAGTGGGTTAGCACTGCTGTCTCACAGCGCCAGGGACCCGGGTTCCATTCCCGGTGACACAGTGGGTTAGCACTGCTGTCTCACAGTGCCAGGGACCCAGGTTCCATTCCCGGTGACACAATGGGTTAGCACTGCTGCCTCACAGTCCCAGGGACCCGGGTTCCATTCCCGGTGACACAGTGGGTTAGCACTGCTGCCTCACAGTCCCAGGGACACGGGTTACATTCCCGGAGACTCAGTGGGTTAGCACTGCTGCCTCACAGCGCCAGGGACCCGGGTTCCATTCCCGGTGACATAGTGGGTTAGCACTGCTGTCTCACAGTGCCAGGGACCCGGGCTCCATTCCCGGTGACACAGTGGGTTAGCACTGATGTCTCACAGCGCCAGGGACCCGGGTTCCATTCCCGGTGACACAGTGGGTTAGCACTGCTGTCTCACAGCGCCAGGGACCCGGGTTCCATTCCCGGTGACACAGTGGGTCAGCACTGCTGTCTCACAGTCCCAAGGACCCGGGTTCCATTCCCAGTGACACAGTGGGTTAGCACTGCTGTCTCACAGTCCCAGGGACTCGGGTTCCATTCCCGTGACACAGTGGGTTAGTACGGCTGTCTCACAGTGCCAGGGACACGGGTTCCATTCCCGGTGACAAAGTGGGTTAGCACTGCTGTCTCACAGCGCCAGGGACACGGGTTCCATTCCCGGTGACACAGTGGGTTAGCAATGCTGTCTCAAAGTGCCAGGGACCCAGGTTCCATTCCCGGTGACACAGTGGGTTAGCACTGCTGCCTCACAGTCCCAGGGACCCGGGTTCCATTCCCGGTGACACAGTGGGTTAGCACTGCTGCCTGACAGCGCCAGGGACCCGTGTTCCATTCCCAGTGACACAGTGGGTTAGCACTGCTGTCTCACAGTGCCAGGGACCCGGGCTCCATTCCCGGTGACACAGTGGGTTAGCACTGCTGTCTCACAGCGCCAGGGACCCGGCATCCATTCCCGGTGACACAGTGGGTTAGCACTGCTGTCTCACAGCGCCAGGGACCCGGGTTCCATTCCCGGTGACACAGTGGGTTAGCACTGCTGTCTCACAGTCCCAAGGACCCGGGTTCCATTCCCAGTGACACAGTGGGTTAGCACTGCTGTCTCACAGTCCCAGGGACCCGGGTTCCATTCCCAGTGACACAGTGGGTTAGCACTGCTGTCTCACAGTCCCAGGGACCCGGGTTCCATTCCCGGTGACACAGTGGGTTAGCACTGCTGTCTCACAGTGCCAGGGACCTGGGTTCCATTCCCAGTGACACAGTGGGTTAGCACTGCTGTCTCACAGTGCCAGGGACCCGGGATCCATTCCCGGTGACACAGTGGGTTAGCACTGCTGTCTCACAGTCCCAGGGACCCGGGTTCCATTCCCGGTGACACAGTGGGTTAGCACTGCTGCCTCACAGCGCCAGGGACCCGGGTTCCATTCCCGGTGACACAGTGGGTTAGCACTGCTGCCTCACAGTGCCAGGGACCCGGGTTCCATTCCCGGTGACACAGTGGGCTAGCACTGCTGCCTCACAGCGCCAGGGACCCGGGTTCCATTCCCGGTGACACAGTGGGTTATCACTGCTGTCTCACAGCGCCAGGGACCCGGGTTCCATTCCCGGTGACACAGTGGGTTAGCACTGCCGTCTCACAGTCCCAGGGACCCGGGTTCCATTCCCGGTGACACAGTGGGTTAGTACTGCTGTCTCACAGTGCCAGGGACCCGGGTTCCATTCCCGGTGACACAGTGGGTTAGCGCTGCTGTCTCACAGTCCCAGGGACCCGGGTTCCATTCCCAGTGACACAGTGGGTTAGCACTGCTGTCTCACAGTCCCAGGGACCCGGGTTCCATTCCCGGTGACACAGTGGGTTAGCACTGCTGTCTCACAGCGCCAGGGACCCGGGTTCCATTCCCGGTGACACAGTGGGTCAGCACTGCTGCCTCACAGCGCCAGGGACCCGCGTTCCATTCCCGGTGACACAGTGGGTTAGCACGGCTGTCTCACAGCGCCAGGGACCCGGGTTCCATTCCCGGTGACACAGTGGGTTAGCACTGCTGTCTCACAGTGCCAGGGACCCGGGTTCCATTCCCGGTGACACAGTGGGTTAGCGCTGCTGTCTCACAGTCCCAGGGACCCGGGTTCCATTCCCAGTGACACAGTGGGTTAGCACTGCTGTCTCACAGCGCCAGGGACCCGTGTTCCATACCCGGTGACACAGGGGGTTAGCACTGCTGTCTCACAGTCCCAGGGACCCGGGTTCCATTCCTAGTGACACAGTGGGTTAGCGCTGATGTCTCACAGTCCCAGGGACCCGGGTTCCATTCCCGGTGACACAGTGGGTTAGCATTGCTGCCTCACAGTCCCAGGGACCCGGGTTCCATTCCCGGTGACACAGTGGGTTAGCACTGCTGTCTCACAGTCCCAGGGACCCGGGTTCCATTCCCGGTGACACAGTGGGTTAGCACTGCTGTCTCACAGCGCCACGGACCCGGGTTCCATTCCCAGTGACACAGTGGGTTAACACTGCTGTCTCACATTCCCAGGGACCCGGGTTCCATTCCCGCTGACACAGTGGGTTAGCACTGCTGTCTCACAGTGCCAGGGAACCGGGTTCCATTCCCGGTGACACAGTGGGTTAGCACTGCTGTCTCACAGTGCCAGGGAACCGGGTTCCATTCCCGGTGACACAGTGGGTTAGCAATGCTGCCTCACTGCGCCAGGGACCCGGGTTCCATTCCCGGTGACACAGTGGGTTAGCACTGCTGCCTCACAGCGCCAGGGACCCGGGTTCCATTCCCGGTGACACAGTGGGTTCGCACTGCTGCCTCACAGCGCCAGGGACCCGGGTTCCATTCCCGGTGACACAGTGGGTTAGCACTGCTGTCTCACAGCGCCAGGGACCCGGGTTCCATTCCCCCTGACACAGTGGGTTAGCACTGCTGTCTCACAGCACCAGGGACCCGGGTTCCATTCCCGGTGACACAGTGGGTTAGCACTGCTGTCTCACAGTCCCAGTGACCCGCGTTCCATTCCCAGTGACACAGTGGGTTAGCACTGCTGTCTCACAGTGCCAGGGACCCGGGTTCCATTCCCGGTGACACAGTGGGTTAGCACTGCTGCCTCACAGCGCCAGGGACCCGGGTTCCATTCCCGGTGACACAGTGGGTTAGCACTGCTGTCTCACAGTCCCAGGGACCCGGGTTCCATTCCCGGTGACACAGTGGGTTAGCACTGCTGTCTCACAGCACCAGGGACCCGGGTTCCATTCCCGGTGACACAGTGGGTTAGCACTGCTGTCTCACAGTCCCAGGGACCCGGGTTCCATTCCCGGTGACACAGTGGGTTAGCACTGCTGTCTCACAGCACCAGGGACCCGGGTTCCATTCCCGGTGACACAGTGGGTTAGCACTGCTGTCTCACAGTCCCAGGGACCCGGGTTCCATTCCCGGTGACACAGTGGGTTAGCACTGCTGTCTCACAGTGCCAGGGACCCGGGTTCCATTCCCGGTGACACAGTGGGTTAGCACTGCTGCCTCACAGCGCCAGGGACCCGGGTTCCATTCCCAGTGACACAGTGGGTTAACACTGCTGTCTCACAGTCCCAGGGACCCGGATTCCATTCCCGGTGACACAGTGGGTTAACGCTGCTGTCTCACAGTCTCAGGGACCCGGGTTCCATTCCCGGTGACGCAGGGGGTTAGCACTGCTGTCTCACAGTCCCAGGGACCCGGGTACCATTCCTGGTGACAGAGTGGGTTAGCACTGCTGCCTCACAGTGCCAGGGACACGGGTTCGATTCCGGGTGACACAGTGGGTTAGCACTGCTGTCTCACAGTCCCAGGGACCCGGGTTCCATTCCCGGTGACACAGTGGGTTAGCACTGCTGTCTCACAGTCCCAGGGACCCGGGTTCCATTCCCGGTGACACAGTGGGTTAGCACCGCTGTCTCACAGTCCCAGGGACCCGGGTTCAACTCCCAGTGACACAGTGGGTTACACTGCTGTCTCACAGTCCCAGGGACCCGGGTTCCATTCCCGGTGACACAGTGGGTTAGCACTGCTGTCTCACAGTCCCAGGGACCCGGGTTCCATTCCCGGTGACACAGTGGGTTAGCACTGCTGTCTCACAGAGCCACGGACCCGGGTTCCATTCCCAGTGACACAGTGGGTTAACACTGCTGTCTCACATTCCCAGGGACCCGGGTTCCATTCCCGGTGACACAGTGGGTTAGCACTGCTGTCTCACAGTCCCAGGGACCCGGGTTCCATTCCCGGTGACACAGTGGGTTAGCACTGCTGTCTCACAGTCCCAGGGACCCGGGTTCCATTCCCGGTGACACAGTGGGTTAGCACTGCTGTCTCACAGCGCCACGGACCCGGGTTCCATTCCCAGTGACACAGTGGGTTAACACTGCTGTCTCACATTCCCAGGGACCCGGGTTCCATTCCCGCTGACACAGTGGGTTAGCACTGCTGTCTCACAGTGCCAGGGACCCGGATTCCATTCCCGATGACACAGTGGGTTAGCACTGCTGTCTCACAGTGCCAGGGACCCGGGTTCCATTCCCGGTGACACAGTGGGTTAGCACTGCTGTCTCATAGCGCCAGGGACCCGGGTTCCATTCCCGGTGACACAGTGGGTTAGCACTGCTGCCTCACAGCGCCAGGGACCCAGGTTCCATTCCCGGTGACAAAGTGGGTTCGCACTGCTGCCTCACAGCGCCAGGGACCCGGGTTCCATTCCCGGTGACACAGTGGGTTAGCACTGCTGTCTCACAGCGCCAGGGACCCGGGTTCCATTCCCGGTGATACAGTGGGTTAGCACTGCTGTCTCACAGTGCCAGGGACCCAGGTTCCATTCCCGGTGACACAGTGGGTTAGCACTGCTGCCTCACAGTCCCAGGGACCCGGGTTCCATTCCCGGTGACACAGTGGGTTAGCACTGCTGCCTCACAGTCCCAGGGACACGGGTTACATTCCCGGAGACTCAGTGGGTTAGCACTGCTGCCTCACAGCGCCAGGGACCCGGGTTCCATTCCCGGTGACACAGTGGGTTAGCACTGCTGTCTCACAGTGCCAGGGACCCGGGCTCCATTCCCGGTGACACAGTGGGTTAGCACTGCTGTCTCACAGCGCCAGGGACCCGGGTTCCATTCCCGGTGACACAGTGGGTTAGCACTGCTGTCTCACAGCGCCAGGGACCCGGGTTCCATTCCCGGTGACACAGTGGGTCAGCACTGCTGTCTCACAGTCCCAAGGACCCGGGTTCCATTCCCAGTGACACAGTGGGTTAGCACTGCTGTCTCACAGTCCCAGGGACCCGGGTTCCATTCCCGTGACACAGTGGGTTAGCACGGCTGTCTCACAGTGCCAGGGACCCGGGTTCCATTCCCGGTGACACAGTGGGTTAGCACTGCTGTCTCACAGCGCCAGGGATACGGGTTCCATTCCCGGTGACACAGTGGGTTAGCAATGCTGTCTCAAAGTGCCAGGGACCCAGGTTCCATTCCCGGTGACACAGTGGGTTAGCACTGCTGCCTCACAGTCCCAGGGACCCGGGTTCCATTCCCGGTGACACAGTGGGTTAGCACTGCTGCCTCACAGCGCCAGGGACCCGGGCTCCATTCCCGGTGACACAGTGGGTTAGCACTGCTGTCTCACAGCGCCAGGGACCCGGGTTCCATTCCCGGTGACACAGTGGGTTAGCACTGCTGTCTCACAGTGCCAGGGACCCGGGATCCATTCCCGGTGACACAGTGGGTTAGCACTGCTGTCTCACAGCGCCAGGGACCCGGGTTCCATTCCCGGTGACACAGTGGGTTAGCACTGCTGCCTCACAGCGCCAGGGACCCGGGTTCCATTCCCGGTGACACAGTGGGTTAGCACTGCTGCCTCACAGTGCCAGGGACCCGGGTTCCATTCCCGGTGACACAGTGGGCTAGCACTGCTGCCTCACAGCGCCAGGGACCCGGGTTCCATTCCCGGTGACACAGTGGGTTATCACTGCTGTCTCACAGCGCCAGGGACCCGGGTTCCATTCCCGGTGACACAGTGGGTTAGCACTGCTGCCTCACAGCGCCAGGGACCCGGGTTCCATTCCCGGTGACACAGTGGGTTAGCACGGCTGTCTCACAGCGCCAGGGACCCGGGTTCCATTCCCGGTGACACAGTGGGTTAGCACTGCTGCCTCACAGCGCCAGGGACCCGGGTTCCATTCCCGGTGACACAGTGGGTTAGCGCTGCTGTCTCACAGTCCCAGGGACCCGGGTTCCATTCCCAGTGACACAGTGGGTTAGCACTGCTGTCTCACAGTCCCAGGGACCCGGGTTCCATTCCCGGTGACACAGTGGGTTAGCACTGCTGTCTCACAGTGCCAGGGACCCGGGTTCCATTCCCACTGACACAGTGGGTTAGCACTGCTGTCTCACAGTGCCAGGGACCCGGGTTCCATTCCCAGTGACACAGTGGGTTAGCGCTGCTGTCTCACAGTCCCAGGGACCCGGGTTCCATTCCCAGTGACACAGTGGGTTAGCACTGCTGTCTCACAGTCCCAGGGACCCGGGTTCCATTCCCAGTGACACAGTGGGTTAGCACTGCTGTCTCACAGCGCCAGGGACCCGGGTTCCATTCCCGGTGACACAGTGGGTCAGCACTGCTGCCTCACAGCGCCAGGGACCCGCGTTCCATTCCCGGTGACACAGTGGGTTAGCACGGCTGTCTCACAGCGCCAGGGACCCGGGTTCCATTCCCGGTGACACAGTGGGTTAGCACTGCTGTCTCACAGTCCCAGGGACCCGGGTTCCATTCCTAGTGACACAGTGGGTTAGCGCTGATGTCTCACAGTCCCAGGGACCCGGGTTCCATTCCCGGTGACACAGTGGGTTAGCATTGCTGCCTCACAGTCCCAGGGACCCGGGTTCCATTCCCGGTGACACAGTGGGTTAGCACTGCTGTCTCACAGTCCCAGGGACCCGGGTTCCATTCCCGGTGACACAGTGGGTTAGCACTGCTGTCTCACAGCGCCACGGACCCGGGTTCCATTCCCAGTGACACAGTGGGTTAACACTGCTGTCTCACATTCCCAGGGACCCGGGTTCCATTCCCGCTGTCACAGTGGGTTAGCACTGCTGTCTCACAGTGCCAGGGAACCGGGTTCCATTCCCGGTGACACAGTGGGTTAGCACTGCTGTCTCACAGTGCCAGGGAACCGGGTTCCATTCCCGGTGACACAGTGGGTTAGCACTGCTGCCTCACTGCGCCAGGGACCCGGGTTCCATTCCCGGTGACACAGTGGGTTAGCACTGCTGCCTCACACGCCAGGGACCCGGGTTCCATTCTCGGTGACACAGTGGGTTCGCACTGCTGCCTCACAGCGCCAGGGACCCGGGTTCCATTCCCGGTGACACAGTGGGTTAGCACTGCTGTCTCACAGCGCCAAGGACCCGGGTTCCATTCGCGGTGACACAGTGGGTTAGCACTGCTGTCTCACAGCGCCAGGGACCCGGGTTCCATTCCCGGTGACACAGTGGGATAGCACTGCTGTCTGACAGTCGCAGTGACCCGCGTTCCATTCCCAGTGACACAGTGGGTTAGCACTGCTGTCTCACAGTCCCAGGGACCCGGGTTCCATTCCCGGTGACACAGTGGGTTAGCACTGCTGTCTCACAGCGCCAGGGACCCGGGTTCCATTCCCGGGGACACAGTGGGTTAGCACTGCTGCCTCACAGCGCCAAGGACCCGGGTTCCATTCCCGGTGACACAGTGGGTTAGCACTCCTGTCTCACAGCGCCAGGGACCCGGGTTCCATTCCCGGTGACACAGTGGGTTAGCACTGCTGTCTCACAGTGCCAGGGACCAGGGTTCCATTCCCGGTGACACAGTGGGTTAGCACTGCTGCCTCACAGTCCCAGGGACCCGGGTTCCATTCCCAGTGACACAGTGGGTTAGCACTGCTGCCTCACAGCGCCAGGGACCCGGGTTCCATTCCCGGTGACACAGTGGGTTAGCACTGCTGTCTCACAGCGCCAGGGACCCGGGTTCCATTCCCGGTGACACAGTGGGTTAGCACTGCTGTCTCACAGTCCCAGGGACTCGGGTTCCATTACCGGTGACACAGTGGGTTAGCACTGCGGTCTCACAGCGCCACGGACCCGGGTTCCATTCCCAGTGACACAGTGGGTTAACACTGCTGTCTCACATTCCCAGGGACCCGGGTTCCATTCCCGTTGACACAGTGGGTTAGCACTGCTGTCTCACAGCGCCAGGGACCCGGGTTCCATTCCCGGTGACACAGTGGGTTAGCACTGCTGCCTCACATTCCCAGGGACTCGGGTTCCATTCCCAGTGACACAGTGGGATAGCACTGCTGTCTCACAGCGCCAGGGACCCGGGTTCCATTCCCGGTGACACAGTGGGTTAGCACTGCTGTCTCACAGTCCCAGGGACTCGGGTTCCATTCCCAGTGACACAGTGGGTTAGCACTGCTGTCTCACAGTGCCAGGGACCCGGGTTCCATTCCCGGTGACACAGTGGGTTAGCACTGCTGTCTCACAGCGCCAGGGACCCGGGTTCCATTCCCGGTGACACAGTGGGTTAGCACTGCTGCCTCACAGCGCCAGGGACCCGGGTTCCATTCCCAGTGACACAGTGGGTTAACACTGCTGTCTCACATTCCCAGGGACCCGGGTTCCATTCCCGCTGACACAGTGGGTTAGCACTGCTGTCTCACAGTCCCAGGGACCCGGATTCCATTCCCGGTGACACAGTGGGTTAACGCTGCTGTCTCACAGTCTCAGGGACCCGGGTTCCATTCCCGGTGACGCAGGGGGTTAGCACTGCTGCCTCACAGTCCCAGGGACCCGGGTACCATTCCCGGTGACAGAGTGGGTTAGCACTGCTGCCTCACAGTGCCAGGGACACGGGTTCGATTCCCGGTGACACAGTGGGTTAGCACTGCTGTCTCACAGTCCCAGGGACCCGGGTTCCATTCCCGGTGACACAGTGGGTTAGCACTGCTGTCTCACAGTCCCAGGGACCCGGGTTCCATTCCCGGTGACACAGTGGGTTAGCACTGCTGTCTCACAGTCCCAGGGACCCGGGTTCCACTCCCAGTGACACAGTGGGTTACACTGCTGTCTCACAGTCCCAGGGACCCGGGTTCCATTCCCGGTGACAAAGTGGGTTAGCACTGCTGTCTCACTGTCCCAGGGACCCGGGTTCCATTCCCGTTGACACAGTGGGTTAGCACTGCTGTCTCACAGTCCCAGGGACCCGGGTTCCATTCCCGTGACACAGTGGGTTAGCACGGCTGTCTCACAGTGCCAGGGACCCGGGTTCCATTCCCGGTGACACAGTGGGTTAGCACTGCTGTCTCACAGCGCCAGGGATACGGGTTCCATTCCCGGTGACACAGTGGGTTAGCAATGCTGTCTCAAAGTGCCAGGGACCCAGGTTCCATTCCCGGTGACACAGTGGGTTAGCACTGCTGCCTCACAGTCCCAGGGACCCGGGTTCCATTCCCGGTGACACAGTGGGTTAGCACTGCTGCCTCACAGCGCCAGGGACCCGGGCTCCATTCCCGGTGACACAGTGGGTTAGCACTGCTGTCTCACAGCGCCAGGGACCCGGGTTCCATTCCCGGTGACACAGTGGGTTAGCACTGCTGTCTCACAGTGCCAGGGACCCGGGATCCATTCCCGGTGACACAGTGGGTTAGCACTGCTGTCTCACAGCGCCAGGGACCCGGGTTCCATTCCCGGTGACACAGTGGGTTAGCACTGCTGCCTCACAGCGCCAGGGACCCGGGTTCCATTCCCGGTGACACAGTGGGTTAGCACTGCTGCCTCACAGTGCCAGGGACCCGGGTTCCATTCCCGGTGACACAGTGGGCTAGCACTGCTGCCTCACAGCGCCAGGGACCCGGGTTCCATTCCCGGTGACACAGTGGGTTATCACTGCTGTCTCACAGCGCCAGGGACCCGGGTTCCATTCCCGGTGACACAGTGGGTTAGCACTGCTGCCTCACAGCGCCAGGGACCCGGGTTCCATTCCCGGTGACACAGTGGGTTAGCACGGCTGTCTCACAGCGCCAGGGACCCGGGTTCCATTCCCGGTGACACAGTGGGTTAGCACTGCTGCCTCACAGCGCCAGGGACCCGGGTTCCATTCCCGGTGACACAGTGGGTTAGCGCTGCTGTCTCACAGTCCCAGGGACCCGGGTTCCATTCCCAGTGACACAGTGGGTTAGCACTGCTGTCTCACAGTCCCAGGGACCCGGGTTCCATTCCCGGTGACACAGTGGGTTAGCACTGCTGTCTCACAGTGCCAGGGACCCGGGTTCCATTCCCACTGACACAGTGGGTTAGCACTGCTGTCTCACAGTGCCAGGGACCCGGGTTCCATTCCCAGTGACACAGTGGGTTAGCGCTGCTGTCTCACAGTCCCAGGGACCCGGGTTCCATTCCCAGTGACACAGTGGGTTAGCACTGCTGTCTCACAGTCCCAGGGACCCGGGTTCCATTCCCAGTGACACAGTGGGTTAGCACTGCTGTCTCACAGCGCCAGGGACCCGGGTTCCATTCCCGGTGACACAGTGGGTCAGCACTGCTGCCTCACAGCGCCAGGGA
Source organism: Prionace glauca (assembly GCA_037974335.1). Taxonomy (NCBI): domain Eukaryota; kingdom Metazoa; phylum Chordata; class Chondrichthyes; order Carcharhiniformes; family Carcharhinidae; genus Prionace; species Prionace glauca. Next base: position 1,133,105 of record CM075738.1, read on the forward strand.
CCCGCGTTCCATTCCCGGTGACACAGTGGGTTAGCACGGCTGTCTCACAGCGCCAGGGACCCGGGTTCCATTCCCGGTGACACAGTGGGTTAGCACTGCTGTCTCACAGTCCCAGGGACCCGGGTTCCATTCCTAGTGACACAGTGGGTTAGCGCTGATGTCTCACAGTCCCAGGGACCCGGGTTCCATTCCCGGTGACACAGTGGGTTAGCATTGCTGCCTCACAGTCCCAGGGACCCGGGTTCCATTCCCGGTGACACAGTGGGTTAGCACTGCTGTCTCACAGTCCCAGGGACCCGGGTTCCATTCCCGGTGACACAGTGGGTTAGCACTGCTGTCTCACAGCGCCACGGACCCGGGTTCCATTCCCAGTGACACAGTGGGTTAACACTGCTGTCTCACATTCCCAGGGACCCGGGTTCCATTCCCGCTGTCACAGTGGGTTAGCACTGCTGTCTCACAGTGCCAGGGAACCGGGTTCCATTCCCGGTGACACAGTGGGTTAGCACTGCTGTCTCACAGTGCCAGGGAACCGGGTTCCATTCCCGGTGACACAGTGGGTTAGCACTGCTGCCTCACTGCGCCAGGGACCCGGGTTCCATTCCCGGTGACACAGTGGGTTAGCACTGCTGCCTCACACGCCAGGGACCCGGGTTCCATTCTCGGTGACACAGTGGGTTCGCACTGCTGCCTCACAGCGCCAGGGACCCGGGTTCCATTCCCGGTGACACAGTGGGTTAGCACTGCTGTCTCACAGCGCCAAGGACCCGGGTTCCATTCGCGGTGACACAGTGGGTTAGCACTGCTGTCTCACAGCGCCAGGGACCCGGGTTCCATTCCCGGTGACACAGTGGGATAGCACTGCTGTCTGACAGTCGCAGTGACCCGCGTTCCATTCCCAGTGACACAGTGGGTTAGCACTGCTGTCTCACAGTCCCAGGGACCCGGGTTCCATTCCCGGTGACACAGTGGGTTAGCACTGCTGTCTCACAGCGCCAGGGACCCGGGTTCCATTCCCGGGGACACAGTGGGTTAGCACTGCTGCCTCACAGCGCCAAGGACCCGGGTTCCATTCCCGGTGACACAGTGGGTTAGCACTCCTGTCTCACAGCGCCAGGGACCCGGGTTCCATTCCCGGTGACACAGTGGGTTAGCACTGCTGTCTCACAGTGCCAGGGACCAGGGTTCCATTCCCGGTGACACAGTGGGTTAGCACTGCTGCCTCACAGTCCCAGGGACCCGGGTTCCATTCCCAGTGACACAGTGGGTTAGCACTGCTGCCTCACAGCGCCAGGGACCCGGGTTCCATTCCCGGTGACACAGTGGGTTAGCACTGCTGTCTCACAGCGCCAGGGACCCGGGTTCCATTCCCGGTGACACAGTGGGTTAGCACTGCTGTCTCACAGTCCCAGGGACTCGGGTTCCATTACCGGTGACACAGTGGGTTAGCACTGCGGTCTCACAGCGCCACGGACCCGGGTTCCATTCCCAGTGACACAGTGGGTTAACACTGCTGTCTCACATTCCCAGGGACCCGGGTTCCATTCCCGTTGACACAGTGGGTTAGCACTGCTGTCTCACAGCGCCAGGGACCCGGGTTCCATTCCCGGTGACACAGTGGGTTAGCACTGCTGCCTCACATTCCCAGGGACTCGGGTTCCATTCCCAGTGACACAGTGGGATAGCACTGCTGTCTCACAGCGCCAGGGACCCGGGTTCCATTCCCGGTGACACAGTGGGTTAGCACTGCTGTCTCACAGTCCCAGGGACTCGGGTTCCATTCCCAGTGACACAGTGGGTTAGCACTGCTGTCTCACAGTGCCAGGGACCCGGGTTCCATTCCCGGTGACACAGTGGGTTAGCACTGCTGTCTCACAGCGCCAGGGACCCGGGTTCCATTCCCGGTGACACAGTGGGTTAGCACTGCTGCCTCACAGCGCCAGGGACCCGGGTTCCATTCCCAGTGACACAGTGGGTTAACACTGCTGTCTCACATTCCCAGGGACCCGGGTTCCATTCCCGCTGACACAGTGGGTTAGCACTGCTGTCTCACAGTCCCAGGGACCCGGATTCCATTCCCGGTGACACAGTGGGTTAACGCTGCTGTCTCACAGTCTCAGGGACCCGGGTTCCATTCCCGGTGACGCAGGGGGTTAGCACTGCTGCCTCACAGTCCCAGGGACCCGGGTACCATTCCCGGTGACAGAGTGGGTTAGCACTGCTGCCTCACAGTGCCAGGGACACGGGTTCGATTCCCGGTGACACAGTGGGTTAGCACTGCTGTCTCACAGTCCCAGGGACCCGGGTTCCATTCCCGGTGACACAGTGGGTTAGCACTGCTGTCTCACAGTCCCAGGGACCCGGGTTCCATTCCCGGTGACACAGTGGGTTAGCACTGCTGTCTCACAGTCCCAGGGACCCGGGTTCCACTCCCAGTGACACAGTGGGTTACACTGCTGTCTCACAGTCCCAGGGACCCGGGTTCCATTCCCGGTGACAAAGTGGGTTAGCACTGCTGTCTCACTGTCCCAGGGACCCGGGTTCCATTCCCGTTGACACAGTGGGTTAGCACTGCTGTCTCACAGTGCCAGGGACCCGGGTTCCATTCCCGGTGACACAGTGGGTTAGCACTGCTGTCTCACAGCGCCAGGGACCCGGGTTCCATTCCCGGTGACACAGTGGGTTAGCACTGCTGTCTCACAGCGCCAGGGACCCGGGTTCCAATCCCTGTGACACAGTGGGTTAGCACTGCTGTCTCACAGTCCCAGGGACCCGGGTTCCATTCCCGGTGACACAGTGGGTTAGCACGGCTGTCTCACAGTCCTAGGGACCCGGGTTCCATTCCCGGTGACACAGTGGGTTAGCACTGCTATCTCACAGTCCCAGGGACCCGGGTTCCATTCCCGGGGACACAGTGGGTTAGCACTGCTGCCTCACAGTGCCAGGGACCCGGGTTCCATTCGCTGTGACACTGTGGGTTAGCACTGCTGTCTCACTTTCCTAGGGACCCGGGTTCCATTCCCGGTGACACAGTGGGTTAGCACTGCTGTCTCACAGTGCCAGGGACGCGGGTTCCATTCCCAGTGACACAGGGGGTTAGCACTGCTGTCTCATAGTCCCAGGGACCCCGGTTCCATTCCCCGTGACACAGTGGGTTAGCACTTCTGTCTCACATTGTCAGGGACCCGGGTTCCATTCCCGGTGACACAGTGGGTTAGCGCTGCTGTCTCATAGTCCCAGGGACCCGGGTTCCATTCCCCGTGACACAGTGGGTTAGCACTGCTGTCTCACAGTGCCAGGGACCCGGGTTCCATTCCCGGTGACACAGTGGGTTAGCACTGCTGCCTCACAGTCTCAGGGACCCGGGTTCCATTCCCGGTGACACAGTGGGTTAGCACTGCTGTCTCACAGTGCCAGGGACCCGGGTTCCATTCCCGGTGACACAGTGGGTTAGCACTGCTGTCTCACAGTCTCAGGGACCCGGGTTCCATTCCCGGTGACACAGGGGGTTAGCACTGCTGCCTCACAGCGCCAGGGACCCGGGTTCCATTCCCGGTGACACAGTGGGTTAGCACTGCTGTCTCACAGTGTCTAGGACCCGGGTTGCATTCCCGGTGACACAGTGGGTTAGCACTGCTGTCTCACAGTCCCAGGGACCCGGGTTCCATTCCCGGTGACACAGTGGGTTAGCACTGCTGTCTCACAGTCCCAGGGACCCGGGTTCCATTCCCGGTGACACAGTGGGTTAGCACTGCTGCCTGACAGCGCCAGGGACCCGGGTTCAATTCCCGGTGACACAGTGGGTTAGCACTGCTGCCTCACAGTCCCAGGGACCCGGGTTCCAGTCCCGGTGACACAGTGGGTTAGCACTGCTGTCTCCCAGCGCCAGGGACACGGGTTCCATTCCCGGTGACACAGTGGGTTAGCACTGCTGTCTCACAGTCCCAGGGACCCGGGTTCCATTCCCAGTGACACAGTGGTTTAGCACTGCTGTCTCACAGCGCCAGGGACCCGGGTTCCATTCCCAGTGACACAGTGGGTTACCACTGCTGCCTCACAGTCCCAGGGACCCGGGTTCCATTCCCGGTGACACAGTGGGTTAGCACTGCTATCTCACAGTGCCAGGGACCCGGGTTCCATTCCCTGTGACACAGTGGGTTAGCACTGCTGTCTCACGGCGCCAGGGACCCGGTTCCATTCCCAGTGACACAGTGGGTTAGCGCTGCTGCCTCACAGCGCCAGGGACCCGGGTTCCATTCCCGGTGACACAGTGGGTTAGCACTGCTGTCTCACAGTGCCAGGGACCCGGGTTCCATTCCCGGTGACACAGTGGGTTAGCACTGCTGTCTCACAGCGCCAGGGACCCGGGTTCCATTCCCGGTGACACAGTGGGTTAGCACTACTGTCTCACAGTCCCAGGGACCCGGGTTCCATTCCCGGGGACACAGTGGGTTAACACTGCTGCCTCACAGCGCCAGGGACCCGGGTTCCATTCCCGGTGACACAGTGGGTTAGCACTGCTGTCTCACAGCGCCAGGGACCCGGGTTCCATTCCCGGTGACACAGTGGGTTAGCACTGCTGTCTCACAGCGCCAGGGACCCGGGTTCCATTCCCGGTGACACAGTGGGTTAGCACTGCTGTCTCACAGCGCCAGGGACCCGGGTTCCATTCCCGGTGACACAGTGGGTTAGTACTGCTGTCTCACAGCGCCAGGGACCCGGGTTCCATTCCAGGTGACACAGTGGGTTAGCACTGCTGTCTCACAGTGCCAGGGACCCGGGGTCCATTCCCGGTGACATAGTGGGTTAGCACTGCTGTCTCACAGCGCCAGGGACCCGGGCTCCATTCCCGGTGACACAGTGGGTTAGCACTGCTGTCTCACAGCGCCAGGGACCCGGGGTCCATTCCCGGTGACACAGTGGGTTAGCACTGCTGTCTCACAGTCCCAGGGTCCCGGGTTCCATTCCCGGTGACACAGTGGGTTAGCACTGCTGTCTCACAGTGCCAGGGACCCGGGTTCCATTCCCGGTGACACAGTGGGTTAGCACTGCTGTCTCACAGCGCCAGGGACCCGGGTTCCATTCCCGGTGACACAGTGGGTTCGCACTGCTGTCTCACAGCGCCAGGGACCCGGTTTCCATTCCCGGTGACACAGTGGGTTAGCACTGCTGTCTCACAGTCCCAGGGTCCCGGGTTCCATTCCCGGTGACACATTGGGTAAGCACTGCTGTCTCACAGTGCCAGCGACCCGGGTTCCATTCCCGGTGACACAGTGGGTTAGCACTGCTGTCTCACAGTGCCAGGGACCCGTGATCCATTCCCGGTGACACAGTGGGTTAGCACTGCTGCCTCACAGTGTCAGGGACCCGTGATCCATTCCCGGTGACACAGTGGGTTAGCACTGCTGTCTCACAGTGTCAGGGATCCGGGTTCCATTCCCGGTGACACAGTGGGTTAGCACTGCTGTCTTACAGTGTCAGGGACCCGGGTTCCATTCCCGGTGACACAGTGGGTTAGCACTGATGTCTCACAGCGCCAGGGACCCGGGTTCCATTCCCGGTGACACAGTGGGTTAGCACTGCTGTCTCACAGTCCCAGGGACCCGGGTTCCATTCCCGGTGACACAGTGGGTTAGCACTGCTGTCTCACAGTCCCAGGGACCCGGGTTCCACTCCCAGTGACACAGTGGGTTACACTGCTGTCTCACAGTCCCAGGGACCCGGGTTCCATTCCCGGTGACAAAGTGGGTTAGCACTGCTGTCTCACTGTCCCAGGGACCCGGGTTCCATTCCCGTTGACACAGTGGGTTAGCACTGCTGTCTCACAGTGCCAGGGACCCGGGTTCCATTCCCGGTGACACAGTGGGTTAGCACTGCTGTCTCACAGCGCCAGGGACCCGGGTTCCATTCCCGGTGACACAGTGGGTTAGCACTGCTGTCTCACAGCGCCAGGGACCCGGGTTCCATTCCCTGTGACACAGTGGGTTAGCACTGCTGTCTCACAGTCCCAGGGACCCGGGTTCCATTCCCGGTGACACAGTGGGTTAGCACGGCTGTCTCACAGTCCTAGGGACCCGGGTTCCATTCCCGGTGACACAGTGGGTTAGCACTGCTATCTCACAGTCCCAGGGACCCGGGTTCCATTCCCGGGGACACAGTGGGTTAGCACTGCTGCCTCACAGTGCCAGGGACCCGGGTTCCATTCGCTGTGACACTGTGGGTTAGCACTGCTGTCTCACTTTCCTAGGGACCCGGGTTCCATTCCCGGTGACACAGTGGGTTAGCACTGCTGTCTCACAGTGCCAGGGACGCGGGTTCCATTCCCAGTGACACAGGGGGTTAGCACTGCTGTCTCATAGTCCCAGGGACCCCGGTTCCATTCCCCGTGACACAGTGGGTTAGCACTTCTGTCTCACATTGTCAGGGACCCGGGTTCCATTCCCGGTGACACAGTAGGTTAGCGCTGCTGTCTCATAGTCCCAGGGACCCGGGTTCCATTCCCCGTGACACAGTGGGTTAGCACTGCTGTCTCACAGTGCCAGGGACCCGGGTTCCATTCCCGGTGACACAGTGGGTTAGCACTGCTGCCTCACAGCGCCAGGGACCCGGGTTCCATTCCCGGTGACACAGTGGGTTAGCACTGCTGTCTCACAGTCTCAGGGACCCGGGTTCCATTCCCGGTGACACAGTGGGTTAGCACTGCTGTCTCACAGTCTCAGGGACCCGGGTTCCATTCCCGGTGACACAGTGGGTTAGCACTGCTGCCTCACAGCGCCAGGGACCCGGGTTCCATTCCCGGTGACACAGTGGGTTAGCACTGCTGTCTCACAGTGTCTGGGACCCGGGTTGCATTCCCGGTGACACAGTGGGTTAGCACTGCTGTCTCACAGTCCCAGGGACCCGGGTTCCATACCCGGTGACACAGTGGGTTAGCACTGCTGTCTCACAGTCCCAGGGACCCGGGTTCCATTCCCGGTGACACAGTGGGTTAGCACTGCTGCCTGACAGCGCCAGGGACCCGGGTTCAATTCCCGGTGACACAGTGGGTTAGCACTGCTGCCTCACAGTCCCAGGGACCCGGGTTCCAGTCCCGGTGACACAGTGGGTTAGCACTGCTGTCTCCCAGCGCCAGGGACACGGGTTCCATTCCCGGTGACACAGTGGGTGAGCACTGCTGTCTCACAGTCCCAGGGACCCGGGTTCCATTCCCAGTGACACAGTGGGTTAGCACTGCTGTCTCACAGCGCCAGGGACCCGGGTTCCATTCCCAGTGACACAGTGGGTTACCACTGCTGCCTCACAGTCCCAGGGACCCGGGTTCCATTCCCGGTGACACAGTGGGTTAGCACTGCTGTCTCACAGCGCCAGGGACCCGGGTTCCATTCCCGGGGACACAGTGGGTTAGCACTGCTGCCTCACAGCGCCAAGGACCCGGGTTCCATTCCCGGTGACACAGTGGGTTAGCACTCCTGTCTCACAGCGCCAGGGACCCGTGTTCCATTCCCGGTGACACAGTGGGTTAGCACTGCTGTCTCACAGTGCCAGGGACCAGGGTTCCATTCCCGGTGACACAGTGGGTTAGCACTGCTGCCTCACAGTCCCAGGGACCCGGGTTCCATTCCCAGTGACACAGTGGGTTAGCACTGCTGCCTCACAGCGCCAGGGACCCGGGTTCCATTCCCGGTGACACAGTGGGTTAGCACTGCTGTCTCACAGTCCCAGGGACTCGGGTTCCATTACCGGTGACACAGTGGGTTAGCACTGCGGTCTCACAGCGCCACGGACCCGGGTTCCATTCCCAGTGACACAGTGGGTTAACACTGCTGTCTCACATTCCCAGGGACCCGGGTTCCATTCCCGTTGACACAGTGGGTTAGCACTGCTGTCTCACAGCGCCAGGGACCCGGGTTCCATTCCCGGTGACACAGTGGGTTAGCACTGCTGCCTCACATTCCCAGGGACTCGGGTTCCATTCCCAGTGACACAGTGGGTTAGCACTGCTGTCTCACAGCGCCAGGGACCCGGGTTCCATTCCCGGTGACACAGTGGGTTAGCACTGCTGTCTCACAGTCCCAGGGACTCGGGTTCCATTCCCAGGGACACAGTGGGTTAGCACTGCTGTCTCACAGTGCCAGGGACCCGGGTTCCATTCCCGGTGACACAGTGGGTTAGCACTGCTGTCTCACAGCGCCAGGGACCCGGGTTGCATTCCCGGTGACACAGTGGGTTAGCACTGCTGCCTCACAGCGCCAGGGACCCGGGTTCCATTCCCAGTGACACAGTGGGTTAACACTGCTGTCTCACATTCCCAGGGACCCGGGTTCCATTCCCGCTGACACAGTGGGTTAGCACTGCTGTCTCACAGTCCCAGGGACCCGGATTCCATTCCCGGTGACACAGTGGGTTAACGCTGCTGTCTCACAGTCTCAGGGACCCGGGTTCCATTCCCGGTGACGCAGGGGGTTAGCACTGCTGCCTCACAGTCCCAGGGACCCGGGTACCATTCCCGGTGACAGAGTGGGTTAGCACTGCTGCCTCACAGTGCCAGGGACACGGGTTCGATTCCCGGTGACACAGTGGGTTAGCACTGCTGTCTCACAGTCCCAGGGACCCGGGTTCCATTCCCGGTGACACAGTGGGTTAGCACTGCTGTCTCACAGTCCCAGGGACCCGGGTTCCATTCCCGGTGACACAGTGGGTTAGCACTGCTGTCTCACAGTCCCAGGGACCCGGGTTCCACTCCCAGTGACACAGTGGGTTACACTGCTGTCTCACAGTCCCAGGGACCCGGGTTCCATTCCCGGTGACAAAGTGGGTTAGCACTGCTGTCTCACTGTCCCAGGGACCCGGGTTCCATTCCCGTTGACACAGTGGGTTAGCACTGCTGTCTCACAGTGCCAGGGACCCGGGTTCCATTCCCGGTGACACAGTGGGTTAGCACTGCTGTCTCACAGCGCCAGGGACCCGGGTTCCATTCCCGGTGACACAGTGGGTTAGCACTGCTGTCTCACAGCGCCAGGGACCCGGGTTCCAATCCCTGTGACACAGTGGGTTAGCACTGCTGTCTCACAGTCCCAGGGACCCGGGTTCCATTCCCGGTGACACAGTGGGTTAGCACGGCTGTCTCACAGTCCTAGGGACCCGGGTTCCATTCCCGGTGACACAGTGGGTTAGCACTGCTATCTCACAGTCCCAGGGACCCGGGTTCCATTCCCGGGGACACAGTGGGTTAGCACTGCTGCCTCACAGTGCCAGGGACCCGGGTTCCATTCGCTGTGACACTGTGGGTTAGCACTGCTGTCTCACTTTCCTAGGGACCCGGGTTCCATTCCCGGTGACACAGTGGGTTAGCATTGCTGTCTCACAGTGCCAGGGACGCGGGTTCCATTCCCAGTGACACAGGGGGTTAGCACTGCTGTCTCATAGTCCCAGGGACCCGGGTTCCATTCCCCGTGACACAGTGGGTTAGCACTGCTGTCTCACAGTGCCAGGGACCCGGGTTCCATTCCCGGTGACACAGTGGGTTAGCACTGCTGCCTCACAGTGCCAGGGACCCGGGTTCCATTCCCGGTGACACAGTGGGTTAGCACTGCTGTCTCACAGTCCCAGGGACTCGGGTTCCATTCCCAGGGACACAGTGGGTTAGCACTGCTGTCTCACAGTGCCAGGGACCCGGGTTCCATTCCCGGTGACACAGTGGGTTAGCACTGCTGTCTCACAGCGCCAGGGACCCGGGTTGCATTCCCGGTGACACAGTGGGTTAGCACTGCTGCCTCACAGCGCCAGGGACCCGGGTTCCATTCCCAGTGACACAGTGGGTTAACACTGCTGTCTCACATTCCCAGGGACCCGGGTTCCATTCCCGCTGACACAGTGGGTTAGCACTGCTGTCTCACAGTCCCAGGGACCCGGATTCCATTCCCGGTGACACAGTGGGTTAACGCTGCTGTCTCACAGTCTCAGGGACCCGGGTTCCATTCCCGGTGACGCAGGGGGTTAGCACTGCTGCCTCACAGTCCCAGGGACCCGGGTACCATTCCCGGTGACAGAGTGGGTTAGCACTGCTGCCTCACAGTGCCAGGGACACGGGTTCGATTCCCGGTGACACAGTGGGTTAGCACTGCTGTCTCACAGTCCCAGGGACCCGGGTTCCATTCCCGGTGACACAGTGGGTTAGCACTGCTGTCTCACAGTCCCAGGGACCCGGGTTCCATTCCCGGTGACACAGTGGGTTAGCACTGCTGTCTCACAGTCCCAGGGACCCGGGTTCCACTCCCAGTGACACAGTGGGTTACACTGCTGTCTCACAGTCCCAGGGACCCGGGTTCCATTCCCGGTGACAAAGTGGGTTAGCACTGCTGTCTCACTGTCCCAGGGACCCGGGTTCCATTCCCGTTGACACAGTGGGTTAGCACTGCTGTCTCACAGTGCCAGGGACCCGGGTTCCATTCCCGGTGACACAGTGGGTTAGCACTGCTGTCTCACAGCGCCAGGGACCCGGGTTCCATTCCCGGTGACACAGTGGGTTAGCACTGCTGTCTCACAGCGCCAGGGACCCGGGTTCCAATCCCTGTGACACAGTGGGTTAGCACTGCTGTCTCACAGTCCCAGGGACCCGGGTTCCATTCCCGGTGACACAGTGGGTTAGCACGGCTGTCTCACAGTCCTAGGGACCCGGGTTCCATTCCCGGTGACACAGTGGGTTAGCACTGCTATCTCACAGTCCCAGGGACCCGGGTTCCATTCCCGGGGACACAGTGGGTTAGCACTGCTGCCTCACAGTGCCAGGGACCCGGGTTCCATTCGCTGTGACACTGTGGGTTAGCACTGCTGTCTCACTTTCCTAGGGACCCGGGTTCCATTCCCGGTGACACAGTGGGTTAGCATTGCTGTCTCACAGTGCCAGGGACGCGGGTTCCATTCCCAGTGACACAGGGGGTTAGCACTGCTGTCTCATAGTCCCAGGGACCCGGGTTCCATTCCCCGTGACACAGTGGGTTAGCACTGCTGTCTCACAGTGCCAGGGACCCGGGTTCCATTCCCGGTGACACAGTGGGTTAGCACTGCTGCCTCACAGCGCCAGGGACCCGGGTTCCATTCCCGATGACACAGTGGGTTAGCACTGCTGTCTCACAGTCTCAGGGACCCGGGTTCCATTCCCGGTGACACAGTGGGTTAGCACTGCTGTCTCACAGTGCCAGGGACCCGGGTTCCATTCCCGGTGACACAGTGGGTTAGCACTGCTGTCTCACAGTCTCAGGGACCCGGGTTCCATTCCCGGTGACACAGGGGGTTAGCACTGCTGCCTCACAGCGCCAGGGACCCGGGTTCCATTCCCGGTGACACAGTGGGTTAGCACTGCTGTCTCACAGTGTCTAGGACCCGGGTTGCATTCCCGGTGACACAGTGGGTTAGCACTGCTGTCTCACAGTCCCAGGGACCCGGGTTCCATTCCCGGTGACACAGTGGGTTAGCACTGCTGTCTCACAGTCCCAGGGACCCGGGTTCCATTCCCGGTGACACAGTGGGTTAGCACTGCTGCCTGACAGCGCCAGGGACCCGGGTTCAATTCCCGGTGACACAGTGGGTTAGCACTGCTGCCTCACAGTCCCAGGGACCCGGGTTCCAGTCCCGGTGACACAGTGGGTTAGCACTGCTGTCTCCCAGCGCCAGGGACACGGGTTCCATTCCCGGTGACACAGTGGGTTAGCACTGCTGTCTCACAGTCCCAGGGACCCGGGTTCCATTCCCAGTGACACAGTGGGTTAGCACTGCTGTCTCACAGCGCCAGGGACCCGGGTTCCATTCCCAGTGACACAGTGGGTTACCACTGCTGCCTCACAGTCCCAGGGACCCGGGTTCCATTCCCGGTGACACAGTGGGTTAGCACTGCTATCTCACAGTGCCAGGGACCCGGGTTCCATTCCCTGTGACACAGTGGGTTAGCACTGCTGTCTCACGGCGCCAGGGACCCGGTTCCATTCCCAGTGACACAGTGGGTTAGCGCTGCTGCCTCACAGCGCCAGGGACCCGGGTTCCATTCCCGGTGACACAGTGGGTTAGCACTGCTGTCTCACAGTGCCAGGGACCCGGGTTCCATTCCCGGTGACACAGTGGGTTAGCACTGCTGTCTCACAGCGCCAGGGACCCGGGTTCCATTCCCGGTGACACAGTGGGTTAGCACTACTGTCTCACAGTCCCAGGGACCCGGGTTCCATTCCCGGGGACACAGTGGGTTAACACTGCTGTCTCACAGTCCCAGGGACCCGGGTTCCATTCCCGGTGACACAGTGGGTTAGCACTGCTGTCTCACAGCGCCAGGGACCCGGGTTCCATTCCCGGTGACACAGTGGGTTAGCACTGCTGTCTCACAGCGCCAGGGACCCGGGTTCCATTCCCGGTGACACAGTGGGTTAGCACTGCTGTCTCACAGCGCCAGGGACCCGGGTTCCATTCCCGGTGACACAGTGGGTTAGTACTGCTGTCTCACAGCGCCAGGGACCCGGGTTCCATTCCAGGTGACACAGTGGGTTAGCACTGCTGTCTCACAGTGCCAGGGACCCGGGGTCCATTCCCGGTGACATAGTGGGTTAGCACTGCTGTCTCACAGCGCCAGGGACCCGGGCTCCATTCCCGGTGACACAGTGGGTTAGCACTGCTGTCTCACAGCGCCAGGGACCCGGGTTCCATTCCCGGTGACACAGTGGGTTAGCACTGCTGTCTCACAGTCCCAGGGTCCCGGGTTCCATTCCCGGTGACACAGTGGGTTAGCACTGCTGTCTCACAGTCCCAGGGACACGGGTTCCATTCCCGGTGACACAGTGGTTTAGCACTGCTGTCTCACAGTGCCAGGGACCCGGGTTCCATTCCCGGTGACACAGTGGGTTAGCACTGCTGTCTCACAGCGCCAGGGACCCGGGTTCCATTCCCGGTGACACAGTGGGTTCGCACTGCTGTCTCACAGCGCCAGGGACCCGGTTTCCATTCCCGGTGACACAGTGGGTTAGCACTGCTGTCTCACAGTCCCAGGGTCCCGGGTTCCATTCCCGGTGACACATTGGGTAAGCACTGCTGTCTCACAGTGCCAGCGACCCGGGTTCCATTCCCGGTGACACAGTGGGTTAGCACTGCTGTCTCACAGTGCCAGGGACCCGTGATCCATTCCCGGTGACACAGTGGGTTAGCACTGCTGCCTCACAGTGTCAGGGACCCGTGATCCATTCCCGGTGACACAGTGGGTTAGCACTGCTGTCTCACAGTGTCAGGGATCCGGGTTCCATTCCCGGTGACACAGTGGGTTAGCACTGCTGTCTTACAGTGTCAGGGACCCGGGTTCCATTCCCGGTGACACAGTGGGTTAGCACTGATGTCTCACAGTCCCAGGGACCCGGGTTCCACTCCCAGTGACACAGTGGGTTACACTGCTGTCTCACAGTCCCAGGGACCCGGGTTCCATTCCCGGTGACAAAGTGGGTTAGCACTGCTGTCTCACTGTCCCAGGGACCCGGGTTCCATTCCCGTTGACACAGTGGGTTAGCACTGCTGTCTCACAGTGCCAGGGACCCGGGTTCCATTCCCGGTGACACAGTGGGTTAGCACTGCTGTCTCACAGCGCCAGGGACCCGGGTTCCATTCCCGGTGACACAGTGGGTTAGCACTGCTGTCTCACAGCGCCAGGGACCCGGGTTCCATTCCCTGTGACACAGTGGGTTAGCACTGCTGTCTCACAGTCCCAGGGACCCGGGTTCCATTCCCGGTGACACAGTGGGTTAGCACGGCTGTCTCACAGTCCTAGGGACCCGGGTTCCATTCCCGGTGACACAGTGGGTTAGCATTGCTATCTCACAGTCCCAGGGACCCGGGTTCCATTCCCGGGGACACAGTGGGTTAGCACTGCTGCCTCACAGTGCCAGGGACCCGGGTTCCATTCGCTGTGACACTGTGGGTTAGCACTGCTGTCTCACTTTCCTAGGGACCCGGGTTCCATTCCCGGTGACACAGTGGGTTAGAACTGCTGTCTCACAGTGCCAGGGACGCGGGTTCCATTCCCAGTGACACAGGGGGTTAGCACTGCTGTCTCATAGTCCCAGGGACCCCGGTTCCATTCCCCGTGACACAGTGGGTTAGCACTTCTGTCTCACATTGTCAGGGACCCGGGTTCCATTCCCGGTGACACAGTAGGTTAGCGCTGCTGTCTCATAGTCCCAGGGACCCGGGTTCCATTCCCCGTGACACAGTGGGTTAGCACTGCTGTCTCACAGTGCCAGGGACCCGGGTTCCATTCCCGGTGACACAGTGGGTTAGCACTGCTGCCTCACAGCGCCAGGGACCCGGGTTCCATTCCCGGTGACACAGTGGGTTAGCACTGCTGTCTCACAGTCTCAGGGACCCGGGTTCCATTCCCGGTGACACAGTGGGTTAGCACTGCTGCCTTACAGTCCCAGGGACCCGGGTTCCATTCCCGGTGACACAGTGGGTTAGCACTGCTATCTCACAGTGCCAGGGACCCGGGTTCCATTCCCTGTGACACAGTGGGTTAGCACTGCTGTCTCACGGCGCCAGGGACCCGGTTCCATTCCCAGTGACACAGTGGGTTAGCGCTGCTGTCTCACAGTGCCAGGGACCCGAGTTCCATTCCCGGTGCCACAGTGGGTTAGCACTGCTGCCTCACAGCGCCAGGGACCCGGGTTCCATTCCCGGTGACACAGTGGGTTAGCACTGCTGTCTCACAGTGCCAGGGACCCGGGTTCCATTCCCGGTGACACAGTGGGTTAGCACTGCTGTCTCACAGCGCCAGGGACCCGGGTTCCATTCCCGGTGACACAGTGGGTTAGCACTACTGTCTCACAGTCCCAGGGACCCGGGTTCCATTCCCGGGGACACAGTGGGTTAACACTGCTGTCTCACAGCGCCAGGGACCCGGGTTCCATTCCCGGTGACACAGTGGGTTAGCACTGCTGTCTCACAGCGCCAGGGACCCGGGTTCCATTCCCGGTGACACAGTGGGTTAGTACTGCTGTCTCACAGTGCCAGGGACCCGGGTTCCATTCCCGGTGACACAGTGGGTTAGCACTGCTGTCTCACAGCGCCAGGGACCCGGGTTCCATTCCAGGTGACACAGTGGGTTAGCACTGCTGTCTCACAGTGCCAGGGACCCGGGGTCCATTCCCGGTGACATAGTGGGTTAGCACTGCTGTCTCACAGCGCCAGGGACCCGGGCTCCATTCCCGGTGACACAGTGGGTTAGCACTGCTGTCTCACAGCGCCAGGGACCCGGGTTCCATTCCCGGTGACACAGTGGGTTAGCACTGCTGTCTCACAGTCCCAGGGTCCCGGGTTCCATTCCCGGTGACACAGTGGGTTAGCACTGCTGTCTCACAGTGCCAGGGACCCGGGTTCCATTCCCGGTGACACAGTGGGTTAGCACTGCTGTCTCACAGCGCCAGGGACCCGGGTTCCATTCGCGGTGACACAGTGGGTTCGCACTGCTGTCTCACAGCGCCAGGGACCCGGGTTCCATTCCCGGTGACACAGTGGGTTAGCACTGCTGTCTCACAGTCCCAGGGTCCCGGGTTCCATTCCCGGTGACACATTGGGTAAGCACTGCTGTCTCACAGTCCCAGGGACCCGTGATCCATTCCCGGTGACACAGTGGGTTAGCACTGCTGCCTCACATTGCCAGGGACCCGTGATCCATTCCCGGTGACACAGGGGGTGAGCACTGCTGCCTCACAGTGTCAGGGACCCGTGATCCATTCCCGGTGACACAGTGGGTTAGCACTGCTGTCTCACAGTGTCAGGGATCCGGGTTCCATTCCCGGTGACACAGTGGGTTAGCACTGCTGTCTTACAGTGTCAGGGACCCGGGTTCCATTCCCGGTGACACAGTGGGTTAGCACTGATGTCTCACAGCGCCAGGGACCCGGGTTCCATTCCCGGTGACACAGTGGGTTAGCACTGCTGTCTTACAGTGTCAGGGACCCGGGTTCCATTCCCGGTGACACAGTGGGTTAGAATTGATGTCTCACAGCGCCAGGGACCCGGGTTCCATTCCCGGTGACGCAGTGGGTTAGCACTGCTGTCTCACAGTCCCAGGGACCCGGGATCCATTCCCGGTGACGCAGTGGGTTAGCACTGCTGTCTCACAGTCCCAGGGACCCGGGTTCCATTCCCGGTGACACAGTGGGTTAGCACTGCTGTCTCACAGTCCCAGGGACCCGGGTTCCATTCCCGGTGACACAGTGGGTTAGCACTGCTGTCTCACAGTCCCAGGGACCCGGGTTCCATTCCCGGTGACACAGTGGGTTAGCACTGCTGTCTCACAGTCCCAGGGACCCGGGTTCCACTCCCAGTGACACAGTGGGTTACACTGCTGTCTCACAGTCCCAGGGACCCGGGTTCCATTCCCGGTGACACAGTGGGTTAGCACTGCTGTCTCACAGTCCCAGGGACCCGGGTTCCATTCCCGTTGACACAGTGGGTTAGCACTGCTGTCTCACAGTGCCAGGGACCCGGGTTCCATTC
Organism: Prionace glauca; assembly: GCA_037974335.1. NCBI lineage: Eukaryota > Metazoa > Chordata > Chondrichthyes > Carcharhiniformes > Carcharhinidae > Prionace > Prionace glauca. Next base: position 1,149,629 of record CM075738.1, read on the forward strand.
CCGGTGACACAGTGGGTTAGCACTGCTGTCTCACAGCGCCAGGGACCCGGGTTCCATTCCCGGTGACACAGTGGGTTAGCACTGCTGTCTCACAGCGCCAGGGACCCGGGTTCCATTCCCTGTGACACAGTGGGTTAGCACTGCTGTCTCACAGTCCCAGGGACCCGGGTTCCATTCCCGGTGACACAGTGGTTTAGCACGGCTGTCTCACAGTCCTAGGGAACCGGGTTCCATTCCCGGTGACACAGTGTGTTAGCACTGCTATCTCACAGTCCCAGGGACCCGGGATCCATTCCCGGGGACACAGTGGGTTAGCACTGCTGTCTCACAGTCCCAGGGACCCGGGATCCATTCCCGGGGACACAGTGGGTTAGCACGGCTGCCTCACAGTGCCAGGGACCCGGGTTCCATTCGCTGTGACACTGTGGGTTAGCACTGCTGTCTCACAGTCCTAGGGACCCGGGTTCCATTCCCGGTGAGACAGTGGGTTAGCACTGCTGTCTCACAGTGCCAGGGACGCGGGTTCCATTCCCAGTGACACAGGGGGTTAGCACTGCTGTCTCATAGTCCCAGGGACCCCGGTTCCATTCCCCGTGACACAGTGGGTTAGCACTTCTGTCTCACATTGTCAGGGACCCGGGTTCCATTCCCGGTGACACAGTGGGTTAGCGCTGCTGTCTCATAGTCCCAGGGACCCGGGTTCCATTCCCCGTGACACAGTGGGTTAGCACTGTTGTCTCAAAGTGCCAGGGACCCGGGTTCCATTCCCGGTGACACAGTGGGTTAGCACTGCTGCCTCACAGCGCCAGGGACCCGGGTTCCATTCCCGGTGACACAGTGGGTTAGCACTGCTGTCTCACAGTCTCAGGGACCCGGGTTCCATTCCAGGTGACACAGTGGGTTAGCACTGCTGTCTCACAGTGCCAGGGACCCGGGTTCCATTCCCGGTGACACAGTGGGTTAGCACTGCTGTCTCACAGTGTCAGGGACCCGGGTTGCATTCCCGGTGACACAGTGGGTTAGCACTGCTGTCTCACAGTCCCAGGGACCCGGGATCCATTCCCGGCTACACAGTGGGTTAGCACTGCTGCCTCACAGCGCCAGGGACCCGGGTTCCATTCCCGGTGACACAGTGGGTGAGCACTGCTATCTCACAGTCCCAGGGACCCGGGTTCCATTCCCGGTGACACAGTGGGTTAGCACTGCTATCTCACAGTCCCAGGGACCCGGGTTCCATTCCCGTTGACACAGTGGGTTACCACTGCTGCCTCACAGTCCCAGGGACCCGGGTTCCATTCCCGGTGACACAGTGGGTTAGCACTGCTATCTCACAGTGCCAGGGACCCGGGTTCCATTCCCTGTGACACAGTGGGTTAGCACTGCTGTCTCACGGCGCCAGGGACCCGGTTCCATTCCCAGTGACACTGTGGGTTAGCACTGCTGTCTCACAGTCCCAGGGACCCGGGTTCCATTCCCGGTGACACAGTGGGTTAGCACTGCTGCCTCACAGCGCCAGGGACCCGGGTTCCATTCCCGGTGACACAGTGGGTTAGCACTGCTGTCTCACAGTCCCAGGGACCCGGGTTCCATTCCCGGTGACACAGTGGGTTAGCACTGCTATCTCACAGTGCCAGGGACCCGGGTTCCATTCCCTGTGACACAGTGGGTTAGCACTGCTGTCTCACAGTCCCAGGGACCCGGGTTCCATTCCCGGTGACACAGTGGGTTAGCACTGCTATCTCACAGTCCCAGGGACCCGGGTTCCATTCCCGGTGACACAGTGGGTTAGCACTGCTGTCTCACAGCGCCAGGGACCCGGGTTCCATTCCAGGTGACACAGTGGGTTAGCACTGCTGTCTCACAGTGCCAGGGACCCGGGGTCCATTCCCGGTGACATAGTGGGTTAGCACTGCTGTCTCACAGCGCCAGGGACCCGGGTTCCATTCCCGGTGACACATTGGGTTAGCACTGCTGTCTCACAGCGCCAGGGACCCGGGTTCCATTCCCGGTGACACAGTGGGTTAGCACTGCTGTCTCACAGTCCCAGGGTCCCGGGTTCCATTCCCGGTGACACAGTGGGTTAGCACTGCTGTCTCACAGTGCCAGGGACCCGGGTTCCATTCCCGGTGACACAGTGGGTTAGCACTGCTGTCTCACAGCGCCAGGGACCCGGGTTCCATTCCCGGTGACACAGTGGGTTCGCACTGCTGTCTCACAGCGCCAGGGACCCGTGATCCATTCCCGGTGACACAGTGGGTTAGCACTGCTGCCTCACAGTGTCAGGGACCCGTGATCCATTCCCGGTGACACAGTGGGTTAGCACTGCTGTCTCACAGTGTCAGGGATCCGGGTTCCATTCCCGGTGACACAGTGGGTTAGCACTGCTGTCTTACAGTGTCAGGGACCCGGGTTCCATTCCCGGTGACACAGTGGGTTAGCACTGATGTCTCACAGCGCCAGGGACCCGGGTTCCATTCCCGGTGACACAGTGGGTTAGCACTGCTGTCTTACAGTGTCAGGGACCCGGGTTCCATTCCCGGTGACACAGTGGGTTAGAATTGATGTCTCACAGCGCCAGGGACCCGGGTTCCATTCCCGGTGACACAGTGGGTTAGCACTGCTGTCTCACAGTCCCAGGGACCCGGGATCCATTCCCGGTGACGCAGTGGGTTAGCACTGCTGTCTCACAGTCCCAGGGACCCGGGTTCCATTCCCGGTGACACAGTGGGTTAGCGCTGCTGCCTCACAGTCCCAGGGACCCGGGTTCCATTCCCGGTGACACAGTGGGTTAGCACTGCTGTCTCACAGTCCCAGGGACCCGGGATCCATTCCCGGTGACACAGTGGGTTAGCACTGCTGTCTCACAGTCCCAGGGACCCGGGTTCCATTCCCGGTGACACAGTGGGTTAGCACTGCTGTCTCACAGTCCCAGGGACCCGGGTTCCATTCCCGGTGACACAGTGGGTTAGCACTGCTGTCTCACAGTGCCAGGGACCCGGGTTCCATTCCCGGTGACACAGTGGGTTAGCACTGCTGTCTCACAGCGCCAGGGACCCGGGTTCCATTCCCGGTGACACAGTGGGTTAGCACTGCTGTCTCACAGCGCCAGGGACCAGGGTTCCATTCCCTGTGACACAGTGGGTTAGCACTGCTGTCTCACAGTCCCAGGGACCCGGGTTCCATTCCCGGTGACACAGTGGTTTAGCACGGCTGTCTCACAGTCCTAGGGACCCGGGTTCCATTCCCGGTGACACAGTGTGTTAGCACTGCTATCTCACAGTCCCAGGGACCCGGGATCCATTCCCGGGGACACAGTGGGTTAGCACTGCTGTCTCACAGTCCCAGGGACCCGGGATCCATTCCCGGTGACACAGTGGGTTAGCACGGCTGCCTCACAGTGCCAGGGACCCGGGTTCCATTCGCTGTGACACTGTGGGTTAGCACTGCTGTCTCACAGTCCTAGGGACCCGGGTTCCATTCCCGGTGAGACAGTGGGTTAGCACTGCTGTCTCACAGTGCCAGGGACGCGGGTTCCATTCCCAGTGACACAGGGGGTTAGCACTGCTGTCTCATAGTCCCAGGGACCCCGGTTCCATTCCCCGTGACACAGTGGGTTAGCACTTCTGTCTCAAAGTGCCAGGGACCCGGGTTCCATTCCCGGTGACACAGTGGGTTAGCACTGCTGCCGCACAGCGCCAGGGACCCGGGTTCCATTCCCGGTGACACAGTGGGTTAGCACTGCTGTCTCACAGTCTCAGGGACCCGGGTTCCATTCCCGGTGACACAGTGGGTTAGCACTGCTGTCTCACAGTGTCAGGGACCCGGGTTCCATTCCCGGTGACACAGTGGGTTAGCACTGCTGTCTCACAGTGCCAGGGACCCGGGTTCCATTCCCGGTGACACAGTGGGTTAGCACTGCTGTCTCACAGTCCCAGGGACCCGGGTTCCATTCCCGGTGACACAGTGGGTTAGCACTGCTGCCTCACAGTCCCAGGGACCCGGGTTCCATTCCCGGTGACACAGTGGGTTAGCACTGCTGTCTCACAGTCCCAGGGACCCGGGATCCATTCCCGGCTACACAGTGGGTTAGCACTGCTGCCTCACAGCGCCAGGGACCCGGGTTCCATTCCCGGTGACACAGTGGGTTAGCACTGCTGTCTCACAGCGCCAGGGACCCGGGTTCCATTCCCAGTGACACAGTGGGTTACCACTGCTGCCTCACAGTCCCAGGGACCCGGGTTCCATTCCCGGTGACACAGTGGGTTAGCACTGCTATCTCACAGTGCCAGGGACCCGGGTTCCATTCCCTGTGACACAGTGGGTTAGCACTGCTGTCTCACGGCGCCAGGGACCCGGTTCCATTCCCAGTGACACTGTGGGTTAGCACTGCTGTCTCACAGTCCCAGGGACCCGGGTTCCATTCCCGGTGACACAGTGGGTTAGCACTGCTGCCTCACAGCGCCAGGGACCCGGGTTCCATTCCCGGTGACACAGTGGGTTAGCACTGCTGTCTCACAGTCCCAGGGACCCGGGTTCCATTCCCGGTGACACAGTGGGTTAGCACTGCTATCTCACAGTGCCAGGGACCCGGGTTCCATTCCCTGTGACACAGTGGGTTAGCACTGCTGTCTCACGGCGCCAGGGACCCGGTTCCATTCCCAGTGACACAGTGGGTTAGCGCTGCTGTCTCACAGTGCCAGGGACCCGGGTTCCATTCCCGGTGCCACAGTGGGTTAGCACTGCTGCCTCACAGCGCCAGGGACCCGGGTTCCATTCCCGGTGACACAGTGGGTTAGCACTGCTGTCTCACAGTGCCAGGGACCCGGGTTCCATTCCCGGTGACACAGTGGGTTAGCACTGCTGTCTCACAGCGCCAGGGACCCGGGTTCCATTCCCGGTGACACAGTGGGTTAGCACTACTGTCTCACAGTCCCAGGGACCCGGGTTCCATTCCCGGGGACACAGTGGGTTAACACTGCTGTCTCACAGCGCCAGGGACCCGGGTTCCATTCCCGGTGACACAGTGGGTTAGCACTGCTGTCTCACAGCGCCAGGGACCCGGGCTCCATTCCCGGTGACACAGTGGGTTAGTACTGCTGTCTCACAGTGCCAGGGACCCGGGTTCCATTCCCGGTGACACAGTGGGTTAGCACTGCTGTCTCACTATCCCAGGGACCCGGGTTCCATTCCCGGTGACACAGTGGGTTAGCACTGCTGTCTCACAGTGCCAGGGACCCGGGGTCCATTCCCGGTGACATAGTGGGTTAGCACTGCTGTCTCACAGCGCCAGGGACCCGGGCTCCATTCCCGGTGACACAGTGGGTTAGCACTGCTGTCTCACAGCGCCAGGGACCCGGGTTCCATTCCCGGTGACACAGTGGGTTAGCACTGCTGTCTCACAGTCCCGGGGTCCCGGGTTCCATTCCCGGTGACACAGTGGGTTCGCACTGCTGTCTCACAGCGCCAGGGACCCGGGTTCCATTCCCGGTGACACAGTGGGTTAGCCCTGCTGTCTCACAGTCCCAGGGTCCCGGGTTCCATTCCCGGTGACACATTGGGTAAGCACTGCTGTCTCACAGTGCCAGCGACCCGGGTTCCATTCCCGGTGACACAGTGGGTTAGCACTGCTGTCTCACAGTGCCAGGGACCCGTGATCCATTCCCGGTGACACAGTGGGTTAGCACTGCTGCCTCACAGTGTCAGGGACCCGTGATCCATTCCCGGTGACACAGTGGGTTAGCACTGCTGTCTCACAGTGTCAGGGATCCGGGTTCCATTCCCGGTGACACAGTGGGTTAGCACTGCTGTCTTACAGTGTCAGGGACCCGGGTTCCATTCCCGGTGACACAGTGGGTTAGCACTGATGTCTCACAGCGCCAGGGACCCGGGTTCCATTCCCGGTGACACAGTGGGTTAGCACTGCTGTCTTACAGTGTCAGGGACCCGGGTTCCATTCCCGGTGACACAGTGGGTTAGCACTGATGTCTCACAGCGCCAGGGACCCGGGTTCCATTCCCGGTGACACAGTGGGTTAGCACTGCTGTCTTACAGTGTCAGGGACCCGGGTTCCATTCCCGGTGACACAGTGGGTTAGAATTGATGTCTCACAGCGCCAGGGACCCGGGTTCCATTCCCGGTGACACAGTGGGTTAGCACTGCTGTCTCACAGTCCCAGGGACCCGGGATCCATTCCCGGTGACGCAGTGGGTTAGCACTGCTGTCTCACAGTCCCAGGGACCCGGGTTCCATTCCCGGTGACACAGTGGGTTAGCGCTGCTGCCTCACAGTCCCAGGGACCCGGGTTCCATTCCCGGTGACACAGTGGGTTAGCACTGCTGTCTCACAGTCCCAGGGACCCGGGATCCATTCCCGGTGACACAGTGGGTTAGCACTGCTGTCTCACAGTCCCAGGGACCCGGGTTCCATTCCCGGTGACACAGTGGGTTAGCACTGCTGTCTCACAGTCCCAGGGACCCGGGTTCCATTCCCGGTGACACAGTGGGTTAGCACTGCTGTCTCACAGTGCCAGGGACCCGGGTTCCATTCCCGGTGACACAGTGGGTTAGCACTGCTGTCTCACAGCGCCAGGGACCCGGGTTCCATTCCCGGTGACACAGTGGGTTAGCACTGCTGTCTCACAGCGCCAGGGACCAGGGTTCCATTCCCTGTGACACAGTGGGTTAGCACTGCTGTCTCACAGTCCCAGGGACCCGGGTTCCATTCCCGGTGACACAGTGGTTTAGCACGGCTGTCTCACAGTCCTAGGGACCCGGGTTCCATTCCCGGTGACACAGTGTGTTAGCACTGCTATCTCACAGTCCCAGGGACCCGGGATCCATTCCCGGGGACACAGTGGGTTAGCACTGCTGTCTCACAGTCTCAGGGACCCGGGTTCCATTCCCGGTGACACAGTGGGTTAGCACTGCTGTCTCACAGTGTCAGGGACCCGGGTTCCATTCCCGGTGACACAGTGGGTTAGCACTGCTGTCTCACAGTGCCAGGGACCCGGGTTCCATTCCCGGTGACACAGTGGGTTAGCACTGCTGTCTCACAGTCCCAGGGACCCGGGTTCCATTCCCGGTGACACAGTGGGTTAGCACTGCTGCCTCACAGTCCCAGGGACCCGGGTTCCATTCCCGGTGACACAGTGGGTTAGCACTGCTGTCTCACAGTCCCAGGGACCCGGGATCCATTCCCGGCTACACAGTGGGTTAGCACTGCTGCCTCACAGCGCCAGGGACCCGGGTTCCATTCCCGGTGACACAGTGGGTTAGCACTGCTGTCTCACAGCGCCAGGGACCCGGGTTCCATTCCCAGTGACACAGTGGGTTACCACTGCTGCCTCACAGTCCCAGGGACCCGGGTTCCATTCCCGGTGACACAGTGGGTTAGCACTGCTATCTCACAGTGCCAGGGACCCGGGTTCCATTCCCTGTGACACAGTGGGTTAGCACTGCTGTCTCACGGCGCCAGGGACCCGGTTCCATTCCCAGTGACACTGTGGGTTAGCACTGCTGTCTCACAGTCCCAGGGACCCGGGTTCCATTCCCGGTGACACAGTGGGTTAGCACTGCTGCCTCACAGCGCCAGGGACCCGGGTTCCATTCCCGGTGACACAGTGGGTTAGCACTGCTGTCTCACAGTCCCAGGGACCCGGGTTCCATTCCCGGTGACACAGTGGGTTAGCACTGCTATCTCACAGTGCCAGGGACCCGGGTTCCATTCCCTGTGACACAGTGGGTTAGCACTGCTGTCTCACGGCGCCAGGGACCCGGTTCCATTCCCAGTGACACAGTGGGTTAGCGCTGCTGTCTCACAGTGCCAGGGACCCGGGTTCCATTCCCGGTGCCACAGTGGGTTAGCACTGCTGCCTCACAGCGCCAGGGACCCGGGTTCCATTCCCGGTGACACAGTGGGTTAGCACTGCTGTCTCACAGTGCCAGGGACCCGGGTTCCATTCCCGGTGACACAGTGGGTTAGCACTGCTGTCTCACAGCGCCAGGGACCCGGGTTCCATTCCCGGTGACACAGTGGGTTAGCACTACTGTCTCACAGTCCCAGGGACCCGGGTTCCATTCCCGGGGACACAGTGGGTTAACACTGCTGTCTCACAGCGCCAGGGACCCGGGTTCCATTCCCGGTGACACAGTGGGTTAGCACTGCTGTCTCACAGCGCCAGGGACCCGGGCTCCATTCCCGGTGACACAGTGGGTTAGTACTGCTGTCTCACAGTGCCAGGGACCCGGGTTCCATTCCCGGTGACACAGTGGGTTAGCACTGCTGTCTCACTATCCCAGGGACCCGGGTTCCATTCCCGGTGACACAGTGGGTTAGCACTGCTGTCTCACTGTGCCAGGGACCCGGGGTCCATTCCCGGTGACATAGTGGGTTAGCACTGCTGTCTCACAGCGCCAGGGACCCGGGCTCCATTCCCGGTGACACAGTGGGTTAGCACTGCTGTCTCACAGCGCCAGGGACCCGGGTTCCATTCCCGGTGACACAGTGGGTTAGCACTGCTGTCTCACAGTCCCGGGGTCCCGGGTTCCATTCCCGGTGACACAGTGGGTTAGCACTGCTGTCTCACAGTGCCAGGGACCCGGGTTCCATTCCCGGTGACACAGTGGGTTAGCACTGCTGTCTCACAGCGCCAGGGACCTGGGTTCCATTCCCGGTGACACAGTGGGTTAGCACTGCTGTCTCACAGCGCCAGGGACCCGGGTTCCATTCCCGGTGACACAGTGGGTTCGCACTGCTGTCTCACAGCGCCAGGGACCCGGGTTCCATTCCCGGTGACACAGTGGGTTAGCCCTGCTGTCTCACAGTCCCAGGGTCCCGGGTTCCATTCCCGGTGACACATTGGGTAAGCACTGCTGTCTCACAGTGCCAGCGACCCGGGTACCATTCCCGGTGACACAGTGGGTTAGCACTGCTGTCTCACAGTGCCAGGGACCCGTGATCCATTCCCGGTGACACAGTGGGTTAGCACTGCTGCCTCACAGTGTCAGGGACCCGTGATCCATTCCCGGTGACACAGTGGGTTAGCACTGCTGTCTCACAGTGTCAGGGATCCGGGTTCCATTCCCGGTGACACAGTGGGTTAGCACTGCTGTCTTACAGTGTCAGGGACCCGGGTTCCATTCCCGGTGACACAGTGGGTTAGAATTGATGTCTCACAGCGCCAGGGACCCGGGTTCCATTCCCGGTGACACAGTGGGTTAGCACTGCTGTCTCACAGTCCCAGGGACCCGGGATCCATTCCCGGTGACGCAGTGGGTTAGCACTGCTGTCTCACAGTCCCAGGGACCCGCGTTCCATTCCCGGTGACACAGTGGGTTAGCGCTGCTGCCTCACAGTCCCAGGGACCCGGGTTCCATTCCCGGTGACACAGTGGGTTAGCACTGCTGTCTCACAGTCCCAGGGACCCGGGTTCCATTCCCGGTGACACAGTGGGTTAGCACTGCTGTCTCACAGTCCCAGGGACCCGGGTTCCACTCCCAGTGACACAGTGGGTTACACTGCTGTCTCACAGTCCCAGGGACCCGGGTTCCATTCCCGGTGACACAGTGGGTTAGCACTGCTGTCTCACAGTCCCAGGGACCCGGGTTCCATTCCCGTTGACACAGTGGGTTAGCACTGCTGTCTCACAGTGCCAGGGACCCGGGTTCCATTCCCGGTGACACAGTGGGTTAGCACTGCTGTCTCACAGCGCCAGGGACCCGGGTTCCATTCCCGGTGACACAGTGGGTTAGCACTGCTGTCTCACAGCGCCAGGGACCCGGGTTCCATTCCCTGTGACACAGTGGGTTAGCACTGCTGTCTCATAGTGTCAGGGACCCGGGTTCCATTCCCGGTGACACAGTGTGTTAGCACTGCTATCTCACAGTCCCAGGGACCCGGGATCCATTCCCGGGGACACAGTGGGTTAGCACTGCTTTCTCACAGTCCCAGGGACCCGGGATCCATTCCCGGGGACACAGTGGGTTAGCACGGCTGCCTCACAGTGCCAGGGACCCGGGTTCCATTCGCTGTGACACTGTGGGTTAGCACTGCTGTCTCACAGTCCTAGGGACCCGGGTTCCATTCCCGGTGAGACAGTGGGTTAGCACTGCTGTCTCACAGCGCCAGGGACGCGGGTTCCATTCCCAGTGACACAGGGGGTTAGCACTGCTGTCTCATAGTCCCAGGGACCCCGGTTCCATTCCCCGTGACACAGTGGGTTAGCACTTCTGTCTCACATTGTCAGGGACCCGGGTTCCATTCCCGGTGACACAGTGGGTTAGCGCTGCTGTCTCATAGTCCCAGGGACCCGGGTTCCATTCCCCGTGACACAGTGGGTTAGCACTGCTGTCTCAAAGTGCCAGGGACCCGGGTTCCATTCCCGGTGACACAGTGGGTTAGCACTGCTGCCTCACAGCGCCAGGGACCCGGGTTCCATTCCCGGTGACACAGTGGGTTAGCACTGCTGTCTCACAGTCTCAGGGACCCGGGTTCCATTCCCGGTGACACAGTGGGTTAGCACTGCTGTCTCACAGTGCCAGGGACCCGGGTTCCATTCCCGGTGACACAGTGGGTTAGCACTGCTGTCTCACAGTGTCAGGGACCCGGGTTGCATTCCCGGTGACACAGTGGGTTAGCACTGCTGTCTCACAGTCCCAGGGACCCGGGTTCCATTCCCGGTGACACAGTGGGTTAGCACTGCTGCCTCACAGTCCCAGGGACCCGGGTTCCATTCCCGGTGACACAGTGGGTTAGCACTGCTGTCTCACAGTCCCAGGGACCCGGGATCCATTCCCGGCTACACAGTGGGTTAGCACTGCTGCCTCACAGCGCCAGGGACCCGGGTTCCATTCCCGGTGACACAGTGGGTGAGCACTGCTGTCTCACAGTCCCAGGGACCCCGGTTCCATTCCCAGTGACACAGTGGGTTAGCACTGCTGTCTCACAGCGCCAGGGACCCGGGTTCCATTCCCAGTGACACAGTGGGTTACCACTGCTGCCTCACAGTCCCAGGGACCCGGGTTCCATTCCCGGTGACACAGTGGGTTAGCACTGCTATCTCACAGTGCCAGGGACCCGGGTTCCATTCCCGGTGACACAGTGGGTTAGCACTGCTGTCTCACAGTCCCAGGGACCCGGGATCCATTCCCGGTGACACAGTGGGTTAGCACTGCTGTCTCACAGTCCCAGGGACCCGGGTTCCATTCCCGGTGACACAGTGGGTTAGCACTGCTGTCTCACTGTCCCAGGGACCCGGGTTCCATTCCCGGTGACACAGTGGGTTAGCACTGCTGTCTCACAGTCCCTGGGACCCGGGTTCCACTCCCAGTGACACAATGGGTTAGCACTGCTGTCTCACAGTGCCAGGGACCCGGGTTCCATTCCCGGTGACACAGTGGGTTACACTGCTGTCTCACAGTCCCAGGGACCCGGGTTCCATTCCCGGTGACACAGTGGGTTAGCACTGCTGTCTCACAGTCCCAGGGACCCGGGTTCCATTCCCGTTGACACAGTGGGTTAGCACTGCTGTCTCACAGTGCCAGGGACCCGGGTTCCATTCCCGGTGACACAGTGGGTTAGCACTGCTGTCTCACAGCGCCAGGGACCCGGGTTCCATTCCCGGTGACACAGTGGGTTAGCACTGCTGTCTCACAGCGCCAGGGACCCGGGTTCCATTCCCTGTGACACAGTGGGTTAGCACTGCTGTCTCACAGTCCCAGGGACCCGGGTTCCATTCCCGGTGACACAGTGGTTTAGCACGGCTGTCTCACAGTCCTAGGGACCCGGGTTCCATTCCCGGTGACACAGTGTGTTAGCACTGCTATCTCACAGTCCCAGGGACCCGGGATCCATTCCCGGGGACACAGTGGGTTAGCACTGCTGTCTCACAGTCCCAGGGACCCGGGATCCATTCCCGGGGACACAGTGGGTTAGCACGGCTGCCTCACAGTGCCAGGGACCCGGGTTCCATTCGCTGTGACACTGTGGGTTAGCACTGCTGTCTCACAGTCCCAGGGATCCGGGTTCCATTCCCGGTGAGACAGTGGGTTAGCACTGCTGTCTCACAGTGCCAGGGACGCGGGTTCCATTCCCAGTGACACAGGGGGTTAGCACTGCTGTCTCATAGTCCCAGGGACCCCGGTTCCATTCCCCGTGACACAGTGGGTTAGCACTTCTGTCTCACATTGTCAGGGACCCGGGTTCCATTCCCGGTGACACAGTGGGTTAGCGCTGCTGTCTCATAGTCCCAGGGACCCGGGTTCCATTCCCCGTGACACAGTGGGTTAGCACTGCTGTCTCAAAGTGCCAGGGACCCGGGTTCCATTCCCGGTGACACAGTGGGTTAGCACTACTGTCTCACAGTCCCAGGGACCCGGGTTCCATTCCCGGGGACACAGTGGGTTAACACTGCTGTCTCACAGCGCCAGGGACCCGGGTTCCATTCCCGGTGACACAGTGGGTTAGCACTGCTGTCTCACAGCGCCAGGGACCCGGGTTCCATTCCCGGTGACACAGTGGGTTAGCACTGCTGTCTCACAGCGCCAGGGACCCGGGTTCCATTCCAGGTGACACAGTGGGTTAGCACTGCTGTCTCACAGTGCCAGGGACCCGGGGTCCATTCCCGGTGACATAGTGGGTTAGCACTGCTGTCTCACAGCGCCAGGGACCCGGGCTCCATTCCCGGTGACACAGTGGGTTAGCACTGCTGTCTCACAGCGCCAGGGACCCGGGTTCCATTCCCGGTGACACAGTGGGTTAGCACTGCTGTCTCACAGTCCCAGGGTCCCGGGTTCCATTCCCGGTGACACAGTGGGTTAGCACTGCTGTCTCACAGTGCCAGGGACCCGGGTTCCATTCCCGGTGACACAGTGGGTTAGCACTGCTGTCTCACAGCGCCAGGGACCCGGGTTCCATTCCCGGTGACACAGTGGGTTAGCACTGCTGTCTCACAGCGCCAGGGACCCGGGTTCCATTCCCGGTGACACAGTGGGTTCGCACTGCTGTCTCACAGCGCCAGGGACCCGGGTTCCATTCCCGGTGACACAGTGGGTTAGCACTGCTGTCTCACAGTCCCAGGGTCCCGGGTTCCATTCCCGGTGACACATTGGGTAAGCACTGCTGTCTCACAGTGCCAGCGACCCGGGTTCCATTCCCGGTGACACAGTGGGTTAGCACTGCTGTCTCACAGTGCCAGGGACCCGTGATCCATTCCCGGTGACACAGTGGGTTAGCACTGCTGTCTCATAGTGTCAGGGACCCGGGTTCCATTCCCGGTGACACAGTGTGTTAGCACTGCTATCTCACAGTCCCAGGGACCCGGGATCCATTCCCGGGGACACAGTGGGTTAGCACTGCTTTCTCACAGTCCCAGGGACCCGGGATCCATTCCCGGGGACACAGTGGGTTAGCACGGCTGCCTCACAGTGCCAGGGACCCGGGTTCCATTCGCTGTGACACTGTGGGTTAGCACTGCTGTCTCACAGTCCTAGGGACCCGGGTTCCATTCCCGGTGAGACAGTGGGTTAGCACTGCTGTCTCACAGCGCCAGGGACGCGGGTTCCATTCCCAGTGACACAGGGGGTTAGCACTGCTGTCTCATAGTCCCAGGGACCCCGGTTCCATTCCCCGTGACACAGTGGGTTAGCACTTCTGTCTCACATTGTCAGGGACCCGGGTTCCATTCCCGGTGACACAGTGGGTTAGCGCTGCTGTCTCATAGTCCCAGGGACCCGGGTTCCATTCCCCGTGACACAGTGGGTTAGCACTGCTGTCTCAAAGTGCCAGGGACCCGGGTTCCATTCCCGGTGACACAGTGGGTTAGCACTGCTGCCTCACAGCGCCAGGGACCCGGGTTCCATTCCCGGTGACACAGTGGGTTAGCACTGCTGTCTCACAGTCTCAGGGACCCGGGTTCCATTCCCGGTGACACAGTGGGTTAGCACTGCTGTCTCACAGTGCCAGGGACCCGGGTTCCATTCCCGGTGACACAGTGGGTTAGCACTGCTGTCTCACAGTGTCAGGGACCCGGGTTGCATTCCCGGTGACACAGTGGGTTAGCACTGCTGTCTCACAGTCCCAGGGACCCGGGTTCCATTCCCGGTGACACAGTGGGTTAGCACTGCTGTCTCACAGTCCCAGGGACCCGGGTTCCATTCCCGGTGACACAGTGGGTTAGCACTGCTGTCTCACAGTCCCAGGGACCCGGGATCCATTCCCGGCTACACAGTGGGTTAGCACTGCTGCCTCACAGCGCCAGGGACCCGGGTTCCATTCCCGGTGACACAGTGGGTGAGCACTGCTGTCTCACAGTCCCAGGGACCCCGGTTCCATTCCCAGTGACACAGTGGGTTAGCACTGCTGTCTCACAGCGCCAGGGACCCGGGTTCCATTCCCAGTGACACAGTGGGTTACCACTGCTGCCTCACAGTCCCAGGGACCCGTGTTCCATTCCCGGTGACACAGTGGGTTAGCACTGCTATCTCACAGTGCCAGGGACCCGGGTTCCATTCCCGGTGACACAGTGGGTTAGCACTGCTGTCTCACAGTCCCAGGGACCCGGGATCCATTCCCGGTGACACAGTGGGTTAGCACTGCTGTCTCACAGTCCCAGGGACCCGGGTTCCATTCCCGGTGACACAGTGGGTTAGCACTGCTGTCTCACTGTCCCAGGGACCCGGGTTCCATTCCCGGTGACACAGTGGGTTAGCACTGCTGTCTCACAGTCCCTGGGACCCGGGTTCCACTCCCAGTGACACAATGGGTTAGCACTGCTGTCTCACAGTGCCAGGGACCCGGGTTCCATTCCCGGTGACACAGTGGGTTACACTGCTGTCTCACAGTCCCAGGGACCCGGGTTCCATTCCCGGTGACACAGTGGGTTAGCACTGCTGTCTCACAGTCCCAGGGACCCGGGTTCCATTCCCGTTGACACAGTGGGTTAGCACTGCTGTCTCACAGTGCCAGGGACCCGGGTTCCATTCCCGGTGACACAGTGGGTTAGCACTGCTGTCTCACAGCGCCAGGGACCCGGGTTCCATTCCCGGTGACACAGTGGGTTAGCACTGCTGTCTCACAGCGCCAGGGACCCGGGTTCCATTCCCTGTGACACAGTGGGTTAGCACTGCTGTCTCACAGTCCCAGGGACCCGGGTTCCATTCCCGGTGACACAGTGGTTTAGCACGGCTGTCTCACAGTCCTAGGGACCCGGGTTCCATTCCCGGTGACACAGTGTGTTAGCACTGCTATCTCACAGTCCCAGGGACCCGGGATCCATTCCCGGGGACACAGTGGGTTAGCACTGCTGTCTCACAGTCCCAGGGACCCGGGATCCATTCCCGGGGACACAGTGGGTTAGCACGGCTGCCTCACAGTGCCAGGGACCCGGGTTCCATTCGCTGTGACACTGTGGGTTAGCACTGCTGTCTCACAGTCCCAGGGATCCGGGTTCCATTCCCGGTGAGACAGTGGGTTAGCACTGCTGTCTCACAGTGCCAGGGACGCGGGTTCCATTCCCAGTGACACAGGGGGTTAGCACTGCTGTCTCATAGTCCCAGGGACCCCGGTTCCATTCCCCGTGACACAGTGGGTTAGCACTTCTGTCTCACATTGTCAGGGACCCGGGTTCCATTCCCGGTGACACAGTGGGTTAGCGCTGCTGTCTCATAGTCCCAGGGACCCGGGTTCCATTCCCCGTGACACAGTGGGTTAGCACTGCTGTCTCAAAGTGCCAGGGACCCGGGTTCCATTCCCGGTGACACAGTGGGTTAGCACTACTGTCTCACAGTCCCAGGGACCCGGGTTCCATTCCCGGGGACACAGTGGGTTAACACTGCTGTCTCACAGCGCCAGGGACCCGGGTTCCATTCCCGGTGACACAGTGGGTTAGCACTGCTGTCTCACAGCGCCAGGGACCCGGGTTCCATTCCCGGTGACACAGTGGGTTAGCACTGCTGTCTCACAGCGCCAGGGACCCGGGTTCCATTCCAGGTGACACAGTGGGTTAGCACTGCTGTCTCACAGTGCCAGGGACCCGGGGTCCATTCCCGGTGACATAGTGGGTTAGCACTGCTGTCTCACAGCGCCAGGGACCCGGGCTCCATTCCCGGTGACACAGTGGGTTAGCACTGCTGTCTCACAGCGCCAGGGACCCGGGTTCCATTCCCGGTGACACAGTGGGTTAGCACTGCTGTCTCACAGTCCCAGGGTCCCGGGTTCCATTCCCGGTGACACAGTGGGTTAGCACTGCTGTCTCACAGTGCCAGGGACCCGGGTTCCATTCCCGGTGACACAGTGGGTTAGCACTGCTGTCTCACAGCGCCAGGGACCCGGGTTCCATTCCCGGTGACACACTGGGTTAGCACTGCTGTCTCACAGCGCCAGGGACCCGGGTTCCATTCCCGGTGACACAGTGGGTTCGCACTGCTGTCTCACAGCGCCAGGGACCCGGGTTCCATTCCCGGTGACACAGTGGGTTAGCACTGCTGTCTCACAGTCCCAGGGTCCCGGGTTCCATTCCCGGTGACACATTGGGTAAGCACTGCTGTCTCACAGTGCCAGCGACCCGGGTTCCATTCCCGGTGACACAGTGGGTTAGCACTGCTGTCTCACAGTGCCAGGGACCCGTGATCCATTCCCGGTGACACAGTGGGTTAGCACTGCTGCCTCACAGTGTCAGGGACCCGTGATCCATTCCCGGTGACACAGTGGGTTAGCACTGCTGTCTCACAGTCCCAGGGACCCGGGTTCCATTCCCGGTGACACAGTGGGTTAGCACTGCTGCATCACAGTGCCAGGGACCCGGGTTCCATTCCCAGTGACACAGTGGGTTAGCACTGCTGTCTCACAGTGTCAGGGATCCGGGTTCCATTCCCGGTGACACAGTGGGTTAGCACTGCTGTCTTACAGTGTCAGGGACCCGGGTTCCATTCCCGGTGACACAGTGGGTTAGCACTGATGTCTCACAGCGCCAGGGACCCGGGTTCCATTCCCGGTGACACAGTGGGTTAGCACTGCTGTCTTACAGTGTCAGGGACCCGGGTTCCATTCCCGGTGACACAGTGGGTTAGAATTGAAGTCTCACAGCGCCAGGGACCTGGGTTCCATTCCCGGTGACACAGTGGGTTAGCACTGCTGTCTCACAGTCCCAGGGACCCGGGATCCATTCCCGGTGACGCAGTGGGTTAGCACTGCTGTCTCACAGTCCCAGGGACCCGGGTTCCATTCCCGGTGACACAGTGGGTTAGCGCTGCTGCCTCACAGTCCCAGGGACCCGGGTTCCATTCCCGGTGACACAGTGGGTTAGCACTGCTGTCTCACAGTCCCAGGGACCCGGGTTCCACTCCCAGTGACACAGTGGGTTACACTGCTGTCTCACAGTCCCAGGGACCCGGGTTCCATTCCCGGTGACACAGTGGGTTAGCACTGCTGTCTCACAGTCCCAGGGACCCGGGTTCCAATCCCGTTGACACAGTGGGTTAGCACTGCTGTCTCACAGTGCCAGGGACCCGGGTTCCATTCCCGGTGACACAGTGGGTTAGCACTGCTGTCTCACAGCGCCAGGGACCCGGGTTCCATTCCCGGTGACACAGTGGGTTAGCACTGCTGTCTCACAGCGCCAGGGACCAGGGTTCCATTCCCTGTGACACAGTGGGTTAGCACTGCTGTCTCACAGTCCCAGGGACCCGGGTTCCATTCCCGGTGACACAGTGGTTTAGCACGGCTGTCTCACAGTCCTAGGGACCCGGGTTCCATTCCCGGTGACACAGTGTGTTAGCACTGCTATCTCACAGTCCCAGGGACCCGGGATCCATTCCCGGGGACACAGTGGGTTAGCACTGCTGTCTCACAGTCCCAGGGACCCGGGATCCATTCCCGGGGACACAGTGGGTTAGCACGGCTGCCTCACAGTGCCAGGGACCCGGGTTCCATTCGCTGTGACACTGTGGGTTAGCACTGCTGTCTCACAGTCCTAGGGACCCGGGTTCCATTCCCGGTGAGACAGTGGGTTAGCACTTCTGTCTCACATTGTCAGGGACCCGGGTTCCATTCCCAGTGACACAGGGGGTTAGCACTGCTGTCTCATAGTCCCAGGGACCCCGGTTCCATTCCCCGTGACACAGTGGGTTAGCACTTCTGTCTCACATTGTCAGGGACCCGGGTTCCATTCCCGGTGACACAGTGGGTTAGCGCTGCTGTCTCATAGTCCCAGGGACCCGGGTTCCATTCCCCGTGACACAGTGGGTTAGCACTGCTGTCTCAAAGTGCCAGGGACCCGGGTTCCATTCCCGGTGACACAGTGGGTTAGCACTGCTGCCTCACAGCGCCAGGGACCCGGGTTCCATTCCCGGTGACACAGTGGGTTAGCACTGCTGTCTCACAGTCTCAGGGACCCGGGTTCCATTCCCGGTGACACAGTGGGTTAGCACTGCTGTCTCACAGCGCCAGGGACCCGGGTTCCATTCCCGGTGACACAGTGGGTTAGCACTGCTGTCTCACAGTCTCAGGGACCCGGGTTCCATTCCCGGTGACACAGTGGGTTAGCACTGCTGTCTCACAGTGCCAGGGACCCGGGTTCCATTCCCGGTGACACAGTGGGTTAGCACTGCTGTCTCACAGTCCCAGGGACCCGGGTTCCATTCCCGGTGACACAGTGGGTTAGCACTGCTGCCTCACAGTCCCAGGGACCCGGGTTCCATTCCCGGTGACACAGTGGGTTAGCACTGCTGTCTCACAGTCCCAGGGACCCGGGATCCATTCCCGGCTACACAGTGGGTTAGCACTGCTGCCTCACAGCGCCAGGGACCCGGGTTCCATTCCCGGTGACACAGTGGGTGAGCACTGCTGTCTCACAGTCCCAGGGACCCGGGTTCCATTCCCAGTGACACAGTGGGTGAGCACTGCTGTCTCACAGTCCCAGGGACCCGGGTTCCATTCCCAGTGACACAGTGGGTTACCACTGCTGCCTCACAGTCCCAGGGACCCGGGTTCCAATCCC
The DNA here is from genome assembly GCA_037974335.1 of Prionace glauca. Lineage (NCBI taxonomy): Eukaryota > Metazoa > Chordata > Chondrichthyes > Carcharhiniformes > Carcharhinidae > Prionace > Prionace glauca. The sequence continues at coordinate 1,168,620 of CM075738.1, forward strand.
GGTGACACAGTGGGTTAGCACTGCTGTCTCACAGCGCCAGGGACCCGGGTTCCATTCCCGGTGAAACAGTGGGTTAGCACTGCTATCTCACAGTGCCAGGGACCCGGGTTCCATTCCCTGTGACACAGTGGGTTAGCACTGCTGTCTCACGGCGCCAGGGACCCGGTTCCATTCCCAGTGACACTGTGGGTTAGCACTGCTGTCTCACAGTCCCAGGGACCCGGGTTCCATTCCCGGTGACACAGTGGGTTAGCACTGCTGCCTCACAGCGCCAGGGACCCGGGTTCCATTCCCGATGACACAGTGGGTTAGCACTGCTGTCTCACAGTCCCAGGGACCCGGGTTCCATTCCCGGTGACACAGTGGGTTAGCACTGCTATCTCACAGTGCCAGGGACCCGGGTTCCATTCCCTGTGACACAGTGGGTTAGCACTGCTGTCTCACGGCGCCAGGGACCCGGTTCCATTCCCAGTGACACAGTGGGTTAGCGCTGCTGTCTCACAGTGCCAGGGACCCGGGTTCCATTCCCGGTGCCACAGTGGGTTAGCACTGCTGCCTCACAGCGCCAGGGACCCGGGTTCCATTCCCGGTGACACAGTGGGTTAGCACTGCTGTCTCACAGTGCCAGGGACCCGGGTTCCATTCCCGGGGACACAGTGGGTTAACACTGCTGTCTCACAGCGCCAGGGACCCGGGTTCCATTCCCGGAGACACAGTGGGTTAACACTGCTGTCTCACAGCGCCAGGGACCCGGGTTCCATTCCCGGTGACACAGTGGGTTAGCACTGCTGTCTCACTGCGCCAGGGACCCGGGTTCCATTCCCGGTGACACAGTGGGTTAGTACTGCTGTCTCACAGTGCCAGGGACCCGGGTTCCATTCCCGGTGACACAGGAGGTTAGCACTGCTGCCTCACAGCGCCAGGGACCAGGGTTCCATTCCCGGTGACACAGTGGGTTAGCACTGCTGTCTCACAGCGCCAGGGACCCGGGTTCCATTCCAGGTGACACAGTGGGTTAGCACTGCTGTCTCACAGTGCCAGGGACCCGGGGTCCTTTCCCGGTGACATAGTGGGTTAGCACTGCTGTCTCACAGCGCCAGGGACCCGGGCTCCATTCCCGGTGACACAGTGGGTTAGCACTGCTGTCTCACAGCACCAGGGACCCGGGTTCCATTCCCGGTGACACAGTGGGTTAGCACTGCTGTCTCACAGTCCCAGGGTCCCGGGTTCCATTCCCGGTGACACAGTGGGTTAGCACTGCTGTCTCACAGTGCCAGGGACCCGGGTTCCATTCCCGGTGACACAGTGGGTTAGCACTGCTGTCTCACAGCGCCAGGGACCCGGGTTCCATTCCCGGTGACACAGTGGGTTAGCACTGCTGTCTCACAGCGCCAGGGACCCGGGTTCCATTCCCGGTGACACAGTGGGTTCGCACTGCTGTCTCACAGCGCCAGGGACCCGGGTTCCATTCCCGGTGACACAGTGGGTTAGCACTGCTGTCTCACAGTCCCAGGGTCCCGGGTTCCATTCCCGGTGACACATTGGGTAAGCACTGCTGTCTCACAGTGCCAGCGACCCGGGTTCCATTCCCGGTGACACAGTGGGTTAGCACTGCTGTCTCACAGTGCCAGGGACCCGTGATCCATTCCCGGTGACACAGTGGGTTAGCACTGCTGCCTCACAGTGTCAGGGACCCGTGATCCATTCCCGGTGACACAGTGGGTTAGCACTGCTGTCTCACAGTGTCAGGGATCCGGGTTCCATTCCCGGTGACACAGTGGGTTAGCACTGCTGTCTTACAGTGTCAGGGACCCGGGTTCCATTCCCGGTGACACAGTGGGTTAGAATTGATGTCTCACAGCGCCAGGGACCCGGGTTCCATTCCCGGTGACACAGTGGGTTAGCACTGCTGTCTCACAGTCCCAGGGACCCGGGATCCATTCCCGGTGACGCAGTGGGTTAGCACTGCTGTCTCACAGTCCCAGGGACCCGGGTTCCATTCCCGGTGACACAGTGGGTTAGCGCTGCTGCCTCACAGTCCCAGGGACCCGGGTTCCATTCCCGGTGACACAGTGGGTTAGCACTGCTGTCTCACAGTCCCAGGGACCCGGGATCCATTCCCGGTGACACAGTGGGTTAGCACTGCTGTCTCACAGTCCCAGGGACCCGGGTTCCATTCCCGGTGACACAGTGGGTTAGCACTGCTGTCTCACAGTCCCAGGGACCCGGGTTCCATTCCCGGTGACACAGTGGGTTAGCACTGCTGTCTCACAGTCCCAGGGACCCGGGTTCCACTCCCAGTGACACAGTGGGTTACACTGCTGTCTCACAGTCCCAGGGACCCGGGTTCCATTCCCGGTGACACAGTGGGTTAGCACTGCTGTCTCACAGTCCCAGGGACCCGGGTTCCATTCCCGTTGACACAGTGGGTTAGCACTGCTGTCTCACAGTGCCAGGGACCCGGGTTCCATTCCCGGTGACACAGTGGGTTAGCACTGCTGTCTCACAGCGCCAGGGACCCGGGTTCCATTCCCGGTGACACAGTGGGTTAGCACTGCTGTCTCACAGCGCCAGGGACCCGGGTTCCATTCCCTGTGATACAGTGGGTTAGCACTGCTGTCTCATAGTGTCAGGGACCCAAGTTCCATTCCCGGTGACACAGTGTGTTAGCACTGCTATCTCACAGTCCCAGGGACCCGGGATCCATTCCCGGGGACACAGTGGGTTAGCACTGCTGTCTCACAGTCCCAGGGACCCGGGATCCATTCCCGGGGACACAGTGGGTTAGCACGGCTGCCTCACAGTGCCAGGGACCCGGGTTCCATTCGCTTTGACACTGTGGGTTAGCACTGCTGTCTCACAGTCCTAGGGACCCGGGTTCCATTCCCGGTGACACAGTGGGTTAGCACTGCTGTCTCACAGTGCCAGGGACGCGGGTTCCATTCCCAGTGACACAGGGGGTTAGCACTGCTGTCTCATAGTCCCAGGGACCCCGGTTCCATTCCCCGTGACACAGTGGGTTAGCACTTCTGTCTCACATTGTCAGGGACCCGGGTTCCATTCCCGGTGACACAGTGGGTTAGCGCTGCTGTCTCATAGTCCCAGGGACCCGGGTTCCATTCCCCGTGACACAGTGGGTTAGCACTGCTGTCTCAAAGTGCCAGGGACCCGGGTTCCATTCCCGGTGACACAGTGGGTTAGCACTGCTGCCTCACAGCGCCAGGGACCCGGGTTCCATTCCCGGTGACACAGTGGGTTAGCACTGCTGTCTCACAGTCTCAGGGACCCGGGTTCCATTCCCGGTGACACAGTGGGTTAGCACTGCTGTCTCACAGTGCCAGGGACCCGGGTTCCATTCCCGGTGACACAGTGGGTTAGCACTGCTGTCTCACAGTGCCAGGGACCCGGGTTGCATTCCCGGTGACACAGTGGGTTAGCACTGCTGTCTCACAGTCCCAGGGACCCGGGTTCCATTCCCGGTGACACAGTGGGTTAGCACTGCTGCCTCACAGTCCCAGGGACCCGGGTTCCATTCCCGGTGACACAGTGGGTTAGCACTGCTGTCTCACAGTCCCAGGGACCCGGGATCCATTCCCGGCTACACAGTGGGTTAGCACTGCTGCCTCACAGCGCCAGGGACCCGGGTTCCATTCCCGGTGACACAGTGGGTGAGCACTGCTGTCTCACAGCGCCAGGGACCCGGGTTCCATTCCCAGTGACACAGTGGGTTACCACTGCTGCCTCACAGTCCCAGGGACCCGGGTTCCATTCCCGGTGACACAGTGGGTTAGCACTGCTATCTCACAGTGCCAGGGACCCGGGTTCCATTCCCTGTGACACAGTGGGTTAGCACTGCTGTCTCACGGCGCCAGGGACCCGGTTCCATTCCCAGTGACACTGTGGGTTAGCACTGCTGTCTCACAGTCCCAGGGACCCGGGTTCCATTCCCGGTGACACAGTGGGTTAGCACTGCTGTCTCACAGTCCCAGGGACCCGGGTTCCATTCCCGGGGACACAGTGGGTTAGCACTGCTGCCTCACAGCGCCAGGGACCCGGGTTCCATTCCCGGTGACACAGTGGGTTAGCGCTGCTGTCTCACAGTCCCAGGGACCCGGGTTCCATTCCCAGTGACACAGTGGGTTAACACTGCTGTCTCACATTCCCAGGGACCCGGGTTCCATTCCCGGTGACACAGTAGGTTAGCACTGCTGTCTCACAGCGCCAGGGACCCGGGTTCCATTCCCGGTGACACAGTGGGTTAGCACTGCTGTCTCACAGCGCCAGGGACCCGGGTTCCATTCCCGGTGACACAGTGGGTTAGCACTGCTGTCTCACAGTGCCAGGGACCCGGGTTCCATTCCCGGTGACACAGTGGGTTAGCACTGCTGTCTCACAGCGCCAGGGACCCGGTTTCCATTCCCGGTGACACAGTGGGTTAGCACTGCTGTCTCACAGTGCCAGGGACCCGGGGTCCATTCCCGGTGACACAGTGGGTTAGCACTGCTGTCTCACAGCGCCAGGGACCCGGGCTCCATTCCCGGTGACACAGTGGGTTAGTACTGCTGTCTCACAGCGCCAGGGACCCGGGTTCCATTCCCGGTGACACAGTGGGTTAGCACTGCTGTCTCACAGTCCCAGGGTCCCGGGTTCCATTCCCGGTGACACAGTGGGTTAGCACTGCTGTCTCACAGTCCCAGGGACCCGGGTTCCATTCCCGGTGACACAGTGGGTTAGCACTGCTGTCTCACAGCGCCAGGGACCCGGGCTCCATTCCCGGTGACACAGTGGGTTAGCACTGATGTCTCACAGCGCCAGGGACCCGGGTTCCATTCCCGGTGACACAGTGGGTTAGCACTGCTGTCTCACAGTCCCAGGGTCCTGGGTTCCATTCCCGGTGACACATTGGGTTAGCACTGCTGTCTCACAGTCCCAGGGACCCGGGTTCCATTCCCGGTGACACAGTGGTTTAGCACGGCTGTCTCACAGTCCTAGGGACCCGGGTTCCATTCCCGGTGACACAGTGTGTTAGCACTGCTATCTCACAGTCCCAGGGACCCGGGTTCCATTCCCGGGGACACAGTGGGTTAGCACTGCTGCCTCACATTCCCAGCGACTCGGGTTCCATTCCCAGTGACACAGTGGGTTAGCACTGCTGTCTCACAGTGCCAGGGACCCGGGTTCCATTCCCGGTGACACAGTGGGTTAGCACTGCTGCCTCACAGCGCCAGGGACCCGGGTTCCATTCCCAGTGACACAGTGGGTTAACACTGCTGTCTCACATTCCCAGGGATCCGGGTTCCATTCCTTCTGACACAGTGGGTTAGCACTGCTGTCTCACAGTCCCAGGGACCCGGATTCCATTCCCGGTGACACAGTGGGTTAACGCTGCTGTCTCACAGTCTCAGGGACCCGGGTTCCATTCCCGGTGACGCAGGGGGTTAGCACTGCTGCCTCACAGTCCCAGGGACCCGGGTACCATTCCCGGTGACACAGTGGGTTAGCACTGCTGTCTCACAGTCCCAGGGACCCGGGTTCCATTCCCGGTGACACAGTGGGTTAGCACTGCTGTCTCACAGTCCCAGGGACCCGGGTTCCATTCCCGGTGACACAGTGGGTTAGCACTGCTGTCTCACAGTCCCAGGGACCCGGGTTCCATTCCCGGTGACACAGTGGGTTAGCACTGCTGTCTCACAGTGCCAGGGACCCGGGTTCCATTCCCGGTGACACAGTGGGTTAGCACTGCTGTCTCACAGCGCCAGGGACCCGGGTTCCATTCCCGGTGACACAGTGGGTTAGCACTGCTGTCTCACAGTCCCAGGGACCCGGGTTCCATTCCCGGTGACACAGTGGGTTAGCACTGCTGTCTCACAGTGCCAGGGACCCGGGTTCCATTCCCGGTGACACAGTGGGTTAGCACTGCTGCCTCACAGTCCCAGGGACCCGGGTTCCATTCCCGGTGACACAGTGGGTTAGCACTGCTACCTCGCAGTGTCAGGGACCCGGGTTCCATTCCCGGTGACACAGTGGGTTAGCACTGCTGTCTCACAGTGCCAGGGACCCGGGTTCCATTCCCGGTGACACAGTGGGTTAGCACTGCTGTCTCACAGTGCCAGGGACCCGGGTTCCATTCCCGGTGACACAGTGGGTTAGCACTGCTGTCTCACAGTGCCAGGGACCCGGGTTCCATTCCCGGTGACACAGTGGGTTAGCGCTGCTGTCTCACAGCGCCAGGGACCCGGGTTCCATTCCCGGTGACACAGTGGGTTAGCACAGCTGTCTCACAGTGCCAGGGACCCGGGTTCCATTCCCGGTGACACAGTGGGTTAGCACTGCTGTCTCACAGTCCCAGGGACCCGGGTTCCATTCCCGGGGACACAGTGGGTTAGCACTGCTGTCTCACAGTCCCAGGGACCCGGGTTCCATTCCCGGTGACACAGTGGGTTAGCACTGCTGTCTCACAGTCCCAGGGACCCGGGTTCCATTCCCGGTGACACAGTGGGTTAGCACTGCTGTCTCACAGTCCCAGGGACCCGGGTTCCATTCCCGGTGACACAGTGGGTTAGCACTGCTGTCTCACAGTCCCAGGGACCCGGGCTCCATTCCCGGTGACACAGTGGGTTAGCACTGCTGTCTCACAGTCCCAGGGACCCGGGTTCCATTCCCGGTGACACAGTGGGTTAGCACTGCTGTCTCACAGTGCCAGGGTCCCGCGTTCCATTCCCGGTGACACAGTAGGTTAGCACTGCTGTCTCACAGTGTCAGGGACCCGGGTTCCATTCCCGGTGACACAGTAGGTTAGCACTGCTGTCTCACAGTCCCAGGGACCCGGGTTCCATTCCCGGTGACACAGTGGGTTAGCACTGCTGTCTCACAGTGCCAGGGACCCGGGTTCCATTCCCGGTGACACAGTGGGTTAGCACTGCTGTCTCACAGTGTCAGGGACCCGGGTTCCATTCCCGGTGACACAGTGGGTTAGCACTGCTGTCTCACAGTGCCAGGGACCCGGGTTCCATTCCCGGGGACACAGTGGGTTAGCAATGCTGTCTCACAGCGCCAGGGACCCGAGATCCATAACCGGTGACAGAGTGGGTTAACGCTGCTGTCTCACAGTGCCAGGGACCCGGGTTCCATTCGCGGTGACACAGGGGGTTAGCACTGCTGTCTCACAGTCCCAGGGACCCGGGTTCCATTCCCGGTGACACAGTGGGTTAGCACTACTGTCTCACAGTCCCAGGGACCCGGGTTCCATTCCCGGTGACACAGTGGGTTAGCACTGCTGTCTCACAGTGCCAGGGACCCAGGTTACATTCCCGGTGACACAGTGGGTTAGCACTGCTGTCTCACAGTCCCAGGGACCCGGGTTCCATTCCCGGTGACACAGTGGGTTAGCACTGCTGTCTCACAGTCCCTGGGAACCGGGTTCCATTCCCAGTGACACAGTGCGTTAGGACTGCTGCCTCACAGTGCCAGCGACCCGGGTTCCATTCCCGGTGACACAGTGGGTTAGCGCTGCTGTCTCAGATCGCCAGGGACCATGGTTCCATTCCCGGTGACACAGTGGGTTAGCACTGCTGTCTTACAGTGTCAGGGACCCGGGTTCCATTCCCGGTGACACAGTGGGTTAGCACTGATGTCTCACAGCGCCAGGGACCCGGGTTCCATTCCCGGTGACACAGTGGGTTAGCACTGCTGCCTCTCAGCGCCAGGGACCCGGGTTCCATTCCCGGTGACACAGTGGGTTAGCACTGCTGCCTCACAGTGCCAGGGACCCGGGTTCCATTCCTTGTGACACAGTGGGTTAGCACTGATGTCTCACACTGCCAGGGACCCGGGTTCCATTCCCGGTGACACAGTGGGTTAGCACTGATGTCTCACAGCGCCAGGGACCCGGGTTCCATTCCCGGTGACACAGTGGGTTAGCACTGCTGTCTCACAGTCCCAGGGACCCGGGTTCCATTCCCGGTGACACAGTGGGTTAGCGCTGCTGTCTCCCAGCGCCAGGGACCCGGGTTCCATTCCCGGTGAAACAGTGGGTTAGCACTGCTGTCTCACAGTCCCAGGGACCCGGGTTCCATTCCCGGTGACACAGTAGGTTAGCACTGCTGTCTCACAGTCCCAGGGACCCGGGTTCCATTCCCGGTGACACAGTGGGTTAGCACTGCTGTCTCACAGTCCCAGGGACCCGGGTTCCATTCCCGGTGACACAGTGGGTTAGCACTGCTGTCTCACAGTCCCAGGGACCCGGGTTCCATTACCGGTGACACAGTGGGTTAGCACTGCTGTCTCACAGCGCCAGTGGCCCGGGTTACATTCCCGGTGACACAGTGGGTTAGCACTGCTGTCTCACAGTCCCAGGGACCCGGGTTCCATTCCCGGTGACACAGTTGCTTAGCACTGCTGTCTCACAGTCCCAGGGACCCGGGTTCCATTCCCGGTGACACAGTGGGTTAGCACTGCTGTCTCACAGTCCCAGGGACCCGGGTTCCATTCCCGGTGACACAGTGGGTTAGCACTGCTGTCTCACAGTCCCAGGGACCCGGGCTCCATTCCCGGTGACACAGTAGGTTAGCACTGCTGTCTCACAGTCCCAGGGACCCGGGTTCCATTCCCGGTGACACAGTGGGTTAGCACTGCTGTCTCACAGTCCCAGGGACCCGGGTTCCATTACCGGTGACACAGTGGGTTAGCACTGCTGTCTCACAGTGTCAGGGACCCGGGTTCCATTCCCGGTGACACAGTCGGTTAGCACTGCTGTCTCACAGTCCCAGGGACACGGGTTCCATTCCCGGTGACACAGTGGGTTAGCACTGCTGTCTCACAGTGCCAGGGACCCGGGCTCCATTCCCGGTGACACAGTGGGTTAGCACTGCTGTCACACAGTCCCAGGGACCCGGGTTCCATTCCCGGTGACACAGTGGGTTAGCACTGCTGTCTCACAGTGCCAGGGACCCGGGCTCCATTCCCGGTGACACAGTGGGTTAGCAATGCTGCCTCACAGTCCCAGGGATCCGGGTTCCATTCCCGGTGACACAGTGGGTTAGCACTGCTGTCTCACAGTCCCAGGGACCCGGGTTCCATTCCCGGTGACACAGTGGGTTAGCACTGCTGCCTCACAGTCCCAGGGACCCGGGTTCCATTCCTTGTGACACAGTGGGTTAGCACTGCTGTCTCACAGTCCCAGGGACCCGGGTTCCATTCCTGGTGACACAGTGGGTTAGCACTGCTGTTTCACAGTGCCAGTGACCCGGGTTCCATTCCCGGTGACACAGTGGGTTAGCACTGCTGTCTCACAGTGCCAGTGACCCGGGTTCCATTCCCGGTGACACAGTGGGTTAGCACTGCTGCCTCACAGCGCCAGGGACCCGGGTTCCATTCCCAGTGACACAGTGGGTTAGCACTGCTGTCTCACAGCGCCAGGGACCCGGGTTCCATTCCCGGTGACACAGTGGGTTAGCACTGCTGCCTCACAGCGCCAGGGACCCGGGTTCCATTCCCGGTGACACAGTGGGTTAGCACTGCTGCATCACAGTGCCAGGGACCCGGGTTCCATTCCCAGTGACACAGTGGGTTAGCACTGCTGTCTCACAGCGCCAGGGACCCGGGTTCCATTCCCGGTGACACAGTGGGTTAGCACTGCTGCCTCACAGCGCCAGGGACCCGGGTTCCATTCCCGGTGACACAGTGGGTTAGCACTGCTGCCTCACAGTCCCAGGGACCCGGGTTCCATTCCCGGTGACACAGTGGGTTAGCACTGCTGTCTCACAGTCCCAGGGACCCGGGTTCCATTCCCGGTGACACAGTGGGTTAGCACTGCTGTCTCACAGTGCCAGGGACCCGGGTTCCATTCCCGGTGACACAGTGGGTTAGCACTGCTGTCTCACAGTGTCAGGGACCCGGGTTCCATTCCCGGTGACACAGTGGGTTAGCACTGCTGTCTCACAGTGCCAGGGACCCGGGTTCCATTCCCGGGGACACAGTGGGTTAGCAATGCTGTCTCACAGCGCCAGGGACCCGAGATCCATAACCGGTGACAGAGTGGGTTAGCGCTGCTGTCTCACAGTGCCAGGGACCCGGGTTCCATTCGCGGTGACACAGGGGGTTAGCACTGCTGTCTCACAGTCCCAGGGACCCGGGTTCCATTCCCGGTGACACAGTGGGTTAGCACTACTGTCTCACAGTCCCAGGGACCCGGGTTCCATTCCCGGTGACACAGTGGGTTAGCACTGCTGTCTCACAGTGCCAGGGACCCAGGTTACATTCCCGGTGACACAGTGGGTTAGCACTGCTGTCTCACAGTCCCAGGGACCCGGGTTCCATTCCCGGTGACACAGTGGGTTAGCACTGCTGTCTCACAGTCCCTGGGAACCGGGTTCCATTCCCAGTGACACAGTGCGTTAGGACTGCTGCCTCACAGTCCCAGGGACCCGGGTTCCATTCCCGGTGACACAGTGGGTTAGCGCTGCTGTCTCAGATCGCCAGGGACCATGGTTCCATTCCCGGTGACACAGTGGGTTAGCACTGCTGTCTTACAGTGTCAGGGACCCGGGTTCCATTCCCGGTGACACAGTGGGTTAGCACTGATGTCTCACAGCGCCAGGGACCCGGGTTCCATTCCCGGTGACACAGTGGGTTAGCACTGCTGCCTCTCAGCGCCAGGGACCCGGGTTCCATTCCCGGTGACACAGTGGGTTAGCACTGCTGCCTCACAGTGCCAGGGACCCGGGTTCCATTCCTTGTGACACAGTGGGTTAGCACTGATGTCTCACACTGCCAGGGACCCGGGATCCATTCCCGGTGACACAGTGGGTTAGCACTGATGTCTCACAGCGCCAGGGACCCGGGTTCCACTCCCGGTGACACAGTGGGTTAGCACTGCTGTCTCACAGTCCCAGGGACCCGGGTTCCATTCCCGGTGACACAGTGGGTTAGCGCTGCTGTCTCCCAGCGCCAGGGACCCGGGTTCCATTCCTTGTGACACAGTGGGTTAGCACTGCTGTCTCACAGTCCCAGGGACCCGGGTTCCATTCCCGGTGACACAGTGGGTTAGCGCTGCTGTCTCCCAGCGCCAGGGACCCGGGTTCCATTCCCGGTGAAACAGTGGGTTAGCACTGCTGTCTCACAGTCCCAGGGACCCGGGTTCCATTCCCGGTGACACAGTAGGTTAGCACTGCTGTCTCACAGTCCCAGGGACCCGGGTTCCATTCCCGGTGACACAGTGGGTTAGCACTGCTGTCTCACAGTCCCAGGGACCCGGGTTCCATTCCCGGTGACACAGTGGGTTAGCACTGCTGTCTCACAGTCCCAGGGACCCGGGTTCCATTACCGGTGACACAGTGGGTTAGCACTGCTGTCTCACAGCGCCAGTGGCCCGGGTTCCATTCCCGGTGACACAGTGGGTTAGCACTGCTGTCTCACAGTCCCAGGGACCCGGGTTCCATTCCCGGTGACACAGTTGGTTAGCACTGCTGTCTCACAGTCCCAGGGACCCGGGTTCCATTCCCGGTGACACAGTGGGTTAGCACTGCTGTCTCACAGTCCCAGGGACCCGGGTTCCATTCCCGGTGACACAGTGGGTTAGCACTGCTGTCTCACAGTCCCAGGGACCCGGGCTCCATTCCCGGTGACACAGTAGGTTAGCACTGCTGTCTCACAGTCCCAGGGACCCGGGTTCCATTCCCGGTGACACAGTGGGTTAGCACTGCTGTCTCACAGTCCCAGGGACCCGGCTTCCATTACCGGTGACACAGTGGGTTAGCACTGCTGTCTCACAGTGTCAGGGACCCGGGTTCCATTCCCGGTGACACAGTCGGTTAGCACTGCTGTCTCACAGTCCCAGGGACACGGGTTCCATTCCCGGTGACACAGTGGGTTAGCACTGCTGTCTCACAGTGCCAGGGACCCGGGTTCCATTCCCGGTGACACAGTGGGTTAGCAATGCTGCCTCACAGTCCCAGGGATCCGGGTTCCATTCCCGGTGACACAGTGGGTTAGCACAGCTGTCTCACAGTCCCAGGGACCCGGGTTCCATTCCCGGTGACACAGTGGGTTAGCACTGCTGCCTCACAGTCCCAGGGACCCGGGTTCCATTCCTTGTGACACAGTGGGTTAGCACTGCTGTCTCACAGTCCCAGGGACCCGGGTTCCATTCCTGGTGACACAGTGGGTTAGCACTGCTGTTTCACAGTGCCAGTGACCCGGGTTCCATTCCCGGTGACACAGTGGGTTAGCACTGCTGTCTCACAGTGCCAGTGACCCGGGTTCCATTCCCGGTGACACAGTGGGTTAGCACTGCTGCCTCACAGCGCCAGGGACCCGGGTTCCATTCCCAGTGACGCAGTGGGTTAGCACTGCTGTCTCACAGCGCCAGGGACCCGGGTTCCATTCCCGGTGACACAGTGGGTTAGCACTGCTGCCTCACAGCGCCAGGGACCCGGGTTCCATTCCCGGTGACACAGTGGGTTAGCACTGCTGCATCACAGTGCCAGGGACCCGGGTTCCATTCCCAGTGACACAGTGGGTTAGCACTGCTGTCTCACAGCGCCAGGGACCCGGGTTCCATTCCCGGTGACACAGTGGGTTAGCACTGCTGCCTCACAGCGCCAGGGACCCGGGTTCCATTCCCGGTGACACAGTGGGTTAGCACTGCTGCCTCACAGTCCCAGGGACCCGGGTTCCATTCCCGGTGACACAGTGGGTTAGCACTGCTGCCTCACAGTCCCAGGGACCCGGGTTCCATTCCCGGTGACACAGTGGGTTAGCAATGCTGTCTCACAGTGTCAGGGACCCGAGTTCCATTCCCGGTGACACAGTGGGTTAGCACTGCTGTCTCACAGTGTCAGGGACCCGAGTTCCATTCCCGGTGACACAGTGGGTTACCACTGCTGTCTCACAGTGTCAGGGACCCGGGTTCCATTCCCGGTGACACAGTGGGTTAGCAATGCTGTCTCACAGTGTCAGGGACCCGAGTTCCATTCCCGGTGACACAGTGGGTTACCACTGCTGTCTCACAGTGTCAGGGACCCGGGTTCCATTCCCGGTGACACAGTGGGTTAGCACTGCTGTCTCACAGTGCCAGGGACCCGGGATCCATTCCCAGTGACACAGTGGGTTAGCGCTGCTGTCTCACAGTCCCAGGGACCCGGGTTCCATTGCCAGTGACACAGTGGGTTAGCACTGCTGTCTCACAGTGCCAGGGACCCGGGTTCCATTCCCAGTGACACAGTGGGTTAACGCTGCTGTCTCACAGTCCCAGGGACCCGGGTTCCATTCCCGGTGACACAGTGGCTTAGCACTGCTGTCTCACAGTGCCAGGGACCCGGGTTCCATTCCCGGTGACACAGTGGGTTAGCACTGCTGTCTCACAGTCCCAGGGACCTGGGTTCCATTCCCGGTGACACAGTGGGTTAGCACTGCTGTCTCACAGTCCCAGGGACCCGGGTTCCATTCCCGGTGACACAGTGGGTTAGCACTGCTGTCTCACAGTCCCAGGGACCCGGGCTCCATTCCCGGCGACACAGTGGGTTAGCACTGCTGTCTCACAGTCCCAGGGACCCGGGTTCCATTCCCGGTGACACAGTGGGTTAGCACTGATGTCTCACAGCGCCAGGGACCCGGGTTCCATTCCCGGTGACACAGTGGGTTAGCACTGCTGCCTCTCAGCGCCAGGGACCCGGGTTCCATTCCCGGTGACACAGTGGGTTAGCACTGCTGCCTCACAGTGCCAGGGACCCGGGTTCCATTCCTTGTGACACAGTGGGTTAGCACTGATGACTCACAGTGCCAGGGACCCGGGTTCCATTCCCGGTGAAACAGTGGGTTAGCACTGATGTCTCACAGTGCCAGGGACCCGGGTTCCATTCCTTGTGACACAGTGGGTTAGCACTGATGTCTCACAGTGCCAGGGACCCGGGTCCCATTCCCGGTGACACAGTGGGTTAGCACTGCTGCCTCACAGCGCCAGGGACCCGGGTTCCATTCCCGGTGACACAGTGGGTTAGCACTGCTGTCTCACAGTCCCAGGGACCCGGGTTCCATTCCCAGTGACACAGTGGGTTAGCACTGCTGTCTCACAGCCCCAGGGACCCGGGTTCCATTCCCGGTGACACAGTGGGTTAGCACTGCTGCCTCACAGCGCCAGGGACCCGGGTTCCATTCCCGGTGACACAGTGGGTTAGCACTGCTGTCTCACAGTCCCAGGGACCCGGGTTCCATTCCCGGTGACACAGTGGGTTAGCACTGCTGTCTCACAGTGCCAGGGACCCGGGTTCCATTCCCGGTGACACAGTGGGTTAGCACTGCTGTCTCACAGTGTCAGGGACCCGGGTTCCATTCTCGGTGACACAGTGGGTTAGCACTGCTGTCTCACAGTCCCAGGGACCCGGGCTCCATTCCCGGTGACACAGTGGGTTAGCACTGCTGTCTCACAGTCCCAGGGACCCGGGTTCCATTCCCGGTGACACAGTGGGTTAGCACTGCTGTCTCACAGTCCCAGGGACCCGGGTTCCATTCCCGGGGACACAGTGGGTTAGCAATGCTGTCTCACAGCGCCAGGGACCCGAGATCCATAACCGGTGACAGAGTGGGTTAGCGCTGCTGTCTCACAGTGCCAGGGACCCGGGTTCCATTCGCGGTGACACAGGGGGTTAGCACTGCTGTCTCACAGTCCCAGGGACCCGGGTTCCATTCCCGGTGACACAGTGGGTTAGCACTACTGTCTCACAGTCCCAGGGACCCGGGTTCCATTCCCGGTGACACAGTGGGTAAGCACTGCTGTCTCACAGTGCCAGGGACCCAGGTTACATTCCCGGTGACACAGTGGGTTAGCACTGCTGTCTCACAGTCCCAGGGACCCGGGTTCCATTCCCGGTGACACAGTGGGTTAGCACTGCTGTCTCACAGTCCCTGGGAACCGGGTTCCATTCCCAGTGACACAGTGCGTTAGGACTGCTGCCTCACAGTCCCAGGGACCCGGGTTCCATTCCCGGTGACACAGTGGGTTAGCGCTGCTGTCTCAGATCGCCAGGGACCATGGTTCCATTCCCGGTGACACAGTGGGTTAGCACTGCTGTCTTACAGTGTCAGGGACCCGGGTTCCATTCCCGGTGACACAGTGGGTTAGCACTGATGTCTCACAGCGCCAGGGACCCGGGTTCCATTCCCGGTGACACAGTGGGTTAGCACTGCTGCCTCTCAGCGCCAGGGACCCGGGTTCCATTCCCGGTGACACAGTGGGTTAGCACTGCTGCCTCACAGTGCCAGGGACCCGGGTTCCATTCCTTGTGACACAGTGGGTTAGCACTGATGTCTCACACTGCCAGGGACCCGGGATCCATTCCCGGTGACACAGTGGGTTAGCACTGATGTCTCACAGCGCCAGGGACCCGGGTTCCATTCCCGGTGACACAGTGGGTTAGCACTGCTGTCTCACAGTCCCAGGGACCCGGGTTCCATTCCCGGTGACACAGTGGGTTAGCGCTGCTGTCTCCCAGCGCCAGGGACCCGGGTTCCATTCCTTGTGACACAGTGGGTTAGCACTGCTGTCTCACAGTCCCAGGGACCCGGGTTCCATTCCCGGTGACACAGTGGGTTAGCGCTGCTGTCTCCCAGCGCCAGGGACCCGGGTTCCATTCCCGGTGAAACAGTGGGTTAGCACTGCTGTCTCACAGTCCCAGGGACCCGGGTTCCATTCCCGGTGACACAGTAGGTTAGCACTGCTGTCTCACAGTCCCAGGGACCCGGGTTCCATTCCCGGTGACACAGTGGGTTAGCACTGCTGTCTCACAGTCCCAGGGACCCGGGTTCCATTCCCGGTGACACAGTGGGTTAGCACTGCTGTCTCACAGTCCCAGGGACCCGGGTTCCATTACCGGTGACACAGTGGGTTAGCACTGCTGTCTCACAGCGCCAGTGGCCCGGGTTACATTCCCGGTGACACAGTGGGTTAGCACTGCTGTCTCACAGTCCCAGGGACCCGGGTTCCATTCCCGGTGACACAGTTGGTTAGCACTGCTGTCTCACAGTCCCAGGGACCCGGGTTCCATTCCCGGTGACACAGTGGGTTAGCACTGCTGTCTCACAGTCCCAGGGACCCGGGTTCCATTCCCGGTGACACAGTGGGTTAGCACTGCTGTCTCACAGTCCCAGGGACCCGGGCTCCATTCCCGGTGACACAGTAGGTTAGCACTGCTGTCTCACAGTCCCAGGGACCCGGGTTCCATTCCCGGTGACACAGTGGGTTAGCACTGCTGTCTCACAGTCCCAGGGACCCGGGTTCCATTACCGGTGACACAGTGGGTTAGCACTGCTGTCTCACAGTGTCAGGGACCCGGGTTCCATTCCCGGTGACACAGTCGGTTAGCACTGCTGTCTCACAGTCCCAGGGACACGGGTTCCATTCCCGGTGACACAGTGGGTTAGCACTGCTGTCTCACAGTGCCAGGGACCCGGGTTCCATTCCCGGTGACACAGTGGGTTAGCAATGCTGCCTCACAGTCCCAGGGATCCGGGTTCCATTCCCGGTGACACAGTGGGTTAGCACTGCTGTCTCACAGTCCCAGGGACCCGGGTTCCATTCCCGGTGACACAGTGGGTTAGCACTGCTGCCTCACAGTCCCAGGGACCCGGGTTCCATTCCTTGTGACACAGTGGGTTAGCACTGCTGTCTCACAGTCCCAGGGACCCGGGTTCCATTCCTGGTGACACAGTGGGTTAGCACTGCTGTTTCACAGTGCCAGTGACCCGGGTTCCATTCCCGGTGACACAGTGGGTTAGCACTGCTGTCTCACAGTGCCAGTGACCCGGGTTCCATTCCCGGTGACACAGTGGGTTAGCACTGCTGCCTCACAGCGCCAGGGACCCGGGTTCCATTCCCAGTGACACAGTGGGTTAGCACTGCTGTCTCACAGCGCCAGGGACCCGGGTTCCATTCCCGGTGACACAGTGGGTTAGCACTGCTGCCTCACAGCGCCAGGGACCCGGGTTCCATTCCCGGTGACACAGTGGGTTAGCACTGCTGCATCACAGTGCCAGGGACCCGGGTTCCATTCCCAGTGACACAGTGGGTTAGCACTGCTGTCTCACAGCGCCAGGGACCCGGGTTCCATTCCCGGTGACACAGTGGGTTAGCACTGCTGCCTCACAGCGCCAGGGACCCGGGTTCCATTCCCGGTGACACAGTGGGTTAGCACTGCTGCCTCACAGTCCCAGGGACCCGGGTTCCATTCCCGGTGACACAGTGGGTTAGCACTGCTGCCTCACAGTCCCAGGGACCCGGGTTCCATTCCCGGTGACACAGTGGGTTAGCAATGCTGTCTCACAGTGTCAGGGACCCGAGTTCCATTCCCGGTGACACAGTGGGTTACCACTGCTGTCTCACAGTGTCAGGGACCCGGGTTCCATTCCCGGTGACACAGTGGGTTAGCACTGCTGTCTCACAGTGCCAGGGACCCGGGATCCATTCCCAGTGACACAGTGGGTTAGCGCTGCTGTCTCACAGTCCCAGGGACCCGGGTTCCATTGCCAGTGACACAGTGGGTTAGCACTGCTGTCTCACAGTGCCAGGGACCCGGGTTCCATTCCCGGTGACACAGTGGGTTAGCACTGCTGTCTCACAGTGCCAGGGACCCGGGTTCCATTCCCAGTGACACAGTGGGTTAACGCTGCTGTCTCACAGTCCCAGGGACCCGGGTTCCATTCCCGGTGACACAGTGGCTTAGCACTGCTGTCTCACAGTGCCAGGGACCCGGGTTCCATTCCCGGTGACACAGTGGGTTAGCACTGCTGTCTCACAGTCCCAGGGACCTGGGTTCCATTCCCGGTGACACAGTGGGTTAGCACTGCTGTCTCACAGTCCCAGGGACCCGGGTTCCATTCCCGGTGACACAGTGGGTTAGCACTGCTGTCTCACAGTCCCAGGGACCCGGGCTCCATTCCCGGCGACACAGTGGGTTAGCACTGCTGTCTCACAGTCCCAGGGACCCGGGTTCCATTCCCGGTGACACAGTGGGTTAGCACTGATGTCTCACAGCGCCAGGGACCCGGGTTCCATTCCCGGTGACACAGTGGGTTAGCACTGCTGCCTCTCAGCGCCAGGGACCCGGGTTCCATTCCCGGTGACACAGTGGGTTAGCACTGCTGCCTCACAGTGCCAGGGACCCGGGTTCCATTCCTTGTGACACAGTGGGTTAGCACTGATGACTCACAGTGCCAGGGACCCGGGTTCCATTCCCGGTGAAACAGTGGGTTAGCACTGATGTCTCACAGTGCCAGGGACCCGGGTTCCATTCCTTGTGACACAGTGGGTTAGCACTGATGTCTCACAGTGCCAGGGACCCGGGTCCCATTCCCGGTGACACAGTGGGTTAGCACTGCTGCCTCACAGCGCCAGGGACCCGGGTTCCATTCCCGGTGACACAGTGGGTTAGCACTGCTGTCTCACAGTGCCAGGGTCCCGCGTTCCATTCCCGGTGACACAGTAGGTTAGCACTGCTGTCTCACAGTGTCAGGGACCCGGGTTCCATTCCCGGTGACACAGTAGGTTAGCACTGCTGTCTCACAGTCCCAGGGACCCGGGTTCCATTCCCGGTGACACAGTGGGTTAGCACTGCTGTCTCACAGTGCCAGGGACCCGGGTTCCATTCCCGGTGACACAGTGGGTTAGCACTGCTGTCTCACAGTGTCAGGGACCCGGGTTCCATTCCCGGTGACACAGTGGGTTAGCACTGCTGTCTCACAGTGCCAGGGACCCGGGTTCCATTCCCGGGGACACAGTGGGTTAGCAATGCTGTCTCACAGCGCCAGGGACCCGAGATCCATAACCGGTGACAGAGTGGGTTAGCGCTGCTGTCTCACAGTGCCAGGGACCCGGGTACCATTCGCGGTGACACAGGGGGTTAGCACTGCTGTCTCACAGTCCCAGGGACCCGGGTTCCATTCCCGGTGACACAGTGGGTTAGCACTACTGTCTCACAGTCCCAGGGACCCGGGTTCCATTCCCGGTGACACAGTGGGTTAGCACTGCTGTCTCACAGTGCCAGGGACCCAGGTTACATTCCCGGTGACACAGTGGGTTAGCACTGCTGTCTCACAGTCCCAGGGACCCGGGTTCCATTCCCGGTGACACAGTGGGTTAGCACTGCTGTCTCACAGTCCCTGGGAACCGGGTTCCATTCCCAGTGACACAGTGCGTTAGGACTGCTGCCTCACAGTGCCAGCGACCCGGGTTCCATTCCCGGTGACACAGTGGGTTAGCGCTGCTGTCTTACAGTGTCAGGGACCCGGGTTCCATTCCCGGTGACACAGTGGGTTAGCACTGATGTCTCACAGCGCCAGGGACCCGGGTTCCATTCCCGGTGACACAGTGGGTTAGCACTGCTGCCTCTCAGCGCCAGGGACCCGGGTTCCATTCCCGGTGACACAGTGGGTTAGCACTGCTGCCTCACAGTGCCAGGGACCCGGGTTCCATTCCTTGTGACACAGTGGGTTAGCACTGATGTCTCACACTGCCAGGGACCCGGGTTCCATTCCCGGTGACACAGTGGGTTAGCACTGATGTCTCACAGCGCCAGGGACCCGGGTTCCATTCCCGGTGACACAGTGGGTTAGCACTGCTGTCTCACAGTCCCAGGGACCCGGGTTCCATTCCCGGTGACACAGTGGGTTAGCGCTGCTGTCTCCCAGCGCCAGGGACCCGGGTTCCATTCCCGGTGAAACAGTGGGTTAGCACTGCTGTCTCACAGTCCCAGGGACCCGGGTTCCATTCCCGGTGACACAGTAGGTTAGCACTGCTGTCTCACAGTCCCAGGGACCCGGGTTCCATTCCCGGTGACACAGTGGGTTAGCACTGCTGTCTCACAGTCCCAGGGACCCGGGTTCCATTCCCGGTGACACAGTGGGTTAGCACTGCTGTCTCACAGTCCCAGGGACCCGGGTTCCATTACCGGTGACACAGTGGGTTAGCACTGCTGTCTCACAGCGCCAGTGGCCCGGGTTACATTCCCGGTGACACAGTGGGTTAGCACTGCTGTCTCACAGTCCCAGGGACCCGGGTTCCATTCCCGGTGACACAGTTGCTTAGCACTGCTGTCTCACAGTCCCAGGGACCCGGGTTCCATTCCCGGTGACACAGTGGGTTAGCACTGCTGTCTCACAGTCCCAGGGACCCGGGTTCCATTCCCGGTGACACAGTGGGTTAGCACTGCTGTCTCACAGTCCCAGGGACCCGGGCTCCATTCCCGGTGACACAGTAGGTTAGCACTGCTGTCTCACAGTCCCAGGGACCCGGGTTCCATTCCCGGTGACACAGTGGGTTAGCACTGCTGTCTCACAGTCCCAGGGACCCGGGTTCCATTACCGGTGACACAGTGGGTTAGCACTGCTGTCTCACAGTGTCAGGGACCCGGGTTCCATTCCCGATGTCACAGTCGGTTAGCACTGCTGTCTCACAGTCCCAGGGACACGGGTTCCATTCCCGGTGACACAGTGGGTTAGCACTGCTGTCTCACAGTGCCAGGGACCCGGGCTCCATTCCCGGTGACACAGTGGGTTAGCACTGCTGTCACACAGTCCCAGGGACCCGGGTTCCATTCCCGGTGACACAGTGGGTTAGCACTGCTGTCTCACAGTGCCAGGGACCCGGGCTCCATTCCCGGTGACACAGTGGGTTAGCAATGCTGCCTCACAGTCCCAGGGATCCGGGTTCCATTCCCGGTGACACAGTGGGTTAGCACTGCTGTCTCACAGTCCCAGGGACCCGGGTTCCATTCCCGGTGACACAGTGGGTTAGCACTGCTGCCTCACAGTCCCAGGGACCCGGGTTCCATTCCTTGTGACACAGTGGGTTAGCACTGCTGTCTCACAGTCCCAGGGACCCGGGTTCCATTCCTGGTGACACAGTGGGTTAGCACTGCTGTTTCACAGTGCCAGTGACCCGGGTTCCATTCCCGGTGACACAGTGGGTTAGCACTGCTGTCTCACAGTGCCAGTGACCCGTGTTCCATTCCCGGTGACACAGTGGGTTAGCACTGCTGCCTCACAGCGCCAGGGACCCGGGTTCCATTCCCAGTGACACAGTGGGTTAGCACTGCTGTCTCACAGCGCCAGGGACCCGGGTTCCATTCCCGGTGACACAGTGGGTTAGCACTGCTGCCTCACAGCGCCAGGGACCCGGGTTCCATTCCCGGTGACACAGTGGGTTAGCACTGCTGCATCACAGTGCCAGGGACCCGGGTTCCATTCCCAGTGACACAGTGGGTTAGCACTGCTGTCTCACAGCGCCAGGGACCCGGGTTCCATTCCCGGTGACACAGTGGGTTAGCACTGCTGCCTCACAGCGCCAGGGACCCGGGTTCCATTCCCGGTGACACAGTGGGTTAGCACTGCTGCCTCACAGTCCCAGGGACCCGGGTTCCATTCCCGGTGACACAGTGGGTTAGCACTGCTGTCTCACAGTCCCAGGGACCCGGGTTCCATTCCCGGTGACACAGTGGGTTAGCACTGCTGTCTCACAGTGCCAGGGACCCGGGTTCCATTCCCGGTGACACAGTGGGTTAGCACTGCTGTCTCACAGTGTCAGGGACCCGGGTTCCATTCCCGGTGACACAGTGGGTTAGCACTGCTGTCTCACAGTGCCAGGGACCCGGGTTCCATTCCCGGGGACACAGTGGGTTAGCAATGCTGTCTCACAGCGCCAGGGACCCGAGATCCATAACCGGTGACAGAGTGGGTTAGCGCTGCTGTCTCACAGTGCCAGGGACCCGGGTTCCATTCGCGGTGACACAGGGGGTTAGCACTGCTGTCTCACAGTCCCAGGGACCCGGGTTCCATTCCCGGTGACACAGTGGGTTAGCACTACTGTCTCACAGTCCCAGGGACCCGGGTTCCATTCCCGGTGACACAGTGGGTTAGCACTGCTGTCTCACAGTGCCAGGGACCCAGGTTACATTCCCGGTGACACAGTGGGTTAGCACTGCTGTCTCACAGTCCCAGGGACCCGGGTTCCATTCCCGGTGACACAGTGGGTTAGCACTGCTGTCTCACAGTCCCTGGGAACCGGGTTCCATTCCCAGTGACACAGTGCGTTAGGACTGCTGCCTCACAGTCCCAGGGACCCGGGTTCCATTCCCGGTGACACAGTGGGTTAGCGCTGCTGTCTCAGATCGCCAGGGACCATGGTTCCATTCCCGGTGACACAGTGGGTTAGCACTGCTGTCTTACAGTGTCAGGGACCCGGGTTCCATTCCCGGTGACACAGTGGGTTAGCACTGATGTCTCACAGCGCCAGGGACCCGGGTTCCATTCCCGGTGACACAGTGGGTTAGCACTGCTGCCTCTCAGCGCCAGGGACCCGGGTTCCATTCCCGGTGACACAGTGGGTTAGCACTGCTGCCTCACAGTGCCAGGGACCCGGGTTCCATTCCTTGTGACACAGTGGGTTAGCACTGATGTCTCACACTGCCAGGGACCCGGGATCCATTCCCGGTGACACAGTGGGTTAGCACTGATGTCTCACAGCGCCAGGGACCCGGGTTCCATTCCCGGTGACACAGTGGGTTAGCACTGCTGTCTCACAGTCCCAGGGACCCGGGTTCCATTCCCGGTGACACAGTGGGTTAGCGCTGCTGTCTCCCAGCGCCAGGGACCCGGGTTCCATTCCTTGTGACACAGTGGGTTAGCACTGCTGTCTCACAGTCCCAGGGACCCGGGTTCCATTCCCGGTGACACAGTGGGTTAGCGCTGCTGTCTCCCAGCGCCAGGGACCCGGGTTCGATTCCCGGTGAAACAGTGGGTTAGCACTGCTGTCTCACAGTTCCAGGGACCCGGGTTCCATTCCCGGTGACACAGTAGGTTAGCACTGCTGTCTCACAGTCCCAGGGACCCGGGTTCCATTCCCGGTGACACAGTGGGTTAGCACTGCTGTCTCACAGTCCCAGGGACCCGGGTTCCATTCCCGGTGACACAGTGGGTTAGCACTGCTGTCTCACAGTCCCAGGGACCCGGGTTCCATTCCCGGTGACACAGTGGGTTAGCACTGCTGTCTCACAGCGCCAGTGGCCCGGGTTACATTCCCGGTGACACAGTGGGTTAGCACTGCTGTCTCACAGTCCCAGGGACCCGGGTTCCATTCCCGGTGACACAGTTGGTTAGCACTGCTGTCTCACAGTCCCAGGGACCCGGGTTCCATTCCCGGTGACACAGTGGGTTAGCACTGCTGTCTCACAGTCCCAGGGACCCGGGTTCCATTCCCGGTGACACAGTGGGTTAGCACTGCTGTCTCACAGTCCCAGGGACCCGGGCTCCATTCCCGGTGACACAGTAGGTTAGCACTGCTGTCTCACAGTCCCAGGGATCCGGGTTCCATTCCCGGTGACACAGTGGGTTAGCACTGCTGTCTCACAGTCCCAGGGACCCGGGTTCCATTACCGGTGACACAGTGGGTTAGCACTGCTGTCTCACAGTGTCAGGGACCCGGGTTCCATTCCCGGTGACACAGTCGGTTAGCACTGCTGTCTCACAGTCCCAGGGACACGGGTTCCATTCCCGGTGACACAGTGGGTTAGCACTGCTGTCTCACAGTGCCAGGGACCCGGGTTCCATTCCCGGTGACACAGTGGGTTAGCAATGCTGCCTCACAGTCCCAGGGATCCGGGTTCCATTCCCGGTGACACAGTGGGTTAGCACTGCTGTCTCACAGTCCCAGGGACCCGGGTTCCATTCCCGGTGACACAGTGGGTTAGCACTGCTGCCTCACAGTCCCAGGGACCCGGGTTCCATTCCTTGTGACACAGTGGGTTAGCACTGCTGTCTCACAGTCCCAGGGACCCGGGTTCCATTCCTGGTGACACAGTGGGTTAGCACTGCTGTTTCACAGTGCCAGTGACCCGGGTTCCATTCCCGGTGACACAGTGGGTTAGCACTGCTGTCTCACAGTGCCAGTGACCCGGGTTCCATTCCCGGTGACACAGTGGGTTAGCACTGCTGCCTCACAGCGCCAGGGACCCGGGTTCCATTCCCAGTGACACAGTGGGTTAGCACTGCTGTCTCACAGCGCCAGGGACCCGGGTTCCATTCCCGGTGACACAGTGGGTTAGCACTGCTGCCTCACAGCGCCAGGGACCCGGGTTCCATTCCCGGTGACACAGTGGGTTAGCACTGCTGCATCACAGTGCCAGGGACCCGGGTTCCATTCCCAGTGACACAGTGGGTTAGCACTGCTGTCTCACAGCGCCAGGGACCCGGGTTCCATTCCCGGTGACACAGTGGGTTAGCACTGCTGCCTCACAGCGCCAGGGACCCGGGTTCCATTCCCGGTGACACAGTGGGTTAGCACTGCTGCCTCACAGTCCCAGGGACCCGGGTTCCATTCCCGGTGACACAGTGGGTTAGCACTGCTGCCTCACAGTCCCAGGGACCCGGGTTCCATTCCCGGTGACACAGTGGGTTAGCAATGCTGTCTCACAGTGTCAGGGACCCGAGTTCCATTCCCGGTGACACAGTGGGTTAGCACTGCTGTCTCACAGTGTCAGGGACCCGAGTTCCATTCCCGGTGACACAGTGGGTTACCACTGCTGTCTCACAGTGTCAGGGACCCGGGTTCCATTCCCGGTGACACAGTGGGTTAGCAATGCTGTCTCACAGTGTCAGGGACCCGAGTTCCATTCCCGGTGACACAGTGGGTTACCACTGCTGTCTCACAGTGTCAGGGACCCGGGTTCCATTCCCGGTGACACAGTGGGTTAGCACTGCTGTCTCACAGTGCCAGGGACCCGGGATCCATTCCCAGTGACACAGTGGGTTAGCGCTGCTGTCTCACAGTCCCAGGGACCCGGGTTCCATTGCCAGTGACACAGTGGGTTAGCACTGCTGTCTCACAGTGCCAGGGACCCGGGTTCCATTCCCGGTGACACAGTGGGTTAGCACTGCTGTCTCACAGTGCCAGGGACCCGGGTTCCATTCCCAGTGACACAGTGGGTTAACGCTGCTGTCTCACAGTCCCAGGGACCCGGGTTCCATTCCCGGTGACACAGTGGCTTAGCACTGCTGTCTCACAGTGCCAGGGACCCGGGTTCCATTCCCGGTGACACAGTGGGTTAGCACTGCTGTCTCACAGTCCCAGGGACCTGGGTTCCATTCCCGGTGACACAGTGGGTTAGCACTGCTGTCTCACAGTCCCAGGGACCCGGGTTCCATTCCCGGTGACACAGTGGGTTAGCACTGCTGTCTCACAGTCCCAGGGACCCGGGCTCCATTCCCGGCGACACAGTGGGTTAGCACTGCTGTCTCACAGTCCCAGGGACCCGGGTTCCATTCCCGGTGACACAGTGGGTTAGCACTGATGTCTCACAGCGCCAGGGACCCGGGTTCCATTCCCGGTGACACAGTGGGTTAGCACTGCTGCCTCTCAGCGCCAGGGACCCGGGTTCCATTCCCGGTGACACAGTGGGTTAGCACTGCTGCCTCACAGTGCCAGGGACCCGGGTTCCATTCCTTGTGACACAGTGGGTTAGCACTGATGACTCACAGTGCCAGGGACCCGGGTTCCATTCCCGGTGACACAGTGGGTTAGCACTGATGTCTCACAGCGCCAGGGACCCGGGTTCCATTCCCGGTGACACAGTGGGTTAGCACTGATGTCTCACAGTCCTAGGGACCCGGGTTCCATTCCCGGTGACACAGTGTGTTAGCGCTGCTGTCTCACAGTCCCAGGGACCCGGGTTCCATTCCCGGTGACACAGTGGGTTAGCGCTGCTGTCTCCCAGCGCCAGGGACCCGGGTTCCATTCCTTGTGACACAGTGGGTTAGCACTGCTGTCTCACAGCCCCAGGGACCCGGGTTCCATTCCCGGTGACACAGTGGGTTAGCACTGCTGCCTCACAGCGCCAGGGACCCGGGTTCCATTCCCGGTGACACAGTGGGTTAGCACTGATGTCTCACAGTCCCAGGGACCCGGGTTCCATTCCCGGTGACACAGTGGGTCAGCACTGCTGTCTCACAGTCCCAGGGACCCGGGTTCCATTCCCGGTGACACAGTGGGTTAGCGCTGCTGTCTCCCAGCGCCAGGGACCCGGGTTCCATTCCCGGTGAAACAGTGGGTTAGCACTGATGTCTCACAGTGCCAGGGACCCGGGTTCCATTCCTTGTGACACAGTGGGTTAGCACTGATGTCTCACAGTGCCAGGGACCCGGGTTCCATTCCCGGTGACACAGTGGGTTAGCACTGCTGTCACACAGCCCCAGGGACCCGGGTTCCATTCCCGGTGACACAGTGGGTTAGCACTGCTGCCTCACAGCGCCAGGGACCCGGGTTCCATTCCCGGTGACACAGTGGGTTAGCACTGCTGTCTCACAGTCCCAGGGACCCGGGTTCCATTCCCGGTGACACAGTGGGTTAGCACTGCTGTCTCACAGTCCCAGGGACCCGGGTTCCATTCCCGGTGACACAGTGGGTTAGCACTGCTGTCTCACAGTGTCAGGGACCCGGGTTCCATTCTCGGTGACACAGTGGGTTAGCACTGCTGTCTCACAGTCCCAGGGACCCGGGCTCCATTCCCGGTGACACAGTGGGTTAGCACTGCTGTCTCACAGTCCCAGGGACCCGGGTTCCATTCCCGGTGACACAGTAGGTTAGCACTGCTGTCTCACAGTGTCAGGGACCCGGCTTCCATTCCCAGTGACACAGTGGGTTAGCACTGCTGTCTCACAGTCCCAGGGACCCGGGTTCCATTCCCGGTGACACAGTGGGTTAGCACTGCTGTCTCACAGTGCCAGGGACCCGGGTTCCATTCCCGGTGACACAGTCGGTTAGCACTGCTGTCTCACAGTCCCAGGGACCCGGGTTCCATTCCCGGGAACACAGTGGGTTAGCACTGCTGTCTCACAGTGCCAGGGACCCGGGTTCCATTCCCGGGAACACAGTGGGTTAGCACTGCTGTCTCACAGTGCCAGGGACCCGGGTTCCATTCCCGGGAACACAGTGGGTTAGCACTGCTGTCTCACAGCGCCAGGGACCCGGGTTCCATTCCCGGTGACACAGTGGGTTAGCACTGCTGCCTCACAGTCCCAGGGACCCGGGTTCCATTCCCGGTGACACAGTGGGTTAGCACTGCTACCTCGCAGTGTCAGGGACCCGGGTTCCATTCCCGGTGACACAGTGGGTTAGCACTGCTGTCTCACAGTGCCAGGGACCCGGGTTCCATTCCCGGTGACACAGTGGGTTAGCACAGCTGTCTCACAGTGCCAGGGACCCGGGTTCCATTCCCGGTGACACAGTGGGTTAGCACTGCTGTCTCACAGTCCCAGGGACCCGGGTTCCATTCCCGGGGACACAGTGGGTTAGCACTGCTGTCTCACAGTCCCAGGGACCCGGGTTCCATTCCCGGTGACACAGTGGGTTAGCACTGCTGTCTCACAGTCCCAGGGACCCGGGTTCCATTCCCGGTGACACAGTGGGTTAGCACTGCTGTCTCACAGTCCCAGGGACCCGGGTTCCATTCCCGGTGACACAGTGGGTTAGCACTGCTGTCTCACAGTCCCAGGGACCCGGGCTCCATTCCCGGTGACACAGTGGGTTAGCACTGCTGTCTCACAGTCCCAGGGACCCGGGTTCCATTCCCGGTGACACAGTGGGTTAGCACTGCTGTCTCACAGTGCCAGGGTCCCGCGTTCCATTCCCGGTGACACAGTAGGTTAGCACTGCTGTCTCACAGTGTCAGGGACCCGGGTTCCATTCCCGGTGACACAGTAGGTTAGCACTGCTGTCTCACAGTCCCAGGGACCCGGGTTCCATTCCCGGTGACACAGTGGGTTAGCACTGCTGTCTCACAGTGCCAGGGACCCGGGTTCCATTCCCGGTGACACAGTGGGTTAGCACTGCTGTCTCACAGTGTCAGGGACCCGGGTTCCATTCCCGGTGACACAGTGGGTTAGCACTGCTGTCTCACAGTGCCAGGGACCCGGGTTCCATTCCCGGGGACACAGTGGGTTAGCAATGCTGTCTCACAGCGCCAGGGACCCGAGATCCATAACCGGTGACAGAGTGGGTTAGCGCTGCTGTCTCACAGTGCCAGGGACCCGGGTTCCATTCGCGGTGACACAGGGGGTTAGCACTGCTGTCTCACAGTCCCAGGGACCCGGGTTCCATTCCCGGTGACACAGTGGGTTAGCACTACTGTCTCACAGTCCCAGGGACCCGGGTTCCATTCCCGGTGACACAGTGGGTTAGCACTGCTGTCTCACAGTGCCAGGGACCCAGGTTACATTCCCGGTGACACAGTGGGTTAGCACTGCTGTCTCACAGTCCCAGGGACCCGGGTTCCATTCCCGGTGACACAGTGGGTTAGCACTGCTGTCTCACAGTCCCTGGGAACCGGGTTCCATTCCCAGTGACACAGTGCGTTAGGACTGCTGCCTCACAGTGCCAGCGACCCGGGTTCCATTCCCGGTGACACAGTGGGTTAGCGCTGCTGTCTCAGATCGCCAGGGACCATGGTTCCATTCCCGGTGACACAGTGGGTTAGCACTGCTGTCTTACAGTGTCAGGGACCCGGGTTCCATTCCCGGTGACACAGTGGGTTAGCACTGATGTCTCACAGCGCCAGGGACCCGGGTTCCATTCCCGGTGACACAGTGGGTTAGCACTGCTGCCTCTCAGCGCCAGGGACCCGGGTTCCATTCCCGGTGACACAGTGGGTTAGCACTGCTGCCTCACAGTGCCAGGGACCCGGGTTCCATTCCTTGTGACACAGTGGGTTAGCACTGATGTCTCACACTGCCAGGGACCCGGGTTCCATTCCCGGTGACACAGTGGGTTAGCACTGATGTCTCACAGCGCCAGGGACCCGGGTTCCATTCCCGGTGACACAGTGGGTTAGCACTGCTGTCTCACAGTCCCAGGGACCCGGGTTCCATTCCCGGTGACACAGTGGGTTAGCGCTGCTGTCTCCCAGCGCCAGGGACCCGGGTTCCATTCCCGGTGTAACAGTGGGTTAGCACTGCTGTCTCACAGTCCCAGGGACCCGGGTTCCATTCCCGGTGACACAGTAGGTTAGCACTGCTGTCTCACAGTCCCAGGGACCCGGGTTCCATTCCCGGTGACACAGTGGGTTAGCACTGCTGTCTCACAGTCCCAGGGACCCGGGTTCCATTCCCGGTGACACAGTGGGTTAGCACTGCTGTCTCACAGTCCCAGGGACCCGGGTTCCATTACCGGTGACACAGTGGGTGAGCACTGCTGTCTCACAGCGCCAGTGGCCCGGGTTACATTCCCGGTGACACAGTGGGTTAGCACTGCTGTCTCACAGTCCCAGGGACCCGGGTTCCATTCCCGGTGACACAGTTGCTTAGCACTGCTGTCTCACAGTCCCAGGGACCCGGGTTCCATTCCCGGTGACACAGTGGGTTAGCACTGCTGTCTCACAGTCCCAGGGACCCGGGTTCCATTCCCGGTGACACAGTGGGTTAGCACTGCTGTCTCACAGTCCCAGGGACCCGGGCTCCATTCCCGGTGACACAGTAGGTTAGCACTGCTGTCTCACAGTCCCAGGGACCCGGGTTCCATTCCCGGTGACACAGTGGGTTAGCACTGCTGTCTCACAGTCCCAGGGACCCGGGTTCCATTACCGGTGACACAGTGGGTTAGCACTGCTGTCTCACAGTGTCAGGGACCCGGGTTCCATTCCCGGTGACACAGTCGGTTAGCACTGCTGTCTCACAGTCCCAGGGACACGGGTTCCATTCCCGGTGACACAGTGGGTTAGCACTGCTGTCACACAGTCCCAGGGACCCGGGTTCCATTCCCGGTGACACAGTGGGTTAGCACTGCTGTCTCACAGTGCCAGGGACCCGGGCTCCATTCCCGGTGACACAGTGGGTTAGCAATGCTGCCTCACAGTCCCAGGGATCCGGGTTCCATTCCCGGTGACACAGTGGGTTAGCACTGCTGTCTCACAGTCCCAGGGACCCGGGTTCCATTCCCGGTGACACAGTGGGTTAGCACTGCTGCCTCACAGTCCCAGGGACCCGGGTTCCATTCCTTGTGACACAGTGGGTTAGCACTGCTGTCTCACAGTCCCAGGGACCCGGGTTCCATTCCTGGTGACACAGTGGGTTAGCACTGCTGTTTCACAGTGCCAGTGACCCGGGTTCCATTCCCGGTGACACAGTGGGTTAGCACTGCTGTCTCACAGTGCCAGTGACCCGGGTTCCATTCCCGGTGACACAGTGGGTTAGCACTGCTGCCTCACAGCGCCAGGGACCCGGGTTCCATTCCCAGTGACACAGTGGGTTAGCACTGCTGTCTCACAGCGCCAGGGACCCGGGTTCCATTCCCGGTGACACAGTGGGTTAGCACTGCTGCCTCACAGCGCCAGGGACCCGGGTTCCATTCCCGGTGACACAGTGGGTTAGCACTGCTGCATCACAGTGCCAGGGACCCGGGTTCCATTCCCAGTGACACAGTGGGTTAGCACTGCTGTCTCACAGCGCCAGGGACCCGGGTTCCATTCCCGGTGACACAGTGGGTTAGCACTGCTGCCTCACAGCGCCAGGGACCCGGGTTCCATTCCCGGTGACACAGTGGGTTAGCACTGCTGCCTCACAGTCCCAGGGACCCGGGTTCCATTCCCGGTGACACAGTGGGTTAGCACTGCTGTCTCACAGTCCCAGGGACCCGGGTTCCATTCCCGGTGACACAGTGGGTTAGCACTGCTGTCTCACAGTGCCAGGGACCCGGGTTCCATTCCCGGTGACACAGTGGGTTAGCACTGCTGTCTCACAGTGTCAGGGACCCGGGTTCCATTCCCGGTGACACAGTGGGTTAGCACTGCTGTCTCACAGTGCCAGGGACCCGGGTTCCATTCCCGGGGACACAGTGGGTTAGCAATGCTGTCTCACAGCGCCAGGGACCCGAGATCCATAACCGGTGACAGAGTGGGTTAGCGCTGCTGTCTCACAGTGCCAGGGACCCGGGTTCCATTCGCGGTGACACAGGGGGTTAGCACTGCTGTCTCACAGTCCCAGGGACCCGGGTTCCATTCCCGGTGACACAGTGGGTTAGCACTACTGTCTCACAGTCCCAGGGACCCGGGTTCCATTCCCGGTGACACAGTGGGTTAGCACTGCTGTCTCACAGTGCCAGGGACCCAGGTTACATTCCCGGTGACACAGTGGGTTAGCACTGCTGTCTCACAGTCCCAGGGACCCGGGTTCCATTCCCGGTGACACAGTGGGTTAGCACTGCTGTCTCACAGTCCCTGGGAACCGGGTTCCATTCCCAGTGACACAGTGCGTTAGGACTGCTGCCTCACAGTCCCAGGGACCCGGGTTCCATTCCCGGTGACACAGTGGGTTAGCGCTGCTGTCTCAGATCGCCAGGGACCATGGTTCCATTCCCGGTGACACAGTGGGTTAGCACTGCTGTCTTACAGTGTCAGGGACCCGGGTTCCATTCCCGGTGACACAGTGGGTTAGCACTGATGCCTCACAGCGCCAGGGACCCGGGTTCCATTCCCGGTGACACAGTGGGTTAGCACTGCTGCCTCTCAGCGCCAGGGACCCGGGTTCCATTCCCGGTGACACAGTGGGTTAGCACTGCTGCCTCACAGTGCCAGGGACCCGGGTTCCATTCCTTGTGACACAGTGGGTTAGCACTGATGTCTCACACTGCCAGGGACCCGGGATCCATTCCCGGTGACACAGTGGGTTAGCACTGATGTCTCACAGCGCCAGGGACCCGGGTTCCATTCCCGGTGACACAGTGGGTTAGCACTGCTGTCTCACAGTCCCAGGGACCCGGGTTCCATTCCCGGTGACACAGTGGGTTAGCGCTGCTGTCTCCCAGCGCCAGGGACCCGGGTTCCATTCCTTGTGACACAGTGGGTTAGCACTGCTGTCTCACAGTCCCAGGGACCCGGGTTCCATTCCCGGTGACACAGTGGGTTAGCGCTGCTGTCTCCCAGCGCCAGGGACCCGGGTTCCATTCCCGGTGAAACAGTGGGTTAGCACTGCTGTCTCACAGTCCCAGGGACCCGGGTTCCATTCCCGGTGACACAGTAGGTTAGCACTGCTGTCTCACAGTCGCAGGGACCCGGGTTCCATTCCCGGTGACACAGTGGGTTAGCACTGCTGTCTCACAGTCCCAGGGACCCGGGTTCCATTCCCGGTGACACAGTGGGTTAGCACTGCTGTCTCACAGTCCCAGGGACCCGGGTTCCATTGCCGGTGACACAGTGGGTTAGCACTGCTGTCTCACAGCGCCAGTGGCCCGGGTTACATTCCCGGTGACACAGTGGGTTAGCACTGCTGTCTCACAGTCCCAGGGACCCGGGTTCCATTCCCGGTGACACAGTTGGTTAGCACTGCTGTCTCACAGTCCCAGGGACCCGGGTTCCATTCCCGGTGACACAGTGGGTTAGCACTGCTGTCTCACAGTCCCAGGGACCCGGGTTCCATTCCCGGTGACACAGTGGGTTAGCACTGCTGTCTCACAGTCCCAGGGACCCGGGCTCCATTCCCGGTGACACAGTAGGTTAGCACTGCTGTCTCACAGTCCCAGGGACCCGGGTTCCATTCCCGGTGACACAGTGGGTTAGCACTGCTGTCTCACAGTCCCAGGGACCCGGGTTCCATTACCGGTGACACAGTGGGTTAGCACTGCTGTCTCACAGTGTCAGGGACCCGGGTTCCATTCCCGGTGACACAGTCGGTTAGCACTGCTGTCTCACAGTCCCAGGGACACGGGTTCCATTCCCGGTGACACAGTGGGTTAGCACTGCTGTCTCACAGTGCCAGGGACCCGGGTTCCATTCCCGGTGACACAGTGGGTTAGCAATGCTGCCTCACAGTCCCAGGGATCCGGGTTCCATTCCCGGTGACACAGTGGGTTAGCACTGCTGTCTCACAGTCCCAGGGACCCGGGTTCCATTCCCGGTGACACAGTGGGTTAGCACTGCTGCCTCACAGTCCCAGGGACCCGGGTTCCATTCCTTGTGACACAGTGGGTTAGCACTGCTGTCTCACAGTCCCAGGGACCCGGGTTCCATTCCTGGTGACACAGTGGGTTAGCACTGCTGTTTCACAGTGCCAGTGACCCGGGTTCCATTCCCGGTGACACAGTGGGTTAGCACTGCTGTCTCACAGTGCCAGTGACCCGGGTTCCATTCCCGGTGACACAGTGGGTTAGCACTGCTGCCTCACAGCGCCAGGGACCCGGGTTCCATTCCCAGTGACACAGTGGGTTAGCACTGCTGTCTCACAGCGCCAGGGACCCGGGTTCCATTCCCGGTGACACAGTGGGTTAGCACTGCTGCCTCACAGCGCCAGGGACCCGGGTTCCATTCCCGGTGACACAGTGGGTTAGCACTGCTGCATCACAGTGCCAGGGACCCGGGTTCCATTCCCAGTGACACAGTGGGTTAGCACTGCTGTCTCACAGCGCCAGGGACCCGGGTTCCATTCCCGGTGACACAGTGGGTTAGCACTGCTGCCTCACAGCGCCAGGGACCCGGGTTCCATTCCCGGTGACACAGTGGGTTAGCACTGCTGCCTCACAGTCCCAGGGACCCGGGTTCCATTCCCGGTGACACAGTGGGTTAGCACTGCTGCCTCACAGTCCCAGGGACCCGGGTTCCATTCCCGGTGACACAGTGGGTTAGCAATGCTGTCTCACAGTGTCAGGGACCCGAGTTCCATTCCCGGTGACACAGTGGGTTAGCACTGCTGTCTCACAGTGTCAGGGACCCGAGTTCCATTCCCGGTGACACAGTGGGTTACCACTGCTGTCTCACAGTGTCAGGGACCCGGGTTCCATTCCCGGTGACACAGTGGGTTAGCAATGCTGTCTCACAGTGTCAGGGACCCGAGTTCCATTCCCGGTGACACAGTGGGTTACCACTGCTGTCTCACAGTGTCAGGGACCCGGGTTCCATTCCCGGTGACACAGTGGGTTAGCACTGCTGTCTCACAGTGCCAGGGACCCGGGATCCATTCCCAGTGACACAGTGGGTTAGCGCTGCTGTCTCACAGTCCCAGGGACCCGGGTTCCATTGCCAGTGACACAGTGGGTTAGCACTGCTGTCTCACAGTGCCAGGGACCCGGGTTCCATTCCCGGTGACACAGTGGGTTAGCACTGCTGTCTCACAGTGCCAGGGACCCGGGTTCCATTCCCAGTGACACAGTGGGTTAACGCTGCTGTCTCACAGTCCCAGGGACCCGGGTTCCATTCCCGGTGACACAGTGGCTTAGCACTGCTGTCTCACAGTGCCAGGGACCCGGGTTCCATTCCCGGTGACACAGTGGGTTAGCACTGCTGTCTCACAGTCCCAGGGACCTGGGTTCCATTCCCGGTGACACAGTGGGTTAGCACTGCTGTCTCACAGTCCCAGGGACCCGGGTTCCATTCCCGGTGACACAGTGGGTTAGCACTGCTGTCTCACAGTCCCAGGGACCCGGGCTCCATTCCCGGCGACACAGTGGGTTAGCACTGCTGTCTCACAGTCCCAGGGACCCGGGTTCCATTCCCGGTGACACAGTGGGTTAGCACTGCTGTCTCACAGTCCCAGGGTCCCGCGTTCCATTCCCGGTGACACAGTAGGTTAGCACTGCTGTCTCACAGTGTCAGGGACCCGGGTTCCATTCCCGGTGACACAGTAGGTTAGCACTGCTGTCTCACAGTCCCAGGGACCCGGGTTCCATTCCCGGTTACACAGTGGGTTAGCACTGCTGTCTCACAGTGCCAGGGACCCGGGTTCCATTCCCGGTGACACAGTGGGTTAGCACTGCTGTCTCACAGTGTCAGGGACCCGGGTTCCATTCCCGGTGACACAGTGGGTTAGCACTGCTGTCTCACAGTGCCAGGGACCCGGGTTCCATTCCCGGGGACACAGTGGGTTAGCAATGCTGTCTCACAGCGCCAGGGACCCGAGATCCATAACCGGTGACACAGTGGGTTAGCGCTGCTGTCTCACAGTGCCAGGGACCCGGGTTCCATTCGCGGTGACACAGGGGGTTAGCACTGCTGTCTCACAGTCCCAGGGACCCGGGTTCCATTCCCGGTGACACAGTGGGTTAGCACTGCTGTCTCACAGTCCCAGGGAACCGGGTTCCATTCCCAGTGACACAGTGCGTTAGGACTGCTGCCTCACAGTGCCAGCGACCCGGGTTCCATTCCCGGTGACACAGTGGGTTAGCGCTGCTGTCTCAGATCGCCAGGGACCATGGTTCCATTCCCGGTGACACAGTGGGTTAGCACTGCTGTCTTACAGTGTCAGGGACCCGGGTTCCATTCCCGGTGACACAGTGGGTTAGCACTGATGTCTCACAGCGCCAGGGACCCGGGTTCCATTCCCGGTGACACAGTGGGTTAGCACTGCTGCCTCTCAGCGCCAGGGACCCGGGTTCCATTCCCGGTGACACAGTGGGTTAGCACTGCTGCCTCACAGTGCCAGGGACCCGGGTTCCATTCCTTGTGACACAGTGGGTTAGCACTGAGGACTCACACTGCCAGGGACCCGGGTTCCATTCCCGGTGACACAGTGGGTTAGCACTGATGTCTCACAGCGCCAGGGACCCGGGTTCCATTCCCGGTGACAAAGTGGGTTAGCGCTGCTGTCTCACAGTCCCAGGGACCCGGGTTCCATTCCCGGTGACACAGTGGGTTAGCGCTGCTGTCTCCCAGCGCCAGGGACCCGGGTTCCATTCCTTGTGACACAGTGGGTTAGCACTGCTGTCTCACAGTCCCAGGGACCCGGGTTCCATTCCCGGTGACACAGTGGGTTAGCGCTGCTGTCTCCCAGCGCCAGGGACCCGGGTTCCATTCCCGGTGAAACAGTGGGTTAGCACTGCTGTCTCACAGTCCCAGGGACCCGGGTTCCATTCCCGGTGACACAGTAGGTTAGCACTGCTGTCTCACAGTCCCAGGGACCCGGGTTCCATTCCCGGTGACACAGTGGGTTAGCACTGCTGTCTCACAGTCCCAGGGACCCGGGTTCCATTCCCGGTGACACAGTGGGTTAGCACTGCTGTCTCACAGTCCCAGGGACCCGGGTTCCATTACCGGTGACACAGTGGGTTAGCACTGCTGTCTCACAGCGCCAGTGGCCCGGGTTCCATTCCCGGTGACACAGTGGGTTAGCACTGCTGTCTCACAGTCCCAGGGACCCGGGTTCCATTCCCGGAGACACAGTTGGTTAGCACTGCTGTCTCACAGTCCCAGGGACCCGGGTTCCATTTCCGGTGACACAGTGGGTTAGCACTGCTGTCTCACAGTCCCAGGGACCCGGGTTCCATTCCCGGTGACACAGTGGGTTAGCACTGCTGTCTCACAGTCCCAGGGACCCGGGCTCCATTCCCGGTGACACAGTAGGTTAGCACTGCTGTCTCACAGTCCCAGGGACCCGGGTTCCATTCCCGGTGACACAGTGGGTTAGCACTGCTGTCTCACAGTCCCAGGGACCCGGGTTCCATTACCGGTGACACAGTGGGTTAGCACTGCTGTCTCACAGTGTCAGGGACCCGGGTTCCATTCCCGGTGACACAGTCGGTTAGCACTGCTGTCTCACAGTCCCAGGGACACGGGTTCCATTCCCGGTGACACAGTGGGTTAGCACTGCTGTCTCACAGTGCCAGGGACCCGGGCTCCATTCCCGGTGACACAGTGGGTTAGCACTGCTGTCACACAGTCCCAGGGCCCCGGGTTCCATTCCCGGGGACACAGTGGGTTAGCAATGCTGTCTCACAGTGCCAGGGACCCGAGATCCATAACCGGTGACACAGTGGGTTAG
This sequence comes from Prionace glauca, assembly GCA_037974335.1. Lineage (NCBI taxonomy): Eukaryota > Metazoa > Chordata > Chondrichthyes > Carcharhiniformes > Carcharhinidae > Prionace > Prionace glauca. Next base: position 1,205,391 of record CM075738.1, read on the forward strand.
CGCTGCTGTCTCACAGTGCCAGGGACCCGGGTTCCATTCGCGGTGACACAGGGGGTTAGCACTGCTGTCTCACAGTCCCAGGGACCCGGGTTCCATTCCCGGTGACACAGTGGGTTAGCACTACTGTCTCACAGTCCCAGGGACCCGGGTTCCATTCCCGGTGACACAGTGGGTTAGCACTGCTGTCTCACAGTGCCAGGGACCCAGGTTACATTCCCGGTGACACAGTGGGTTAGCACTGCTGTCTCACAGTCCCAGGGACCCGGGTTCCATTCCCGGTGACACGTTGGGTTAGCACTGCTGTCTCACAGTCCCAGGGAACCGGGTTCCATTCCCAGTGACACAGTGCGTTAGGACTGCTGCCTCACAGTGCCAGCGACCCGGGTTCCATTCCCGGTGACACAGTGGGTTAGCGCTGCTGTCTCAGATCGCCAGGGACCATGGTTCCATTCCCGGTGACACAGTGGGTTAGCACTGCTGTCTTACAGTGTCAGGGACCCGGGTTCCATTCCCGGTGACACAGTGGGTTAGCACTGATGTCTCACAGCGCCAGGGACCCGGGTTCCATTCCCGGTGACACAGTGGGTTAGCACTGCTGCCTCTCAGCGCCAGGGACCCGGGTTCCATTCCCGGTGACACAGTGGGTTAGCACTGCTGCCTCACAGTGCCAGGGACCCGGGTTCCATTCCTTGTGACACAGTGGGTTAGCACTGATGTCTCACACTGCCAGGGACCCGGGTTCCATTCCCGGTGACACAGTGGGTTAGCACTGATGTCTCACAGCGCCAGGGACTCGAGTTCCATTCCCGGTGACACCGTGGGTTAGCGCTGCTGTCTCACAGTCCCAGGGACCCGGGTTCCATTCCCGGTGACACAGTGGGTTAGCGCTGCTGTCTCCCAGCGCCAGGGACCCGGGTTCCATTCCTTGTGACACAGTGGGTTAGCACTGCTGTCTCACAGTCCCAGGGACCCGGGTTCCATTCCCGGTGACACAGTTGGTTAGCGCTGCTGTCTCCCAGCGCCAGGGACCCGGGTTCCATTCCCGGTGAAACAGTGGGTTAGCACTGCTGTCTCACAGTCCCAGGGACCCGGGTTCCATTCCCGGTGACACAGTAGGTTAGCACTGCTGTCTCACAGTCCCAGGGACCCGGGTTCCATTCCCGGTGACACAGTGGGTTAGCACTGCTGTCTCACAGTCCCAGGGACCCGGGTTCCATTCCCGGTGACACAGTGGGTTAGCACTGCTGTCTCACAGTCCCAGGGACCCGGGTTCCATTACCGGTGACACAGTGGGTTAGCACTGCTGTCTCACAGCGCCAGTGGCCCGGGTTACATTCCCGGTGACACAGTGGGTTAGCACTGCTGTCTCACAGTCCCAGGGACCCGGGTTCCATTCCCGGTGACACAGTTGGTTAGCACTGCTGTCTCACAGTCCCAGGGACCCGGGTTCCATTCCCGGTGACACAGTGGGTTAGCACTGCTGTCTCACAGTCCCAGGGACCCGGGTTCCATTCCCGGTGACACAGTGGGTTAGCACTGCTGTCTCACAGTCCCAGGGACCCGGGCTCCATTCCCGGTGACACAGTAGGTTAGCACTGCTGTCTCACAGTCCCAGGGACCCGGGTTCCATTCCCGGTGACACAGTGGGTTAGCACTGATGTCTCACAGCGCCAGGGACCCGGGTTCCATTCCCGGTGACACAGTGGGTTAGCACTGCTGCCTCTCAGCGCCAGGGACCCGGGTTCCATTCCCGGTGACACAGTGGGTTAGCACTGCTGCCTCACAGTGCCAGGGACCCGGGTTCCATTCCTTGTGACACAGTGGGTTAGCACTGATGTCTCACACTGCCAGGGACCCGGGTTCCATTCCCGGTGACACAGTGGGTTAGCACTGATGTCTCACAGCGCCAGGGACCCGGGTTCCATTCCCGGTGACACCGTGGGTTAGCGCTGCTGTCTCACAGTCCCAGGGACCCGGGTTCCATTCCCGGTGACACAGTGGGTTAGCGCTGCTGTCTCCCAGCGCCAGGGACCCGGGTTCCATTCCTTGTGACACAGTGGGTTAGCACTGCTGTCTCACAGTCCCAGGGACCCGGGTTCCATTCCCGGTGACACAGTGGGTTAGCGCTGCTGTCTCCCAGCGCCAGGGACCCGGGTTCCATTCCCGGTGAAACAGTGGGTTAGCACTGCTGTCTCACAGTCCCAGGGACCCGGGTTCCATTCCCGGTGACACAGTAGGTTAGCACTGCTGTCTCACAGTCCCAGGGACCCGGGTTCCATTCCCGGTGACACAGTGGGTTAGCACTGCTGTCTCACAGTCCCAGGGACCCGGGTTCCATTCCCGGTGACACAGTGGGTTAGCACTGCTGTCTCAGATCGCCAGGGACCATGGTTCCATTCCCGGTGACACAGTGGGTTAGCACTGCTGTCTTACAGTGTCAGGGACCCGGGTTCCATTCCCGGTGACACAGTGGGTTAGCACTGATGTCTCACAGCGCCAGGGACCCGGGTTCCATTCCCGGTGACACAGTGGGTTAGCACTGCTGCCTCTCAGCGCCAGGGACCCGGGTTCCATTCCCGGTGACACAGTGGGTTAGCACTGCTGCCTCACAGTGCCAGGGACCCGGGTTCCATTCCCGGTGACACAGTGGGTTAGCACTGCTGTCTCACAGTGCCAGGGACCCAGGTTACATTCCCGGTGACACAGTGGGTTAGCACTGCTGTCTCACAGTCCCAGGGACCCGGGTTCCATTCCCGGTGACACGTTGGGTTAGCACTGCTGTCTCACAGTCCCAGGGAACCGGGTTCCATTCCCAGTGACACAGTGCGTTAGGACTGCTGCCTCACAGTGCCAGCGACCCGGGTTCCATTCCCGGTGACACAGTGGGTTAGCGCTGCTGTCTCAGATCGCCAGGGACCATGGTTCCATTCCCGGTGACACAGTGGGTTAGCACTGCTGTCTTACAGTGTCAGGGACCCGGGTTCCATTCCCGGTGACACAGTGGGTTAGCACTGATGTCTCACAGCGCCAGGGACCCGGGTTCCATTCCCGGTGACACAGTGGGTTAGCACTGCTGCCTCACAGTGCCAGGGACCCGGGTTCCATTCCTTGTGACACAGTGGGTTAGCACTGATGTCTCACACTGCCAGGGACCCGGGTTCCATTCCCGGTGACACAGTGGGTTAGCACTGATGTCTCACAGCGCCAGGGACCCGGGTTCCATTCCCGGTGACACCGTGGGTTAGCGCTGCTGTCTCACAGTCCCAGGGACCCGGGTTCCATTCCCGGTGACACAGTGGGTTAGCGCTGCTGTCTCCCAGCGCCAGGGACCCGGGTTCCATTCCTTGTGACACAGTGGGTTAGCACTGATGTCTCACAGTCCCAGGGACCCGGGTTCCATTCCCGGTGACACAGTGGGTTAGCACTGCTGTCTCACAGTCCCAGGGACCCGGGTTCCATTACCGGTGACACAGTTGGTTAGCAATGCTGTCTCACAGTGCCAGGGACCCGGGTTCCATTCCCGGTGACACAGTGGGTTAGCACTGCTGTCTCACAGTCCCAGGGACCCGGGTTCCATTCCCGGTGACACAGTGGGTTAGCACTGCTGTCTCACAGTGTCAGGGACCCGGGTTCCATTCCCGGTGACACAGTGGGTTAGCACTGCTGTCTCACAGTGTCAGGGACCCGGGTTCCATTCCCGGTGACACAGTGGGTTAGCACTGCTGTCTCACTGTCCCAGGGACCCGGGTTCCATTCCCGGTGACACAGTGGGTTAGCACTGCTGTCTCACAGTGTCAGGGACCCGGGTTCCATTCCCGGTGACACAGTCGGTTAGCACTGCTGTCTCACAGTGTCAGGGACCCGGGTTCCATTCCCGGTGACACAGTCGGTTAGCACTGCTGTCACACAGTCCCAGGGACCCGGGTTCCATTCCCGGTGACACAGTGGGCTAGCACTGCTGTCTCACAGTGCCAGGGACCCGGGCTCCATTCCCGGTGAAACAGTGGGTTAGCACTGCTGCCTCACAGACCCAGGGACCCGGGTTCCATTCCCGGTGACACAGTGGGTTAGCACTGCTGTCTCACAGTGCCAGGGACCCGGGCTCCATTCCCGGTGACACAGTGGGTTAGCAATGCTGCCTCACAGTCCCAGGGATCCGGGTTCCATTCCCGGTGACACAGTGGGTTAGCACTGCTGTCTCACAGTCCCAGGGACCCGGGTTCCATTCCCGGTGACACAGTGGGTTAGCACTGCTGCCTCACAGTCCCAGGGACCCGGGTTCCATTCCTCGTGACACAGTGGGTTAGCACTGCTGTCTCACAGTCCCAGGGACCCGGGTTCCATTCCTGGTGACACAGTGGGTTAGCACTGCTGTTTCACTTTGCCAGTGACCCGGGTTCCATTCCCGGTGACACAGTGGGTTAGCACTGCTGTCTCACAGTGCCAGTGACCCGGGTTCCATTCCCGGTGACACAGTGGGTTAGCACTGCTGCCTCACAGCGCCAGGGACCCGGGTTCCATTCCCAGTGACACAGTGGGTTAGCACTGCTGTCTCACAGCGCCAGGGACCCGGGTTCCATTCCCAGTGACACAGTGGGTTAGCACTGCTGCCTCACAGTCCCAGGGATCCGGGTTCCATTCCCGGTGACACAGTGGGTTAGCACTGCTGTCTCACAGTCCCAGGGACCCGGGTTCCATTCCCGGTGACACAGTGGGTTAGCACTGCTGCCTCACAGTCCCAGGGACCCGGGTACCATTCCTTGTGACACAGTGGGTTAGCACTGCTGTCTCACAGTCCCAGGGACCCGGATTCCATTCCTGGTGACACAGTGGGTTAGCACTGCTGTTTCACAGTGCCAGTGACCCGGGTTCCATTCCCGGTGACACAGTGGGTTAGCACTGCTGTCTCACAGTGCCAGTGACCCGGGTTCCATTCCCGGTGACACAGTGGGTTAGCACTGCTGCCTCACAGTGCCAGGGACCCGGGTTCCATTCCCAGTGACACAGTGGGTTAGCACTGCTGCATCACAGTGCCAGGGACCCGGGTTCCATTCCCAGTGACACAGTGGGTTAGCACTGCTGTCTCACAGCGCCAGGGACCCGGGTTCCATTCCCGGTGACACAGTGGGTTAGCACTGCTGCCTCACAGCGCCAGGGACCCGGGTTCCATTCCCGGTGACACAGTGGGTTAGCACTGCTGCCTCACAGTCCCAGGGACCCGGGTTCCATTCCCGGTGACACAGTGGGTTAGCACTGCTGCCTCACAGTCCCAGGGACCCGGGTTCCATTCCCGGTGACACAGTGGGTTAGCAATGCTGTCTCACAGTGTCAGGGACCCGAGTTCCATTCCCGGTGACACAGTGGGTTAGCACTGCTGTCTCACAGTGTCAGGGACCCGAGTTCCATTCCCGGTGACACAGTGGGTTACCACTGCTGTCTCACAGTGTCAGGGACCCGGGTTCCATTCCCGGTGACACAGTGGGTTAGCAATGCTGTCTCACAGTGTCAGGGACCCGAGTTCCATTCCCGGTGACACAGTGGGTTACCACTGCTGTCTCACAGTGTCAGGGACCCGGGTTCCATTCCCGGTGACACAGTGGGTTAGCACTGCTGTCTCACAGTGCCAGGGACCCGGGATCCATTCCCAGTGACACAGTGGGTTAGCGCTGCTGTCTCACAGTCCCAGGGACCCGGGTTCCATTGCCAGTGACACAGTGGGTTAGCACTGCTGTCTCACAGTGCCAGGGACCCGGGTTCCATTCCCGGTGACACAGTGGGTTAGCACTGCTGTCTCACAGTGCCAGGGACCCGGGTTCCATTCCCAGTGACACAGTGGGTTAGCGCTGCTGTCTCACAGTCCCAGGGACCCGGGTTCCATTCCCGGTGACACAGTGGGTTAGCACTGCTGTCTCACAGTGCCTGGGACCCGGGTTCCATTCCCGGTGACACAGTGGGTTAGCACTGCTGTCTCACAGTCCCAGGGACCTGGGTTCCATTCCCGGTGACACAGTGGGTTAGCACTGCTGTCTCACAGTGCCAGGGACCCGGGTTCCATTCCCGGTGACACAGTGGGTTAGCACTGCTGCCTCACAGTCCCAGGGACCCGGGTTCCATTCCCGGTGACACAGTGGGTTAGCACTGCTGTCTCACAGTCCCAGGGACCCTGGTTCCATTCCCGGTGACACAGTGGGTTAGCACTGCTGTCTCACAGTCCCAGGGACCCGGGTTCCATTCCCGGTGACACAGTGGGTTAGCACTGCTGTCTCACAGTGCCAGGGACCCTGGTTCCATTCTCGGTGACACAGTGGGTTAACACTGCTGTCTCACAGTCCCAGGGACCCGGGTTCCATTCTCGGTGACACAGTGGGTTAGCGCTGCAGTCTCACAGCGCCAGGGACCCGGGTTCCATTCCCGGTGACACAGTGGGTTAGCACTGCTGTCTCACAGTCCCAGGGACCCGGGTTCCATTCCCGGTGACACAGTGGGTTAGCACTGCTGCCTCACTGTGCCAGGGACCCGGGTTCCATTCCCAGTGACACAGTGGGTTAGCACTGCTGTCTCACAGTCCCAATGACCCGGGTTCCATTCCCGGTGACACAGTGGGTTAGCACTGCTGCCTCACAGTGCCAGGGACCCGGGTTCCATTCCCAGTGACACAGTGGGTTAGCACTGCTGTCTCACAGTCCCAGGGACCCGGGTTCCATTCCCGGTGACACAGTGGGTTAGCACTGCTGTCTCACAGCGCCAGGGACCCGGGTTCCATTCCCGGTGACACAGTGGGTTAGCACTGCTGTCTCACAGTCCCAGGGACCCGGGTTTCATTCCCGGTGACACAGTGGGTTAGCACTGCTGTCTCACAGTCCCAGGGACCCGGGTTCCATTCCCAGTGACACAGTGGGTTAGCACTGCTGTCTCACAGTCACAGGGACCCGGGTTCCATTCCCAGTGACACAGTGGGTTAGCACTGCTGTCTCACAGTCCCAGGGACCCGGGTTCCATTCCCGGTGACACAGTGGGTTAGCGCTGCTGTCTCACAGTCCCAGGGACCCGGGTTCCATTCCCGGTGACACAGTGGGTTAGCACTGCTGCCTCACAGCGCCAGGGACCCGGGTTCCATTCCCGGTGACACAGTGGGTTAGCACTGCTGCCTCACAGCGCCAGGGACCCGGGTTCCATTCCCGGTGACACAGTGGGTTAGCACTGCTGTCTCACAGTGCCAGGGACCCGGTTTCCATTCCCGGTGACACAGTGGGTTAGCACTGCTGTCTCACAGTCCCAGGGACCCAGGTTACATTCCCGGTGACACACTGGGTTAGCACTGCTGTCTCACAGTCCCAGGGAACCGGGTTCCATTCCCAGTGACACAGTGCGTTAGGACTGCTGCCTCACATTACCAGCGACCCGGGTTCCATTCCCGGTGACACAGTGTGTTAGCGCTGCTGTCTCACAGTCCCAGGGACCCGGGTTCCATTCCCGGTGACACAGTGGGTTAGCGCTGCTGTCTCACAGTCCCAGGGACCCGGGTTCCATTCCCGGTGACACAGTGGGTTAGCGCTGCTGTCTCACAGTGCCAGGGACCCAGGTTCCATTCCCGATGACACAGTGGGTTAGCACTGCTGTCTCACAGCGCCAGGGACCCGGGTTCCTTTCCCGGCGACACAGTGGGTTCGCAGTGCTGTCTCACAGTGTCAGGGACCCGGGTTCCATTCCCGGTGACACAGTGGGTTAGCACTGCTGCCTCACAGCGCCAGGGACCCGGGTTCCATTCCCGGTGACACAGTGGGCTAGAATTGATGGCTCACAGCGCCAGGGACCCGGGTTCCATTCCCGGTGACACAGTGGGTTAGCACTGCTGTCTCACAGCACCAGGGAACCGGGTTCCATTCCCGGTGACACAGTGGGTTAACACTGCTGCCTCACAGTGCCAGGGACCCGGGTTCCATTCCCGGTGTCACAGTGGGCTAGAATTGATGGCTCACAGCGCCAGGGACCCGGGTTCAATTCCCGGTGACACAGTGGGTTAGCACTGCTGTCTCACAGCACCAGGGATCCGGGTTCCATTCCCGGTGACACAGTGGGTTAACACTGCTGCCTCACAGTGCCAGGGACCCGGGTTCCATTCGCGGGAACACAGTGGGTTAGCACTGCTGTCTCACAGTGCCAGGGACCCGGGTTCCATTCCCGGTGACACAGTGGGTTAGCACTGCTGTCTCACAGTGCCAGGGACCCGGGTTCCATTCCCGGTGACACAGTGGGTTAGGACTGCTGTCTCACAGAGCCAGGGACCCGGGTTCCATTCCTGGTGACACAGTGGGTTAGCACTGCTGCCTCACAGTCCCAGGGACCCGGTTCCATTCCCGGTGACACAGTGGGTTAGCACTGCTGTCTCACAGTGCCAGGGACCCGGGTTCCATTCCCGGTGACACAGTGGGTTAGCACTGCTGCCTCACAGTCCCAGGGACCGGGTTCCATTCTCGGTGACACAGTGGGTTAGCACTGCTGCCTCACAGTCCCAGGGACCCGGGTTCCATTCTCAGTGACACAGTGGGTTAGCACTGCTGTCTCACAGTGCCAGGGACCCGGGTTCCATTCCTGGTGACACAGTGGGTTAGCACTGCTGCCTCACAGTCCCAGGGACCCGGGTTCCATTCCCGGTGACACAGTGGGTTAGCGCTGCTGTCTCACAGTGCCAGGGACCCGGGTCCCATTCCCGGTGACACAGTGGGTTAGCACTGCTGTTTCACAGTGCCAGTGACCCGGGTTCCATTCCCGGTGACACAGTGGGTTAGCACTGCTGTCTCACAGTGCCAGTGACCCGGGTTCCATTCCCGGTGACACAGTGGGTTAGCACTGCTGCCTCACAGTGCCAGGGACCCGGGTTCCATTCCCAGTGACACAGTGGGTTAGCACTGCTGCTTCACAGTGCCAGGGACCCGGGTTCCATTCCCAGTGACACAGTGGGTTAGCACTGCTGTCTCACAGCGCCAGGGACCCGGGTTCCATTCCCGGTGACACAGTGGGTTAGCACTGCTGCCTCACAGCGCCAGGGACCCGGGTTCCATTCCCGGTGACACAGTGGGTTAGCACTGCTGCCTCACAGTCCCAGGGACCCGGGTTCCATTCCCGGTGACACAGTGGGTTAGCACTGCTGCCTCACAGTCCCAGGGACCCGGGTTCCATTCCCGGTGACACAGTGGGTTAGCAATGCTGTCTCACAGTGTCAGGGACCCGAGTTCCATTCCCGGTGACACAGTGGGTTAGCACTGCTGTCTCACAGTGTCAGGGACCCGAGTTCCATTCCCGGTGACACAGTGGGTTACCACTGCTGTCTCACAGTGTCAGGGACCCGGGTTCCATTCCCGGTGACACAGTGGGTTAGCAATGCTGTCTCACAGTGTCAGGGACCCGAGTTCCATTCCCGGTGACACAGTGGGTTACCACTGCTGTCTCACAGTGTCAGGGACCCGGGTTCCATTCCCGGTGACACAGTGGGTTAGCACTGCTGTCTCACAGTGCCAGGGACCCGGGATCCATTCCCAGTGACACAGTGGGTTAGCGCTGCTGTCTCACAGTCCCAGGGACCCGGGTTCCATTGCCAGTGACACAGTGGGTTAGCACTGCTGTCTCACAGTGCCAGGGACCCGGGTTCCATTCCCGGTGACACAGTGGGTTAGCACTGCTGTCTCACAGTGCCAGGGACCCGGGTTCCATTCCCAGTGACACAGTGGGTTAGCGCTGCTGTCTCACAGTCCCAGGGACCCGGGTTCCATTCCCGGTGACACAGTGGGTTAGCACTGCTGTCTCACAGTGCCTGGGACCCGGGTTCCATTCCCGGTGACACAGTGGGTTAGCACTGCTGTCTCACAGTCCCAGGGACCTGGGTTCCATTCCCGGTGACACAGTGGGTTAGCACTGCTGTCTCACAGTGCCAGGGACCCGGGTTCCATTCCCGGTGACACAGTGGGTTAGCACTGCTGCCTCACAGTCCCAGGGACCCGGGTTCCATTCCCGGTGACACAGTGGGTTAGCACTGCTGTCTCACAGTCCCAGGGACCCTGGTTCCATTCCCGGTGACACAGTGGGTTAGCACTGCTGTCTCACAGTCCCAGGGACCCGGGTTCCATTCCCGGTGACACAGTGGGTTAGCACTGCTGTCTCACAGTGCCAGGGACCCTGGTTCCATTCTCGGTGACACAGTGGGTTAACACTGCTGTCTCACAGTCCCAGGGACCCGGGTTCCATTCTCGGTGACACAGTGGGTTAGCGCTGCAGTCTCACAGCGCCAGGGCCCCGGGTTCCATTCCCGGTGACACAGTGGGTTAGCACTGCTGTCTCACAGTCCCAGGGACCCGGGTTCCATTCCCGGTGACACAGTGGGTTAGCACTGCTGCCTCACTGTGCCAGGGACCCGGGTTCCATTCCCAGTGACACAGTGGGTTAGCACTGCTGTCTCACAGTCCCAGGGACCCGGGTTCCATTCCCGGTGACACAGTGGGTTAGCACTGCTGCCTCACAGTGCCAGGGACCCGGGTTCCATTCCCAGTGACACAGTGGGTTAGCACTGCTGTCTCACAGTCCCAGGGACCCGGGTTCCATTCCCGGTGACACAGTGGGTTAGCACTGCTGTCTCACAGCGCCAGGGACCCGGGTTCCATTCCCGGTGACACAGTGGGTTAGCACTGCTGTCTCACAGTCCCAGGGACCCGGGTTTCATTCCCGGTGACACAGTGGGTTAGCACTGCTGTCTCACAGTCCCAGGGACCCGGGTTCCATTCCCAGTGACACAGTGGGTTAGCACTGCTGTCTCACAGTCACAGGGACCCGGGTTCCATTCCCAGTGACACAGTGGGTTAGCACTGCTGTCTCACAGTCCCAGGGACCCGGGTTCCATTCCCGGTGACACAGTGGGTTAGCGCTGCTGTCTCACAGTCCCAGGGACCCGGGTTCCATTCCCGGTGACACAGTGGGTTAGCACTGCTGCCTCACAGCGCCAGGGACCCGGGTTCCATTCCCGGTGACACAGTGGGTTAGCACTGCTGCCTCACAGCGCCAGGGACCCGGGTTCCATTCCCGGTGACACAGTGGGTTAGCACTGCTGTCTCACAGTGCCAGGGACCCGGTTTCCATTCCCGGTGACACAGTGGGTTAGCACTGCTGTCTCACAGTCCCAGGGACCCAGGTTACATTCCCGGTGACACACTGGGTTAGCACTGCTGTCTCACAGTCCCAGGGAACCGGGTTCCATTCCCAGTGACACAGTGCGTTAGGACTGCTGCCTCACATTACCAGCGACCCGGGTTCCATTCCCGGTGACACAGTGTGTTAGCGCTGCTGTCTCACAGTCCCAGGGACCCGGGTTCCATTCCCGGTGACACAGTGGGTTAGCGCTGCTGTCTCACAGTCCCAGGGACCCGGGTTCCATTCCCGGTGACACAGTGGGTTAGCGCTGCTGTCTCACAGTGCCAGGGACCCAGGTTCCATTCCCGATGACACAGTGGGTTAGCACTGCTGTCTCACAGCGCCAGGGACCCGGGTTCCTTTCCCGGCGACACAGTGGGTTCGCAGTGCTGTCTCACAGTGTCAGGGACCCGGGTTCCATTCCCGGTGACACAGTGGGTTAGCACTGCTGCCTCACAGCGCCAGGGACCCGGGTTCCATTCCCGGTGACACAGTGGGTTTGCACTGCTGTCTCACAGTGTCAGGGACCCGGGTTCCATTCCCGGTGACACAGTGGGCTAGAATTGATGGCTCACAGCGCCAGGGACCCGGGTTCCATTCCCGGTGACACACTGGGTTAGCACTGCTGTCTCACAGCACCAGGGAACCGGGTTCCATTCCCGGTGACACAGTGGGTTAACACTGCTGCCTCACAGTGCCAGGGACCCGGGTTCCATTCCCGGTGTCACAGTGGGCTAGAATTGATGGCTCACAGCGCCAGGGACCCGGGTTCAATTCCCGGTGACACAGTGGGTTAGCACTGCTGTCTCACAGCACCAGGGATCCGGGTTCCATTCCCGGTGACACAGTGGGTTAACACTGCTGCCTCACAGTGCCAGGGACCCGGGTTCCATTCCCGGGAACACAGTGGGTTAGCACTGCTGTCTCACAGTGCCAGGGACCCGGGTTCCATTCCCGGTGACACAGTGGGTTAGCACTGCTGTCTCACAGTGCCAGGGACCCGGGTTCCATTCCCGGTGACACAGTGGGTTAGGACTGCTGTCTCACAGTGCCAGGGACCCGGGTTCCATTCCTGTTGACACAGTGGGTTAGCACTGCTGCCTCACAGTCCCAGGGACCCGGGTTCCATTCCCGGTGACACAGTGGGTTAGCACTGCTGTCTCACAGTGCCAGGGACCCGGGTTCCATTCCCGGTGACACAGTGGGTTAGCACTGCTGCCTCACAGTCCCAGGGACCGGGTTCCATTCTCGGTGACACAGTGGGTTAGCACTGCTGCCTCACAGTCCCAGGGACCCGGGTTCCATTCCCGGTGACACAGTGGGTTAGCGCTGCTGTCTCACATTGCCAGGGACCCGGGTTCCATTCCTGGTGACACAGTGGGTTAGCACTGCTGCCTCACAGTCCCAGGGACCCGGGTTCCATTCCCGGTGACACAGTGGGTTAGCGCTGCTGTCTCACAGTGCCAGGGACCCGGGTCCCATTCCCGGTGACACAGTGGGTTAGCACTGCTGCCTCACAGTCCCAGGGACCCGGGTTCCATTCTCGGTGACACAGTGGGTTAGCACTGCTGCCTCACAGCGCCAGGGACCCGGGTTCCATTCCCGGTGACACAGTGGGTTAGCACTGCTGTCTCACAGTGCCAGGGACCCGGTTTCCATTCCCGGTGACACAGTGGGTTAGCACTGCTGTCTCACAGTCCCAGGGACCCAGGTTACATTCCCGGTGACACACTGGGTTAGCACTGCTGTCTCACAGTCCCAGGGAACCGGGTTCCATTCCCAGTGACACAGTGCGTTAGGACTGCTGCCTCACATTACCAGCGACCCGGGTTCCATTCCCGGTGACACAGTGTGTTAGCGCTGCTGTCTCACAGTCCCAGGGACCCGGGTTCCATTCCCGGTGACACAGTGGGTTAGCGCTGCTGTCTCACAGTCCCAGGGACCCGGGTTCCATTCCCGGTGACACAGTGGGTTAGCGCTGCTGTCTCACAGTGCCAGGGACCCAGGTTCCATTCCCGATGACACAGTGGGTTAGCACTGCTGTCTCACAGCGCCAGGGACCCGGGTTCCTTTCCCGGCGACACAGTGGGTTCGCAGTGCTGTCTCACAGTGTCAGGGACCCGGGTTCCATTCCCGGTGACACAGTGGGTTAGCACTGCTGCCTCACAGCGCCAGGGACCCGGGTTCCATTCCCGGTGACACAGTGGGTTTGCACTGCTGTCTCACAGTGTCAGGGACCCGGGTTCCATTCCCGGTGACACAGTGGGCTAGAATTGATGGCTCACAGCGCCAGGGACCCGGGTTCCATTCCCGGTGACACAGTGGGTTAGCACTGCTGTCTCACAGCACCAGGGAACCGGGTTCCATTCCCGGTGACACAGTGGGTTAACACTGCTGCCTCACAGTGCCAGGGACCCGGGTTCCATTCCCGGTGTCACAGTGGGCTAGAATTGATGGCTCACAGCGCCAGGGACCCGGGTTCAATTCCCGGTGACACAGTGGGTTAGCACTGCTGTCTCACAGCACCAGGGATCCGGGTTCCATTCCCGGTGACACAGTGGGTTAACACTGCTGCCTCACAGTGCCAGGGACCCGGGTTCCATTCCCGGGAACACAGTGGGTTAGCACTGCTGTCTCACAGTGCCAGGGACCCGGGTTCCATTCCCGGTGACACAGTGGGTTAGCACTGCTGTCTCACAGTGCCAGGGACCCGGGTTCCATTCCCGGTGACACAGTGGGTTAGGACTGCTGTCTCACAGTGCCAGGGACCCGGGTTCCATTCCTGTTGACACAGTGGGTTAGCACTGCTGCCTCACAGTCCCAGGGACCCGGGTTCCATTCCCGGTGACACAGTGGGTTAGCACTGCTGTCTCACAGTGCCAGGGACCCGGGTTCCATTCCCGGTGACACAGTGGGTTAGCACTGCTGCCTCACAGTCCCAGGGACCGGGTTCCATTCTCGGTGACACAGTGGGTTAGCACTGCTGCCTCACAGTCCCAGGGACCCGGGTTCCATTCCCGGTGACACAGTGGGTTAGCGCTGCTGTCTCACATTGCCAGGGAACCGGGTTCCATTCCTGGTGACACAGTGGGTTAGCACTGCTGCCTCACAGTCCCAGGGACCCGAGTTCCATTCCCGGTGACACAGTGGGTTAGCGCTGCTGTCTCACAGTGCCAGGGACCCGGGTCCCATTCCCGGTGACACAGTGGGTTAGCACTGCTGCCTCACAGTCCCAGGGACCCGGGTTCCATTCTCGGTGACACAGTGGTTAGCACTGCTGCCTCACAGTCCCAGGGACCCGGGTTCCATTCCCGGTGACACAGTGGGTTAGCACTGCTGTCTCACAGCGCCAGGGACCCGGGTTCCATTCCCGGTGACACAGTGGGTTAGAACTGCTGTCTCACAGCGTCAGGGAACCGGGTTCCATTCCCGGTGACACAGTGGGTTAGAACTGCTGTCTCACAGCGTCAGGGAACCGGGTTCCATTCCCGGTGACACAGTGGGTTAGCACTGCTGTCTCACAGTCCCAGGGACCCGGGTTCCATTCCCGGTGTCACAGTGGGTTAACACTTCTATCTCACAGCGCCAGGGTCCCGGGTTCCATTCCCAGTGACACAGTGGGTTAGCACTGCTGTCTCACAGCGCCAGGGACCCGGGTTCCATTCCTGGTGACACAGTGGGTTAGCACTGCTGTCTCACAGTCCCAGGGACCCGGGTTCCATTCCCGGTGACACAGTGAGTTAGCATTGCTGTCTCACAGCGCCAGGGACCCGGGTTCCATTCCTGGTGACACAGTGGGTTAGCACTGCTGTCTCACAGCGCCAGGGACCCGGGTTCCATTCCCGGTGACACAGTGGGTTAGCACTGCTGTCTCACAGTCCCAGGGACCCGGGTTCCATTCCCAGTGACACAGTGGGTTAGCACTGCTGTCTCACAGCGCCAGGGACCCGGGTTCCATTCCCAGTGACACAGTGGGTTAGCACTGCTGTCTCACAGCGCCAGGGACCCGGGTTCCATTCCCGGTGACACAGTGGGTTAGCACTGCTGTCTCACAGTCCCAGGGACCCGGGTTCCATTCCCAGTGACACAGTGGGTTAGCACTGCTGTCTCACAGCGCCAGGGACCCGGGTTCCATTCCTGGTGACACAGTGGGTTAGCACTGCTGCCTCACAGTCCCAGGGACCCGAGTTCCATTCCCGGTGACACAGTGGGTTAGCACTGCTGTCTCACAGTGCCAGGGACCCGGGTTCCATTCCCGGTGACACAGTGGGTTAGCACTGCTGCCTCACAGTCCCAGGGACCCGGGTTCCATTCTCGGTGGCACAGTGGGCTAGAATTGATGGCTCACAGCGCCAGGGACCCGGGTTCCATTCCCGGTGACACAGTGGGTTAGCACTGCTGTCTCACAGCACCAGGGAACCGGGTTCCATTCCCGGTGACACAGTGGGTTAACACTGCTGCCTCACAGTGCCAGGGACCCGGGTTCCATTCCCGGTGTCACAGTGGGCTAGAATTGATGGCTCACAGCGCCAGGGACCCGGGTTCAATTCCCGGTGACACAGTGGGTTAGCACTGCTGTCTCACAGCACCAGGGATCCGGGTTCCATTCCCGGTGACACAGTGGGTTAACACTGCTGCCTCACAGTGCCAGGGACCCGGGTTCCATTCGCGGGAACACAGTGGGTTAGCACTGCTGTCTCACAGTGCCAGGGACCCGGGTTCCATTCCCGGTGACACAGTGGGTTAGCACTGCTGTCTCACAGTGCCAGGGACCCGGGTTCCATTCCCGGTGACACAGTGGGTTAGGACTGCTGTCTCACAGAGCCAGGGACCCGGGTTCCATTCCTGGTGACACAGTGGGTTAGCACTGCTGCCTCACAGTCCCAGGGACCCGGTTCCATTCCCGGTGACACAGTGGGTTAGCACTGCTGTCTCACAGTGCCAGGGACCCGGGTTCCATTCCCGGTGACACAGTGGGTTAGCACTGCTGCCTCACAGTCCCAGGGACCGGGTTCCATTCTCGGTGACACAGTGGGTTAGCACTGCTGCCTCACAGTCCCAGGGACCCGGGTTCCATTCTCAGTGACACAGTGGGTTAGCACTGCTGTCTCACAGTGCCAGGGACCCGGGTTCCATTCCTGGTGACACAGTGGGTTAGCACTGCTGCCTCACAGTCCCAGGGACCCGGGTTCCATTCCCGGTGACACAGTGGGTTAGCGCTGCTGTCTCACAGTGCCAGGGACCCGGGTCCCATTCCCGGTGACACAGTGGGTTAGCACTGCTGTTTCACAGTGCCAGTGACCCGGGTTCCATTCCCGGTGACACAGTGGGTTAGCACTGCTGTCTCACAGTGCCAGTGACCCGGGTTCCATTCCCGGTGACACAGTGGGTTAGCACTGCTGCCTCACAGTGCCAGGGACCCGGGTTCCATTCCCAGTGACACAGTGGGTTAGCACTGCTGCTTCACAGTGCCAGGGACCCGGGTTCCATTCCCAGTGACACAGTGGGTTAGCACTGCTGTCTCACAGCGCCAGGGACCCGGGTTCCATTCCCGGTGACACAGTGGGTTAGCACTGCTGCCTCACAGCGCCAGGGACCCGGGTTCCATTCCCGGTGACACAGTGGGTTAGCACTGCTGCCTCACAGTCCCAGGGACCCGGGTTCCATTCCCGGTGACACAGTGGGTTAGCACTGCTGCCTCACAGTCCCAGGGACCCGGGTTCCATTCCCGGTGACACAGTGGGTTAGCAATGCTGTCTCACAGTGTCAGGGACCCGAGTTCCATTCCCGGTGACACAGTGGGTTAGCACTGCTGTCTCACAGTGTCAGGGACCCGAGTTCCATTCCCGGTGACACAGTGGGTTACCACTGCTGTCTCACAGTGTCAGGGACCCGGGTTCCATTCCCGGTGACACAGTGGGTTAGCAATGCTGTCTCACAGTGTCAGGGACCCGAGTTCCATTCCCGGTGACACAGTGGGTTACCACTGCTGTCTCACAGTGTCAGGGACCCGGGTTCCATTCCCGGTGACACAGTGGGTTAGCACTGCTGTCTCACAGTGCCAGGGACCCGGGATCCATTCCCAGTGACACAGTGGGTTAGCGCTGCTGTCTCACAGTCCCAGGGACCCGGGTTCCATTGCCAGTGACACAGTGGGTTAGCACTGCTGTCTCACAGTGCCAGGGACCCGGGTTCCATTCCCGGTGACACAGTGGGTTAGCACTGCTGTCTCACAGTGCCAGGGACCCGGGTTCCATTCCCAGTGACACAGTGGGTTAGCGCTGCTGTCTCACAGTCCCAGGGACCCGGGTTCCATTCCCGGTGACACAGTGGGTTAGCACTGCTGTCTCACAGTGCCTGGGACCCGGGTTCCATTCCCGGTGACACAGTGGGTTAGCACTGCTGTCTCACAGTCCCAGGGACCTGGGTTCCATTCCCGGTGACACAGTGGGTTAGCACTGCTGTCTCACAGTGCCAGGGACCCGGGTTCCATTCCCGGTGACACAGTGGGTTAGCACTGCTGCCTCACAGTCCCAGGGACCCGGGTTCCATTCCCGGTGACACAGTGGGTTAGCACTGCTGTCTCACAGTCCCAGGGACCCTGGTTCCATTCCCGGTGACACAGTGGGTTAGCACTGCTGTCTCACAGTCCCAGGGACCCGGGTTCCATTCCCGGTGACACAGTGGGTTAGCACTGCTGTCTCACAGTGCCAGGGACCCTGGTTCCATTCTCGGTGACACAGTGGGTTAACACTGCTGTCTCACAGTCCCAGGGACCCGGGTTCCATTCTCGGTGACACAGTGGGTTAGCGCTGCAGTCTCACAGCGCCAGGGCCCCGGGTTCCATTCCCGGTGACACAGTGGGTTAGCACTGCTGTCTCACAGTCCCAGGGACCCGGGTTCCATTCCCGGTGACACAGTGGGTTAGCACTGCTGCCTCACTGTGCCTGGGACCCGGGTTCCATTCCCAGTGACACAGTGGGTTAGCACTGCTGTCTCACAGTCCCAGGGACCCGGGTTCCATTCCCGGTGACACAGTGGGTTAGCACTGCTGCCTCACAGTGCCAGGGACCCGGGTTCCATTCCCAGTGACACAGTGGGTTAGCACTGCTGTCTCACAGTCCCAGGGACCCGGGTTCCATTCCCGGTGACACAGTGGGTTAGCACTGCTGTCTCACAGCGCCAGGGACCCGGGTTCCATTCCCGGTGACACAGTGGGTTAGCACTGCTGTCTCACAGTCCCAGGGACCCGGGTTTCATTCCCGGTGACACAGTGGGTTAGCACTGCTGTCTCACAGTCCCAGGGACCCGGGTTCCATTCCCAGTGACACAGTGGGTTAGTACTGCTGTCTCACAGTCACAGGGACCCGGGTTCCATTCCCAGTGACACAGTGGGTTAGCACTGCTGTCTCACAGTCCCAGGGACCCGGGTTCCATTCCCGGTGACACAGTGGGTTAGCGCTGCTGTCTCACAGTCCCAGGGACCCGGGTTCCATTCCCGGTGACACAGTGGGTTAGCACTGCTGCCTCACAGCGCCAGGGACCCGGGTTCCATTCCCGGTGACACAGTGGGTTAGCACTGCTGCCTCACAGCGCCAGGGACCCGGGTTCCATTCCCGGTGACACAGTGGGTTAGCACTGCTGTCTCACAGTGCCAGGGACCCGGTTTCCATTCCCGGTGACACAGTGGGTTAGCACTGCTGTCTCACAGTCCCAGGGACCCAGGTTACATTCCCGGTGACACACTGGGTTAGCACTGCTGTCTCACAGTCCCAGGGAACCGGGTTCCATTCCCAGTGACACAGTGCGTTAGGACTGCTGCCTCACATTACCAGCGACCCGGGTTCCATTCCCGGTGACACAGTGTGTTAGCGCTGCTGTCTCACAGTCCCAGGGACCCGGGTTCCATTCCCGGTGACACAGTGGGTTAGCGCTGCTGTCTCACAGTCCCAGGGACCCGGGTTCCATTCCCGGTGACACAGTGGGTTAGCGCTGCTGTCTCACAGTGCCAGGGACCCAGGTTCCATTCCCGATGACACAGTGGGTTAGCACTGCTGTCTCACAGCGCCAGGGACCCGGGTTCCTTTCCCGGCGACACAGTGGGTTCGCAGTGCTGTCTCACAGTGTCAGGGACCCGGGTTCCATTCCCGGTGACACAGTGGGTTAGCACTGCTGCCTCACAGCGCCAGGGACCCGGGTTCCATTCCCGGTGACACAGTGGGTTTGCACTGCTGTCTCACAGTGTCAGGGACCCGGGTTCCATTCCCGGTGACACAGTGGGCTAGAATTGATGGCTCACAGCGCCAGGGACCCGGGTTCCATTCCCGGTGACACAGTGGGTTAGCACTGCTGTCTCACAGCACCAGGGAACCGGGTTCCATTCCCGGTGACACAGTGGGTTAACACTGCTGCCTCACAGTGCCAGGGACCCGGGTTCCATTCCCGGTGTCACAGTGGGCTAGAATTGATGGCTCACAGCGCCAGGGACCCGGGTTCAATTCCCGGTGACACAGTGGGTTAGCACTGCTGTCTCACAGCACCAGGGATCCGGGTTCCATTCCCGGTGACACAGTGGGTTAACACTGCTGCCTCACAGTGCCAGGGACCCGGGTTCCATTCCCGGGAACACAGTGGGTTAGCACTGCTGTCTCACAGTGCCAGGGACCCGGGTTCCATTCCCGGTGACACAGTGGGTTAGCACTGCTGTCTCACAGTGCCAGGGACCCGGGTTCCATTCCCGGTGACACAGTGGGTTAGGACTGCTGTCTCACAGTGCCAGGGACCCGGGTTCCATTCCTGTTGACACAGTGGGTTAGCACTGCTGCCTCACAGTCCCAGGGACCCGGGTTCCATTCCCGGTGACACAGTGGGTTAGCACTGCTGTCTCACAGTGCCAGGGACCCGGGTTCCATTCCCGGTGACACAGTGGGTTAGCACTGCTGCCTCACAGTCCCAGGGACCGGGTTCCATTCTCGGTGACACAGTGGGTTAGCACTGCTGCCTCACAGTCCCAGGGACCCGGGTTCCATTCCCGGTGACACAGTGGGTTAGCGCTGCTGTCTCACATTGCCAGGGACCCGGGTTCCATTCCTGGTGACACAGTGGGTTAGCACTGCTGCCTCACAGTCCCAGGGACCCGGGTTCCATTCCCGGTGACACAGTGGGTTAGCGCTGCTGTCTCACAGTGCCAGGGACCCGGGTCCCATTCCCGGTGACACAGTGGGTTAGCACTGCTGCCTCACAGTCCCAGGGACCCGGGTTCCATTCTCGGTGACACAGTGGGTTAGCACTGCTGCCTCACAGCGCCAGGGACCCGGGTTCCATTCCCGGTGACACAGTGGGTTAGCACTGCTGTCTCACAGTGCCAGGGACCCGGTTTCCATTCCCGGTGACACAGTGGGTTAGCACTGCTGTCTCACAGTCCCAGGGACCCAGGTTACATTCCCGGTGACACACTGGGTTAGCACTGCTGTCTCACAGTCCCAGGGAACCGGGTTCCATTCCCAGTGACACAGTGCGTTAGGACTGCTGCCTCACATTACCAGCGACCCGGGTTCCATTCCCGGTGACACAGTGTGTTAGCGCTGCTGTCTCACAGTCCCAGGGACCCGGGTTCCATTCCCGGTGACACAGTGGGTTAGCGCTGCTGTCTCACAGTCCCAGGGACCCGGGTTCCATTCCCGGTGACACAGTGGGTTAGCGCTGCTGTCTCACAGTGCCAGGGACCCAGGTTCCATTCCCGATGACACAGTGGGTTAGCACTGCTGTCTCACAGCGCCAGGGACCCGGGTTCCTTTCCCGGCGACACAGTGGGTTCGCAGTGCTGTCTCACAGTGTCAGGGACCCGGGTTCCATTCCCGGTGACACAGTGGGTTAGCACTGCTGCCTCACAGCGCCAGGGACCCGGGTTCCATTCCCGGTGACACAGTGGGTTAACACTGCTGCCTCACAGTGTCAGGGACCCGGGTTCCATTCCCGGTGACACAGTGGGCTAGAATTGATGGCTCACAGCGCCAGGGACCCGGGTTCCATTCCCGGTGACACAGTGGGTTAGCACTGCTGTCTCACAGCACCAGGGAACCGGGTTCCATTCCCGGTGACACAGTGGGTTAACACTGCTGCCTCACAGTGCCAGGGACCCGGGTTCCATTCCCGGTGTCACAGTGGGCTAGAATTGATGGCTCACAGCGCCAGGGACCCGGGTTCAATTCCCGGTGACACAGTGGGTTAGCACTGCTGTCTCACAGCACCAGGGATCCGGGTTCCATTCCCGGTGACACAGTGGGTTAACACTGCTGCCTCACAGTGCCAGGGACCCGGGTTCCATTCCCGGGAACACAGTGGGTTAGCACTGCTGTCTCACAGTGCCAGGGACCCGGGTTCCATTCCCGGTGACACAGTGGGTTAGCACTGCTGTCTCACAGTGCCAGGGACCCGGGTTCCATTCCCGGTGACACAGTGGGTTAGGACTGCTGTCTCACAGTGCCAGGGACCCGGGTTCCATTCCTGTTGACACAGTGGGTTAGCACTGCTGCCTCACAGTCCCAGGGACCCGGGTTCCATTCCCGGTGACACAGTGGGTTAGCACTGCTGTCTCACAGTGCCAGGGACCCGGGTTCCATTCCCGGTGACACAGTGGGTTAGCACTGCTGCCTCACAGTCCCAGGGACCGGGTTCCATTCTCGGTGACACAGTGGGTTAGCACTGCTGCCTCACAGTCCCAGGGACCCGGGTTCCATTCCCGGTGACACAGTGGGTTAGCGCTGCTGTCTCACATTGCCAGGGACCCGGGTTCCATTCCTGGTGACACAGTGGGTTAGCACTGCTGCCTCACAGTCCCAGGGACCCGGGTTCCATTCCCGGTGACACAGTGGGTTAGCGCTGCTGTCTCACAGTGCCAGGGACCCGGGTCCCATTCCCGGTGACACAGTGGGTTAGCACTGCTGCCTCACAGTCCCAGGGACCCGGGTTCCATTCTCGGTGACACAGTGGGTTAGCACTGCTGCCTCACAGTCCCAGGGACCCGGGTTCCATTCCCGGTGACACAGTGGGTTAGCACTGCTGTCTCACAGCGCCAGGGACCCGGGTTCCATTCCCGGTGACACAGTGGGTTAGAACTGCTGTCTCACAGCGTCAGGGAACCGGGTTCCATTCCCGGTGACACAGTGGGTTAGAACTGCTGTCTCACAGCGTCAGGGAACCGGGTTCCATTCCCGGTGACACAGTGGGTTAGCACTGCTGTCTCACAGTCCCAGGGACCCGGGTTCCATTCCCGGTGTCACAGTGGGTTAACACTTCTATCTCACAGCGCCAGGGTCCCGGGTTCCATTCCCAGTGACACAGTGGGTTAGCACTGCTGTCTCACAGCGCCAGGGACCCGGGTTCCATTCCTGGTGACACAGTGGGTTAGCACTGCTGTCTCACAGTCCCAGGGACCCGGGTTCCATTCCCGGTGACACAGTGAGTTAGCATTGCTGTCTCACAGCGCCAGGGACCCGGGTTCCATTCCTGGTGACACAGTGGGTTAGCACTGCTGTCTCACAGCGCCAGGGACCCGGGTTCCATTCCCGGTGACACAGTGGGTTAGCACTGCTGTCTCACAGTCCCAGGGACCCGGGTTCCATTCCCAGTGACACAGTGGGTTAGCACTGCTGTCTCACAGCGCCAGGGACCCGGGTTCCATTCCCAGTGACACAGTGGGTTAGCACTGCTGTCTCACAGCGCCAGGGACCCGGGTTCCATTCCCGGTGACACAGTGGGTTAGCACTGCTGTCTCACAGTCCCAGGGACCCGGGTTCCATTCCCAGTGACACAGTGGGTTAGCACTGCTGTCTCACAGCGCCAGGGACCCGGGTTCCATTCCTGGTGACACAGTGGGTTAGCACTGCTGCCTCACAGTCCCAGGGACCCGAGTTCCATTCCCGGTGACACAGTGGGTTAGCACTGCTGTCTCACAGTGCCAGGGACCCGGGTTCCATTCCCGGTGACACAGTGGGTTAGCACTGCTGCCTCACAGTCCCAGGGACCCGGGTTCCATTCTCGGTGGCACAGTGGGTTAGCACTGCTGCCTCACAATCCCAGGGACCCGGGTTCCATTCTCGGTGACACAGTGGGTTAGCACTGCTGTCTCACAGCGCCAGGGACCCGGGTTCCATTCCCGGTGACACAGTGGGTTAACACTTCTATCTCACAGCGCCAGGGTCCCGGGTTCCATTCCCAGTGACACAGTGGGTTAGCACTGCTGTCTCACAGCGCCAGGGACCCGGGTTCCATTCCCGGTGACACAGTGGGTTAGCACTGCTGTCTCACAGCGCCAGGGACCCGGGTTCCATTACCGGTGACACAGTGGGTTAGCACTGCTGTCTCACAGTCCCAGGGACCCGGGTTCCATTCCCAGTGACACAGTGGGTTAGCACTGCTGTCTCACAGTGCCAGGGACCCGGGTTCCATTCCCGGTGACACAGTGGGTTAGCACTGCTGTCTCACAGCGCCAGGGACCCGGGTTCCATTCCCGGTGACACAGTGGGTTAGCCCTGCTGCCTCACAGTCCCAGGGACCCGGGTTCCATTCGCGGTGACACAGTGGGTTAGCACTGCTGTCTCACAGTCCCAGGGACCCGGGTTCCATTCCCAGTGACACAGTGGGTTAGCACTGCTGTCTCATAGTGCCAGGGACACAGGTTCGAATCCCGGTGACACAGTGGGTTAGCACTGCTGCCTCACAGTCCCAGGGAACCGGTTTCCATTCCCGGTGACACAGTGGCTAAGCACTGCTGTCTCACAGCGCCAGGGACCCGGGTTCCATTCCCGGTGACACAGTGGGTTAGCACTGCTGTCTCACAGTGCCAGGGACCCGGGTTCGATTCCCAGTGACACAGTGGGTTAGCACTGCTGTCTCACAGTCCCAGGGACCCGGGTTCCATTCCCGGTGACACAGTGGGTTAGCACTGCTGTCTCACAGTGCCAGGGACCCGGGTTCCATTCCCGGTGACACAGTGGGTTAGCACTGCTGTCTCACAGTCCCAGGGACCCGGGTTCCATTCCCGGTGACACAGTGGGTTAGCACTGCTGCCTCACAGTGCCAGGGACCCGGGTTCGATTCCCAGTGACACAGTGGGTTAGCACTGCTGTCTCACTGTTCCAGGGACCCGGGTTCCATTCCCGGTGACACAGTGGGTTAGCGCTGCTGTCTCACAGTCCCAGGGGCCCGGGTTCCATTCCCGGTGACACAGTGGGTTAGCACTGCTGTCTCACAGTCCCAGGGAACCGGTTTCCATTCCCAGTGACACAGTGGGTTAGCACTGCTGTCTCACAGTGCCAGGGACCCGGGTTCCATTCCCGGTGACACAGTGGGTTAGCACTGCTGTCTCACAGTCCCAGGAACCCGGGTTCCATTCCCGGTGACACAGTGGGTTAGCACTGCTGCCTCACAGTGCAAGGGACCCGGGTTCCATTCCCGGTGACACAGTGGGTTAGCACTGCTGTCTCACAGCGCCAGGGACCCGGGTTCCATTCCCGGTGACACAGAGGGTTAGCACTGCTGCCTCACATTCCCAGGGACCCGGGTTCCATTCCCAGTGACACAGTGGGTTAGCACTGCTGTCTCACAGTCCCAGGGACCCGGGTTCCATTCCCGGTGACACAGTGGGTTAGCACTGCTGTCTCACAGTGCCAGGGACCCGGGTTCCATTCCCGGTGACACAGTGGGTTAGCGCTGCTGCCACACAGCGCCAGGGACCCGGGTTCCATTCCCATTGACACAGTGGGTTAGCACTGCTGCCTCACAGCGCCAGGGACCCGGGTTCCATTCCCGGTGACACAGTGGGTTAGCACTGCTGTCTCACAGTCCCAGGGACGGGTTCCGTTCCCGGTGACACAGTGGGTTAGCACTGCTGCCTCACATTCCCAGGGACCCGGGTTCCATTCCCAGTGACACAGTTGGTTAGCACTGCTCTCTCACAGTGCCAGGGACCCGGGTTCCATTCCCGATGACACAGTGGGTTAGCACTGCTGTCTCACAGTCCCAGGGACCCGGGTTCCATTCCCGGTGACACAGTGGATTAGCACTGCTGTCTCACAGCGCCAGGGACCCGGGTTCCATTCCCAGTGATACAGTGGGTTAGCACTGCTGTCTCACAGTCCCAGGGACCCGGGTTCCATTCCCAGTGACACAGTGGGTTAGCACTGCTGTCTCACAGTGCCAGGGACCCAGGTTCCATTCCCGGTGACACAGTGGGTTAGCACTGCTGTCTCACAGTGCCAGGGACCCAGGTTCCATTCCCGGTGACACAGTGCGTTAGCACTGCTGCCTCACAGTCCCAGGGAACCGGTTTCCATTCCCGGTGACACAGTGGGTTGGCACTGCTGTCTCACAGCGCCAGGGACCCGGGTTCCATTCCCGGTGACATAGTGGGTTAGCACTGCTGTCTCACAGTGCCAGTGACCCGGGTTCGATTCCCAGTGACACAGTGGGTTAGCACTGCTGTCTCACAGTGCCAGGGACCCGGGTTCCATTCCCGGTGACACAGTGGGTTAGCACTGCTGTCTCACAGTCCCAGGGACCCGGGTTCCATTCCCGGTGACACAGTGGGTTAGCACTGCTGTCTCACAGTGCCAGGGACCCGGGTTCCATTCCCGGTGACACAGTGGGTTAGCACTGCTGTCTCACAGTCCCAGGGACCCGGGTTCCATTCCCAGTGACACAGTGGGTTAGCACTGCTGTCTCACAGTGCCAGGGACCCAGGTTACATTCCCGGTGACACAGTGGGTTAGCACTGCTGTCTCACAGTCCAGGGACCCGGGTTCCATTCCCGGTGACACAGTGGGTTAGCACGGCTGTCTCACAGTCCCATGGACCCGGGTTCCATTCCCGGTGACAGAGTGGGTAAGCACTGCTATCTCACAGCGCCAGGGATCCGGGTTCCATTCCCGGTGACACAGTGGGTTAGCACTGCTGCCTCACAGCGCCAGGGACCCGGGTTCCATTCCCGGTGACACAGTGGGTTAGCACTGCTGTCTCACAGTCCCAGGGACCCGGGTTCCATTCCCAGTGACACAGTGGGTTAGCACTGCTGTCTCACAGCACCAGGGACCCGGGTTCCATTCCCGTTGACACAGTGGGTTAGCATTGCTGTCTCACAGCGCCAGGGACCCGGGTTCCATTCCCGGTGACACAGTGGGTTAGCACTGCTGTCTCACAGTCCCAGGGACTCGGGTTCCATTCCCAGCGACACAGTGGGTTAGCACTGCTGTCTCACAGTGCCAGGGACCCGGGTTCCATTCCCAGCGACACAGTGGGTTAGCGCTGCTGCCTCACAGTGCCAGGGACCCGGGTTCCATTCCCGGTGACACAGTGGGTTAGCACTGCTGTCTCACAGTCCCAGGGACCCGGGTTCCATTCCCGGTGACACAGTGGGTTAGCACTGCTGTCTCACAGTGCCAGGGACCCGGGTTCCATTCCCGGTGACACAGTGGGTTAGCACTGCTGTCTCACAGTGTCAGGGACCCGGGTTCCATTCCCAGTGACACAGTGGGTTAGCACTGCTGCCTCACAGCGCCAGGGACCCGGGTTCCATTCCCGGTGACACAGTGGGTTAGCACTGCTGTCTCACAGTCCCAGGGATCCGGGTTCCATTCCCGGTGACACAGTGGGTTAGCACTGCTGTCTCACAGTCCCAAGGACCCGGGTTCCATTCCCGGTGACACAGTGGGTTACCACTGCTGTCTCACATTGCCAGGGACCCGGGTTCCATTCCAGGTGGCACAGTGGGTTAGCATTGCTGTCTCACAGTCCCAGGGACCCGGGTTCCAATCCTGGTGAAACAGTGGGTTAGCACTGCTGTCTCACATTGCCAGGGACCCGGGTTCCATTCCCGGTGACACAGTGGGTTAGCACTGCTGTCTCACATTGCCAGGGACCCGGGTTCCATTCCCGGTGACACAGTGGGTTAGCACTGCTGCCTCACAGTGCCAGGGACCCGTGTTCGATTCCCAGTGACACAGTGGGTTAGCACTGCTGTCTCACAGTGCCAGGGACCCGGGTTCCATTCCCGGTGACACAGTGGGTTAGCCCTGCTGCCTCACAGTGCCAGGGACTAGGGTTCCATTCCCGGTGACACAGTGGGCTTGCACTGCTGTCTCACAGTCCCAGGGACCCGTGTTCCATTCCCGGTGACACAGTGGGTTAGCACTGCTGTCTCACAGTGCCAGGGACCCGGGTTCCATTCCCGGTGACACAGTGGGTTAGCACTGCTGTCTCACAGTGCCAGGGACCCGGGTTCCATTCCCGGTGACACAGTGGGTTAGCACTGCTGTCTCACAGTCCCAGGGACCCGGGTTCCATTCCCGGTGACACAGTGGGTTAGCACTGCTGTCTCACAGTCCCAGGGACCCGGGTTCCATTCCCAGCGACACAGTGGGTTAGCGCTGCTGCCTCACAGTGCCAGGGACCCGGGTTCCATTCCCGGTGACACAGTGGGTTAGCACTGCTGTCTCACAGTCCCAGGGACCCGGGTTCCATTCCCGGTGACACAGTGGGTTAGCACTGCTGTCTCACAGTGCCAGGGACCCGGGTTCCATTCCCGGTGACACAGTGGGTTAGCACTGCTGTCTCACAGTGTCAGGGACCCGGGTTCCATTCCCAGTGACACAGTGGGTTAGCACTGCTGCCTCACAGCGCCAGGGACCCACTTTCCATTCCCGGTGACACAGTGGGTTAGCACTGCTGTCTCACAGTCCCAGGGATCCGGGTTCCATTCCCGGTGACACAGTGGGTTAGCACTGCTGTCTCACAGTCCCAAGGACCCGGGTTCCATTCCCGGTGACACAGTGGGTTACCACTGCTGTCTCACATTGCCAGGGACCCGGGTTCCATTCCAGGTGACACAGTGGGTTAGCATTGCTGCCTCACAGCGCCAGGGACCCGGGTTCCATTCCCGGTGACACAGTGGGTTAGCACTGCTGTCTCACATTGCCAGGGACCCGGGTTCCATTCCCGGTGACACAGTGGGTTAGCACTGCTGTCTCACAGTGCCAGGGACCCGGGTTCCATTCCCGGTGACACAGTGGGTTAGCACTGCTGTCTCACAGTGCCAGGGACCCGGGTTCCATTCCCGGTGACACAGTGGGTTAGCACTGCTGTCTCACAGTCCCAGGGACCCGGGATCCATTCCCGGTGACACAGTGGGTTAGCACTGCTGTCTCACAGTCCCAGGGACCCGGGATCCATTCCCGGTGACACACTGGGTTAGCACTGCCGTCTCACAGTGCCAGGGACCCGGGATCCATTCCCGGTGACACAGTGGGTTAGCACTGCTGTCTCACAGTGCCAGGGACCCGTGTTCGGTTCCCAGTGACACAGTGGGTTAGCACTGCTGTCTCACAGTGCCAGGGACCCGTGTTCGATTCCCAGTGACACAGTGGGTTCGCACTGCTGTCTAACAGTGCCAGGGACCTGGGTTCCATTCCCGGCGACACAGTGGGTTAGCACTGCTGTCTCACAGTCCCAGGTACCCGGGTTCCATTCCCGGTGACACAGTGGGTTAGCACTGCTGTCTCACAGTCCCAGGGACCCGGGTTCCATTCCCAGTGACACAGTGGGTTAAAACTGCTGTCTCACAGTCCCAGGGACCCGGGTTCCATTCCCGGTGACACAGTGGGTTAGCACTGCTGTCTCACAGCGCCAGGGACCCGGGTTCCATTCCCGGTGACACAGTGGGTTAGCACTGCTGTCTCACAGTCCCAGGGACCCGGGTTCCATTCCCGGTGACACAGTGGGTTAGCGCTGCTGTCTCACAGTGCCAGGGACCCGGGTTCCATTCCCAGTGACACAGTGGGTTAGCGCTGCTGTCTCACAGTGCCAGGGACCCGGGTTCCATTCCCAGTGACACAGTGGGTTAGCGCTGCTGTCTCACAGTGCCAGGGAACCGGGTTCCATTCCCGGTGACACAGTGGGTTAGCGCTGCTGTCTCACAGTGCCAGGGACCCGGGTTCCATTCCCGGTGACACAGTGGGTTAGCACTGCTGTCTCACAGTGCCAGGGACCCGGGTTCCATTCCCGGTGACACAGTGGGTTAGCACTGCTGTCTCACAGCGCCAGGGACCCGGGTTCCATTCCCGGTGACACAGTGGGTTAGCGCTGCTGTCTCACAGTGCCAGGGACCCGGGTTCCATTCCCGGTGACACAGTGGGTTAGCGCTGCTGTCTCACAGTGCCAGGGACCCGGGTTCCATTCCCGGTGACACAGTGGGTTAGCACTGCTGTCTCACAGTCCCAGGGACCCGGGTTCCATTCCCGGTGACACAGTGGGTTAGCACTGCTGTCTCACAGCGCCAGGGACCCGGGTTCCATTCCCGGTGACACAGTGGGTTAGCACTGCTGTCTCACAGTGCCAGGGACCCGGGTTCCATTCCCGGTGACACAGTGGGTTAGCGCTGCTGTCTCACAGTGCCAGGGACCCGGGTTCCATTCCCGGTGACACAGTGGGTTAGCACTGCTGTCTCACAGTGCCAGGGACCCGGGTTCCATTCCCGGTGACACAGTGGGTTAGCGCTGCTGTCTCACAGTGCCAGGGACCCGGGTTCCATTCCCGGTGACACAGTGGGTTAGCACTGCTGTCTCACAGTGCCAGGGACCCGGGTTCCATTCCCGGTGACACAGTGGGTTAGCACTGCTGTCTCACAGCGCCAGGGACCCAGGTTCCATTCCCGGTGACACAGTGGGTTAGCGCTGCTGTCTCACAGTCCCAGGGACCCGGGTTCCATTCCCAGTGACACAGTGGGTTAGCACTGCTGTCTCACAGCGCCAGGGACCCAGGTTCCATTCCCGGTGACACAGTGGGTTAGCGCTGCTGTCTCACAGTCCCAGGGACCCGGGTTCCATTCCCAGTGACACAGTGGGTTAGCACTGCTGTCTCACAGCGCCAGGGACCCAGGTTCCATTCCCGGTGACACAGTGGGTTAGCGCTGCTGTCTCACAGTGCCAGGGACCCGGGTTCCATTCCCGGTGACACAGTGGGTTAGCGCTGCTGTCTCACAGTGCCAGGGACCCGGGTTCCATTCCCGGTGACACAGTGGGTTAGCACTGCTGTCTCACAGTGCCAGGGACCCGGGTTCCATTCCCGGTGACACAGTGGGTTAGCACTGCTGTCTCACAGTGCCAGGGACCCGGGTTCCATTCCCAGTGACACAGTGGGTTAGCACTGCTGTCTCACAGCGCCAGGGACCCAGGTTCCATTCCCGGTGACACAGTGGGTTAGCACTGCTGTCTCACAGTGCCAGGGACCCGGGTTCCATTCCCGGTGACACAGTGGGTTAGCACTGCTGTCTCACAGTGCCAGGGACCCGGGTTCCATTCCCAGTGACACAGTGGGTTAGCACTGCTGTCTCACAGTGCCAGGGACCCGGGTTCCATTCCCGGTGACACAGTGGGTTAGCACTGCTGTCTCACAGTGCCAGGGACCCGGGTTCCATTCCCAGTGACACAGTGGGTTAGCACTGCTGTCTCACAGCGCCAGGGACCCAGGTTCCATTCCCGGTGACACAGTGGGTTAGCACTGCTGTCTCACAGCGCCAGGGACCCGGGTTCCATTCCCGGTGACACAGTGGGTTAGCACTGCTGTCTCACAGTGTCAGGGACCCGGGTTCCATTCCCGGTGACACAGTGGGTTAGCACTGCTGTCTCACAGCGCCAGGGACCCGGGTTCCATTCCCGGTGACACAGTGGGTTAGCACTGCTGTCTCACAGTGTCAGGGACCCGGGTTCCATTCCCGGTGACACAGTGGGTTAGCACTGCTGTCTCACAGCGCCAGGGACCCGGGTTCCATTCCCGGTGACACAGTGGGTTAGCACTGCTGCCTCACAGCGCCAGGGACCCGGGTTCCATTCCCAGTGACACAGTGGGTTAGCACTGCTGTCTCACAGTGCCAGGGACCCGGGTTCCATTCCCGGTGACACAGTGGGTTAGCACTGCTGTCTCACAGTGCCAGGGACCCGGGTTCCATTCCCAGTGACACAGTGGGTTAGCACTGCTGTCTCACAGCGCCAGGGACCCGGGTTCCATTCCCAGTGACACAGTGGGTTAGCACTGCTGTCTCACAGCGCCAGGGACCCGGGTTCCATTCCCAGTGACACAGTGGGTTAGCACTGCTGTCTCACAGTGCCAGGGACCCGGGTTCCATTCCCGGTGACACAGTGGGTTAGCACTGCTGTCTCACAGCGCCAGGGACACGGGTTCCATTCCCGGTGACACAGTGGGTTAGCGCTGCTGTCTCACAGTGCCAGGGACCCGGGTCCCATTCCCGGTGACACAGTGGGTTAGCACTGCTGCCTCACAGTCCCAGGGACCCGGGTTCCATTCTCGGTGACACAGTGGGTTAGCACTGCTGCCTCACAGTCCCAGGGACCCGGGTTCCATTCCCGGTGACACAGTGGGTTAGCACTGCTGTCTCACAGCGCCAGGGACCCGGGTTCCATTCCCGGTGACACAGTGGGTTAGAACTGCTGTCTCACAGCGTCAGGGAACCGGGTTCCATTCCCGGTGACACAGTGGGTTAGAACTGCTGTCTCACAGCGTCAGGGAACCGGGTTCCATTCCCGGTGACACAGTGGGTTAGCACTGCTGTCTCACAGTCCCAGGGACCCGGGTTCCATTCCCGGTGTCACAGTGGGTTAACACTTCTATCTCACAGCGCCAGGGTCCCGGGTTCCATTCCCAGTGACACAGTGGGTTAGCACTGCTGTCTCACAGCGCCAGGGACCCGGGTTCCATTCCTGGTGACACAGTGGGTTAGCACTGCTGTCTCACAGTCCCAGGGACCCGGGTTCCATTCCCGGTGACACAGTGAGTTAGCATTGCTGTCTCACAGCGCCAGGGACCCGGGTTCCATTCCTGGTGACACAGTGGGTTAGCACTGCTGTCTCACAGCGCCAGGGACCCGGGTTCCATTCCCGGTGACACAGTGGGTTAGCACTGCTGTCTCACAGTCCCAGGGACCCGGGTTCCATTCCCAGTGACACAGTGGGTTAGCACTGCTGTCTCACAGCGCCAGGGACCCGGGTTCCATTCCCAGTGACACAGTGGGTTAGCACTGCTGTCTCACAGCGCCAGGGACCCGGGTTCCATTCCCGGTGACACAGTGGGTTAGCACTGCTGTCTCACAGTCCCAGGGACCCGGGTTCCATTCCCAGTGACACAGTGGGTTAGCACTGCTGTCTCACAGCGCCAGGGACCCGGGTTCCATTCCTGGTGACACAGTGGGTTAGCACTGCTGCCTCACAGTCCCAGGGACCCGAGTTCCATTCCCGGTGACACAGTGGGTTAGCACTGCTGTCTCACAGTGCCAGGGACCCGGGTTCCATTCCCGGTGACACAGTGGGTTAGCACTGCTGCCTCACAGTCCCAGGGACCCGGGTTCCATTCTCGGTGGCACAGTGGGTTAGCACTGCTGCCTCACAATCCCAGGGACCCGGGTTCCATTCTCGGTGACACAGTGGGTTAGCACTGCTGTCTCACAGCGCCAGGGACCCGGGTTCCATTCCCGGTGACACAGTGGGTTAACACTTCTATCTCACAGCGCCAGGGTCCCGGGTTCCATTCCCAGTGACACAGTGGGTTAGCACTGCTGTCTCACAGCGCCAGGGACCCGGGTTCCATTCCCGGTGACACAGTGGGTTAGCACTGCTGTCTCACAGCGCCAGGGACCCGGGTTCCATTACCGGTGACACAGTGGGTTAGCACTGCTGTCTCACAGTCCCAGGGACCCGGGTTCCATTCCCAGTGACACAGTGGGTTAGCACTGCTGTCTCACAGTGCCAGGGACCCGGGTTCCATTCCCGGTGACACAGTGGGTTAGCACTGCTGTCTCACAGCGCCAGGGACCCGGGTTCCATTCCCGGTGACACAGTGGGTTAGCCCTGCTGCCTCACAGTCCCAGGGACCCGGGTTCCATTCGCGGTGACACAGTGGGTTAGCACTGCTGTCTCACAGTCCCAGGGACTCGGGTTCCATTCCCAGTGACACAGTGGGTTAGCACTGCTGTCTCATAGTGCCAGGGACACAGGTTCGAATCCCGGTGACACAGTGGGTTAGCACTGCTGCCTCACAGTCCCAGGGAACCGGTTTCCATTCCCGGTGACACAGTGGCTAAGCACTGCTGTCTCACAGCGCCAGGGACCCGGGTTCCATTCCCGGTGACACAGTGGGTTAGCACTGCTGTCTCACAGTGCCAGGGACCCGGGTTCGATTCCCAGTGACACAGTGGGTTAGCACTGCTGTCTCACAGTCCCAGGGACCCGGGTTCCATTCCCGGTGACACAGTGGGTTAGCACTGCTGTCTCACAGTGCCAGGGACCCGGGTTCCATTCCCGGTGACACAGTGGGTTAGCACTGCTGTCTCACAGTCCCAGGGACCCGGGTTCCATTCCCGGTGACACAGTGGGTTAGCACTGCTGCCTCACAGTGCCAGGGACCCGGGTTCGATTCCCAGTGACACAGTGGGTTAGCACTGCTGTCTCACTGTTCCAGGGACCCGGGTTCCATTCCCGGTGACACAGTGGGTTAGCGCTGCTGTCTCACAGTCCCAGGGGCCCGGGTTCCATTCCCGGTGACACAGTGGGTTAGCACTGCTGTCTCACAGTCCCAGGGAACCGGTTTCCATTCCCAGTGACACAGTGGGTTAGCACTGCTGTCTCACAGTGCCAGGGACCCGGGTTCCATTCCCGGTGACACAGTGGGTTAGCACTGCTGTCTCACAGTCCCAGGAACCCGGGTTCCATTCCCGGTGACACAGTGGGTTAGCACTGCTGCCTCACAGTGCAAGGGACCCGGGTTCCATTCCCGGTGACACAGTGGGTTAGCACTGCTGTCTCACAGCGCCAGGGACCCGGGTTCCATTCCCGGTGACACAGAGGGTTAGCACTGCTGCCTCACATTCCCAGGGACCCGGGTTCCATTCCCAGTGACACAGTGGGTTAGCACTGCTGTCTCACAGTCCCAGGGACCCGGGTTCCATTCCCGGTGACACAGTGGGTTAGCACTGCTGTCTCACAGTGCCAGGGACCCGGGTTCCATTCCCGGTGACACAGTGGGTTAGCGCTGCTGCCACACAGCGCCAGGGACCCGGGTTCCATTCCCATTGACACAGTGGGTTAGCACTGCTGCCTCACAGCGCCAGGGACCCGGGTTCCATTCCCGGTGACACAGTGGGTTAGCACTGCTGTCTCACAGTCCCAGGGACGGGTTCCGTTCCCGGTGACACAGTGGGTTAGCACTGCTGCCTCACATTCCCAGGGACCCGGGTTCCATTCCCAGTGACACAGTTGGTTAGCACTGCTCTCTCACAGTGCCAGGGACCCGGGTTCCATTCCCGATGACACAGTGGGTTAGCACTGCTGTCTCACAGTCCCAGGGACCCGGGTTCCATTCCCGGTGACACAGTGGATTAGCACTGCTGTCTCACAGCGCCAGGGACCCGGGTTCCATTCCCAGTGATACAGTGGGTTAGCACTGCTGTCTCACAGTCCCAGGGACCCGGGTTCCATTCCCAGTGACACAGTGGGTTAGCACTGCTGTCTCACAGTGCCAGGGACCCAGGTTCCATTCCCGGTGACACAGTGGGTTAGCACTGCTGTCTCACAGTGCCAGGGACCCAGGTTCCATTCCCGGTGACACAGTGCGTTAGCACTGCTGCCTCACAGTCCCAGGGAACCGGTTTCCATTCCCGGTGACACAGTGGGTTGGCACTGCTGTCTCACAGCGCCAGGGACCCGGGTTCCATTCCCGGTGACATAGTGGGTTAGCACTGCTGTCTCACAGTGCCAGTGACCCGGGTTCGATTCCCAGTGACACAGTGGGTTAGCACTGCTGTCTCACAGTGCCAGGGACCCGGGTTCCATTCCCGGTGACACAGTGGGTTAGCACTGCTGTCTCACAGTCCCAGGGACCCGGGTTCCATTCCCGGTGACACAGTGGGTTAGCACTGCTGTCTCACAGTGCCAGGGACCCGGGTTCCATTCCCGGTGACACAGTGGGTTAGCACTGCTGTCTCA
The DNA here is from genome assembly GCA_037974335.1 of Prionace glauca. Classification (NCBI taxonomy): domain Eukaryota; kingdom Metazoa; phylum Chordata; class Chondrichthyes; order Carcharhiniformes; family Carcharhinidae; genus Prionace; species Prionace glauca. The sequence goes on from CM075738.1 coordinate 1,240,613, forward strand.
CAGTCCCAGGGACCCGGGTTCCATTCCCAGTGACACAGTGGGTTAGCACTGCTGTCTCACAGTGCCAGGGACCCAGGTTACATTCCCGGTGACACAGTGGGTTAGCACTGCTGTCTCACAGTCCAGGGACCCGGGTTCCATTCCCGGTGACACAGTGGGTTAGCACGGCTGTCTCACAGTCCCATGGACCCGGGTTCCATTCCCGGTGACAGAGTGGGTAAGCACTGCTATCTCACAGCGCCAGGGATCCGGGTTCCATTCCCGGTGACACAGTGGGTTAGCACTGCTGCCTCACAGCGCCAGGGACCCGGGTTCCATTCCCGGTGACACAGTGGGTTAGCACTGCTGTCTCACAGTCCCAGGGACCCGGGTTCCATTCCCAGTGACACAGTGGGTTAGCACTGCTGTCTCACAGCACCAGGGACCCGGGTTCCATTCCCGTTGACACAGTGGGTTAGCATTGCTGTCTCACAGCGCCAGGGACCCGGGTTCCATTCCCGGTGACACAGTGGGTTAGCACTGCTGTCTCACAGTCCCAGGGACTCGGGTTCCATTCCCAGCGACACAGTGGGTTAGCACTGCTGTCTCACAGTGCCAGGGACCCGGGTTCCATTCCCAGCGACACAGTGGGTTAGCGCTGCTGCCTCACAGTGCCAGGGACCCGGGTTCCATTCCCGGTGACACAGTGGGTTAGCACTGCTGTCTCACAGTCCCAGGGACCCGGGTTCCATTCCCGGTGACACAGTGGGTTAGCACTGCTGTCTCACAGTGCCAGGGACCCGGGTTCCATTCCCGGTGACACAGTGGGTTAGCACTGCTGTCTCACAGTGTCAGGGACCCGGGTTCCATTCCCAGTGACACAGTGGGTTAGCACTGCTGCCTCACAGCGCCAGGGACCCGGGTTCCATTCCCGGTGACACAGTGGGTTAGCACTGCTGTCTCACAGTCCCAGGGATCCGGGTTCCATTCCCGGTGACACAGTGGGTTAGCACTGCTGTCTCACAGTCCCAAGGACCCGGGTTCCATTCCCGGTGACACAGTGGGTTACCACTGCTGTCTCACATTGCCAGGGACCCGGGTTCCATTCCAGGTGGCACAGTGGGTTAGCATTGCTGTCTCACAGTCCCAGGGACCCGGGTTCCAATCCTGGTGAAACAGTGGGTTAGCACTGCTGTCTCACATTGCCAGGGACCCGGGTTCCATTCCCGGTGACACAGTGGGTTAGCACTGCTGTCTCACATTGCCAGGGACCCGGGTTCCATTCCCGGTGACACAGTGGGTTAGCACTGCTGCCTCACAGTGCCAGGGACCCGTGTTCGATTCCCAGTGACACAGTGGGTTAGCACTGCTGTCTCACAGTGCCAGGGACCCGGGTTCCATTCCCGGTGACACAGTGGGTTAGCCCTGCTGCCTCACAGTGCCAGGGACTAGGGTTCCATTCCCGGTGACACAGTGGGCTTGCACTGCTGTCTCACAGTCCCAGGGACCCGTGTTCCATTCCCGGTGACACAGTGGGTTAGCACTGCTGTCTCACAGTGCCAGGGACCCGGGTTCCATTCCCGGTGACACAGTGGGTTAGCACTGCTGTCTCACAGTGCCAGGGACCCGGGTTCCATTCCCGGTGACACAGTGGGTTAGCACTGCTGTCTCACAGTCCCAGGGACCCGGGTTCCATTCCCGGTGACACAGTGGGTTAGCACTGCTGTCTCACAGTCCCAGGGACCCGGGTTCCATTCCCAGCGACACAGTGGGTTAGCGCTGCTGCCTCACAGTGCCAGGGACCCGGGTTCCATTCCCGGTGACACAGTGGGTTAGCACTGCTGTCTCACAGTCCCAGGGACCCGGGTTCCATTCCCGGTGACACAGTGGGTTAGCACTGCTGTCTCACAGTGCCAGGGACCCGGGTTCCATTCCCGGTGACACAGTGGGTTAGCACTGCTGTCTCACAGTGTCAGGGACCCGGGTTCCATTCCCAGTGACACAGTGGGTTAGCACTGCTGCCTCACAGCGCCAGGGACCCACTTTCCATTCCCGGTGACACAGTGGGTTAGCACTGCTGTCTCACAGTCCCAGGGATCCGGGTTCCATTCCCGGTGACACAGTGGGTTAGCACTGCTGTCTCACAGTCCCAAGGACCCGGGTTCCATTCCCGGTGACACAGTGGGTTACCACTGCTGTCTCACATTGCCAGGGACCCGGGTTCCATTCCAGGTGACACAGTGGGTTAGCATTGCTGCCTCACAGCGCCAGGGACCCGGGTTCCATTCCCGGTGACACAGTGGGTTAGCACTGCTGTCTCACATTGCCAGGGACCCGGGTTCCATTCCCGGTGACACAGTGGGTTAGCACTGCTGTCTCACAGTGCCAGGGACCCGGGTTCCATTCCCGGTGACACAGTGGGTTAGCACTGCTGTCTCACAGTGCCAGGGACCCGGGTTCCATTCCCGGTGACACAGTGGGTTAGCACTGCTGTCTCACAGTCCCAGGGACCCGGGATCCATTCCCGGTGACACAGTGGGTTAGCACTGCTGTCTCACAGTCCCAGGGACCCGGGATCCATTCCCGGTGACACACTGGGTTAGCACTGCCGTCTCACAGTGCCAGGGACCCGGGATCCATTCCCGGTGACACAGTGGGTTAGCACTGCTGTCTCACAGTGCCAGGGACCCGTGTTCGGTTCCCAGTGACACAGTGGGTTAGCACTGCTGTCTCACAGTGCCAGGGACCCGTGTTCGATTCCCAGTGACACAGTGGGTTCGCACTGCTGTCTAACAGTGCCAGGGACCTGGGTTCCATTCCCGGCGACACAGTGGGTTAGCACTGCTGTCTCACAGTCCCAGGTACCCGGGTTCCATTCCCGGTGACACAGTGGGTTAGCACTGCTGTCTCACAGTCCCAGGGACCCGGGTTCCATTCCCAGTGACACAGTGGGTTAAAACTGCTGTCTCACAGTCCCAGGGACCCGGGTTCCATTCCCGGTGACACAGTGGGTTAGCACTGCTGTCTCACAGCGCCAGGGACCCGGGTTCCATTCCCGGTGACACAGTGGGTTAGCACTGCTGTCTCACAGTCCCAGGGACCCGGGTTCCATTCCCGGTGACACAGTGGGTTAGCGCTGCTGTCTCACAGTGCCAGGGACCCGGGTTCCATTCCCAGTGACACAGTGGGTTAGCGCTGCTGTCTCACAGTGCCAGGGACCCGGGTTCCATTCCCAGTGACACAGTGGGTTAGCGCTGCTGTCTCACAGTGCCAGGGAACCGGGTTCCATTCCCGGTGACACAGTGGGTTAGCGCTGCTGTCTCACAGTGCCAGGGACCCGGGTTCCATTCCCGGTGACACAGTGGGTTAGCACTGCTGTCTCACAGTGCCAGGGACCCGGGTTCCATTCCCGGTGACACAGTGGGTTAGCACTGCTGTCTCACAGCGCCAGGGACCCGGGTTCCATTCCCGGTGACACAGTGGGTTAGCGCTGCTGTCTCACAGTGCCAGGGACCCGGGTTCCATTCCCGGTGACACAGTGGGTTAGCGCTGCTGTCTCACAGTGCCAGGGACCCGGGTTCCATTCCCGGTGACACAGTGGGTTAGCACTGCTGTCTCACAGTCCCAGGGACCCGGGTTCCATTCCCGGTGACACAGTGGGTTAGCACTGCTGTCTCACAGCGCCAGGGACCCGGGTTCCATTCCCGGTGACACAGTGGGTTAGCACTGCTGTCTCACAGTGCCAGGGACCCGGGTTCCATTCCCGGTGACACAGTGGGTTAGCGCTGCTGTCTCACAGTGCCAGGGACCCGGGTTCCATTCCCGGTGACACAGTGGGTTAGCACTGCTGTCTCACAGTGCCAGGGACCCGGGTTCCATTCCCGGTGACACAGTGGGTTAGCGCTGCTGTCTCACAGTGCCAGGGACCCGGGTTCCATTCCCGGTGACACAGTGGGTTAGCACTGCTGTCTCACAGTGCCAGGGACCCGGGTTCCATTCCCGGTGACACAGTGGGTTAGCACTGCTGTCTCACAGCGCCAGGGACCCAGGTTCCATTCCCGGTGACACAGTGGGTTAGCGCTGCTGTCTCACAGTCCCAGGGACCCGGGTTCCATTCCCAGTGACACAGTGGGTTAGCACTGCTGTCTCACAGCGCCAGGGACCCAGGTTCCATTCCCGGTGACACAGTGGGTTAGCGCTGCTGTCTCACAGTCCCAGGGACCCGGGTTCCATTCCCAGTGACACAGTGGGTTAGCACTGCTGTCTCACAGCGCCAGGGACCCAGGTTCCATTCCCGGTGACACAGTGGGTTAGCGCTGCTGTCTCACAGTGCCAGGGACCCGGGTTCCATTCCCGGTGACACAGTGGGTTAGCGCTGCTGTCTCACAGTGCCAGGGACCCGGGTTCCATTCCCGGTGACACAGTGGGTTAGCACTGCTGTCTCACAGTGCCAGGGACCCGGGTTCCATTCCCGGTGACACAGTGGGTTAGCACTGCTGTCTCACAGTGCCAGGGACCCGGGTTCCATTCCCAGTGACACAGTGGGTTAGCACTGCTGTCTCACAGCGCCAGGGACCCAGGTTCCATTCCCGGTGACACAGTGGGTTAGCACTGCTGTCTCACAGTGCCAGGGACCCGGGTTCCATTCCCGGTGACACAGTGGGTTAGCACTGCTGTCTCACAGTGCCAGGGACCCGGGTTCCATTCCCAGTGACACAGTGGGTTAGCACTGCTGTCTCACAGTGCCAGGGACCCGGGTTCCATTCCCGGTGACACAGTGGGTTAGCACTGCTGTCTCACAGTGCCAGGGACCCGGGTTCCATTCCCAGTGACACAGTGGGTTAGCACTGCTGTCTCACAGCGCCAGGGACCCAGGTTCCATTCCCGGTGACACAGTGGGTTAGCACTGCTGTCTCACAGCGCCAGGGACCCGGGTTCCATTCCCGGTGACACAGTGGGTTAGCACTGCTGTCTCACAGTGTCAGGGACCCGGGTTCCATTCCCGGTGACACAGTGGGTTAGCACTGCTGTCTCACAGCGCCAGGGACCCGGGTTCCATTCCCGGTGACACAGTGGGTTAGCACTGCTGTCTCACAGTGTCAGGGACCCGGGTTCCATTCCCGGTGACACAGTGGGTTAGCACTGCTGTCTCACAGCGCCAGGGACCCGGGTTCCATTCCCGGTGACACAGTGGGTTAGCACTGCTGCCTCACAGCGCCAGGGACCCGGGTTCCATTCCCAGTGACACAGTGGGTTAGCACTGCTGTCTCACAGTGCCAGGGACCCGGGTTCCATTCCCGGTGACACAGTGGGTTAGCACTGCTGTCTCACAGTGCCAGGGACCCGGGTTCCATTCCCAGTGACACAGTGGGTTAGCACTGCTGTCTCACAGCGCCAGGGACCCGGGTTCCATTCCCAGTGACACAGTGGGTTAGCACTGCTGTCTCACAGTGCCAGGGACCCGGGTTCCATTCCCGGTGACACAGTGGGTTAGCACTGCTGTCTCACAGCGCCAGGGACCCGGGTTCCATTCCCAGTGACACAGTGGGTTAGCACTGCTGTCTCACAGTGCCAGGGACCCGGGTTCCATTCCCGGTGACACAGTGGGTTAGCACTGCTGTCTCACAGTGCCAGGGACCTGGGTTCGATTCCAATTCCTCGGGCCATTGTCTGTGTGGAGTTTAGACATTTTCCCCATGTCTGTGTGGTGCTCCAGTTTCCTCCCTGTAAGATGCACTGGTTAGATGGATTGGCCATGCTAAATTCTCCCTCAGTGTACCCGAACAGGTGCCAGAGTGTGGCGATTAGGGGAATTACATTGCAGTGTTAATGTAAGCCTACTTGTGACAATAATAAATAAATAAACCCAATCTTTGGGGTTTTTTTTAGACATAGCTAGTCTGGGAACGCAGCGAGAGAAACATCTTGCAGACATTCCTGTCAGTGGCTGGCTACATTCTGGCTGTATTTGGGGTTTGTCTCCATTTTAAAATATAAAACTCAGGTCTTTTATAGTCAATGTTTTTACAGATTTTTTACACAGAGAGTAGTGGGTGCCTGGAACTCGTTGCCTGGGGAGGGAGTGGAAGCAGATACAATCGTGACTTTTTAGTGGCATCTTGACAAATACGTGAATAGGATGGGAATCGAGGGATATGGTCCCCGGAAGGGGAGGGAGTTTTAGTTCAGTCGGGGCAGCATGGAGGGGTTGAAGGGCCTGTTCTTGTGCTGTAATTTTCAAACTCTCAAACACTTGTCTTCCCACGCTCCGTCCCTGTTACAGGGAGTCAGCATTCTCATTGCCAAGCAGTGAAAACACGGTGGCTTTGACATCATGGTATCGAGGATTCAAGGTACTCTTGTTTTCTCAGTCCTCTGGGAGCTGTTTATCTCCCTGTTCCCACACAGTAAGTTGTCTGTTCTCGGCTCTGTTAGATTTCTGCTGAGGTTTGACCCCTTTGGGATCAATAAAACATTTGGTTAATGAAAACCCACACCACAATTTCCCATCCTGTTGACCATCCTTACCCAGAGCGTAATCACAACAGGAATAAAAACAGGAAACAATCCAATTCCAAATCAATGCACAGGTAAGAGAGAGACAAAAACAGACATTGGACCACTGGAAAATAACGCTACAAAAGTAATAACATGAGACAAAGAAACGGCAGAGGAACTGAATAGTTATTTTGCATCAGTCTTCACAGTGGGAGACAGCAGTGGGATGCCAGAACTCCAGGAGAATTGGGACACCAGTGAGTCTAGAAGCTAAGGAGAGGGGAACTGAAAACTCAGAAGGTGAATAGATCACCTGGACTACAATAGGTTCGAAAAGAGATCGCTGAGGGAATTGTGGAGGCCTCGATGATGATCTTTCAGGAATCACTGGAGGCAGAGAGAGTAAAAAGTCTGACAACACCAGGTTTTAGTCCAACCGATTTATTTGATAATAAATCGGTTGGACTAAAACCTGGTGTTGTCGGACTTTTTACTGTGTTTACGCCAGTCCAACGCCGGCATATCCACATCATGACTACTATCGGCAGAGAGAGTCCCAGAGGACTGGGAAGTCGCTAATGTAACACCGCTGTTAAAGAAGGGAGGGAAGTGGGAAATTATAGACCAGTTAGTCTGACTTTTTGTCATTGGCAAGATTTTACAATCCATTATTGAAGACGAGATCATATCATAGGATCATAGAACCCTACAGTGCAAAAAGAGGCCCTTCATGTCTGCACCGAACACAATCCCACCCAGGCCCTACCCCCATATCCCTACATATTTACCCACTAATCCATAAAACCTACACATCCCTGGACACTAAGGGACAATTTCTTAGCACGGCCACTCAACCTAACCCGCACATCTTTGGACTGTGGGAGGAAACCGGAGCACCCGGAGGAAACCCACGCAGACACGAGGAGAATGTGCAAACTCCACACAGGCAGTGACCCGAGCCGGGAATCGAACCCAGGACCCTGGAGCTGTGAAGCAGCAGTGCTAACCACTGTGCTACCGTGCTGCCCGTGGAGAGAGAAAGATGGATCAGCTGGTGGGTGTATTCACAGATACCTTCAACCTCTCTTTACAATAATCTGAGGTCTCTATCTGCTTCGAGAAGATGACCAGCATTTTGGTACCTAAGAAAAACCAGGCAGCGTGGCCTTAATGAGTATCGGCCAGTGGTTCTGACATCCATCATTATGAAGTGCTTCGAAAGGTTAGTCATGGCACGAATCAATTCCAGCCTCCCGGATTACCTGGATCCACTACAGTTTGCCTACCGCCGCAACAGGTCCACATGAGAAATAGGAGCAGGAGTAGGCCATCTAGCCCTTCGAGCCTGCCCCACCATTCAATAAGATCATGGCTGATCTGAAGTGGATCAGTTCCACCTTCCCGCCCTCTCCCCATAACCCTTAATTCCCTGTCAATCAGAAACCTATCTACCCGTGACTTAAAAATATTTAGCGAGGCAGCCTCCACCACTTCAACGGGCAGAGATTCACCACCCTTTGAGTGAAGAAGTTCCTCCTCAACTCTGTTCTAAACTGCCCCCCCTTATCTTGAGGCTGTGCCCCCTAGTTCTGCTATCCTTTCTAAGTGGGAAAAATCTCTCCACCTCCACAGTCCACAGCAGATGCCATTTCCCTGACATAAGAACATAAGAACATAAGAAATAGGAGCAGGAGTAGGCCATCTAGCCCTTCGAGCCTGCCCCGCCATTCAATAAGATCATGGCTGATCTGTCGTGACTCAGCTCCACCTTCCCGCCCTCTCCCCATAACCCTTAATCCCTTCTCTTATCAAAAACCCATCAACCCGTTTCTTAAAAATATTTAGCGAGGCAGCCTCCACCACTTCAACGGGCAGAGAATTCCAGAGATTCACCACCCTTTGAGTGAAGAAGTTCCTCCTCAACTCTGTTCTAAACCGCCCCCCCCCTTTATCTTGAGGCTGTGCCCCCTAGTCCTACTGTCTTTTTTGAGCGGGAAGATTCTCTCCACCTCTATCCTATCCATCCCATTCATCATCTTATACGTCTCAATGAGATCTCCCCTCATTCTTCTAAACTCTAACGAGTACAAGCCTAGTTTATTCAGCCTCTCCTCATAGCTCAATCCCCTCAACTCCGGTATCAGCCGAGTAAACCTCCTCTGCACTCCCTCCAGGGCCAAAACATCCTTGCGCAGGTGCGGCGCCCAAAACTGCACACAGTACTCCAGCTGCGGCCTCACCAATGCCCTATACAGCTGCAGCAAGACCTCCCTACTTTTATATTCAATCCCCTTCGCTATGAAGGCCAGCATCCCATTCGCCTTCTGTACCCTGACCCTGTACTCAACGCTGAACACCGAGATAACAAGGACATCTATGTCACTCTCCTATTTATTGACTACAGCTCAGCCTTCAATACCATTATTCCCACGCAACTCATCTCCAAACCCCATGGCCTGGGCTTTGGCACCTCCCTCTGCGACTGGATCCTGAACTCACAGACCACAATCAGTAAGGATAGGCAACAACACCTTCTCCACGATCATCCTCAACACCAGTGACCCCATAAGGCTGTGTTCTCAGCCCCCTACTATACTCCTTATACACCTATAACTGCGGCCAAATTCCCCTCTAGTTCGATTCTCAAGTTTGCTGATGACCACAGGGGGTTGGATCTCAAACAACGATGAGACAGAGTACAGGAATGAGATAGAGAATCTGGTGAACTGGTGCGGCAACAATAATCTCTCCCTCAATGCCAACAAAACGAAGGAGATTGTCATCGAGTTCAGGAAGTGTAAAGGAGAACATGCCCCTGTCTATACCAAGCAGAAAGGGTCGAGAGCTTCAAGTTTTAAGTGTCTGGATCACCAACAACCTGTCCTGGTCCCCGCTCCCCATGCTGACACTATCGTTAAGAAACGCCTCTACTTTCTCAGAAGACTAAGGAAATTTGGCATGTCTGCTACGACTCTCCACTAACTTTACAGATGCCCCACAGTGCAGTAGCGAATGGGTTAATGAACTTTGTAATACTTGGAGAATGGTAAAAAAGTATTGTACAATTTGTATCTGGCTTGTTTTCATTTATCCCAGACGGATGTAAGATTTGTTTTTGTGTGCCCCAGACATGGAGACTGTGGCTGTCCTTGCTGTTGTACACAAGTTTATGATAGTCCATTCAGAAATGTAGCTGAACTGTCCACAAGTAGGATAGGGGTAAAAGTGAGGGCTGGAGAATCTTTTGCTCGATCTGTTGCTTGAAGCATCTGTCCTTATGTCCAAGTAACTTCGAACTCACGGTGCTCCTTCAGGAGAAGAAAAGATTGGGTAGATGTTACCCCAGGCGGGGCCAGAACACATTTACATAGAACCCTACAGTGCAGAAACAGGCCCTTCAGCCCATCGAGTCTGCACCGAACACAATCCCACCCAGAACCTATCCCCATATCCTACACATTTACCTGCTAATCCCTCTAACCTACACATCCCAGGACACTAAGGGGCAATTTTAGCATAGCCAATGAACCTAACCCGCACATCTTTGGACTGTGGGAGGAAACCGGAGCACCCGGAGAAAACCCACGCAGACACGGGGAGAATGTGCAAACTTCACACAGGCAGTGACCCGAGCCGGGAATCGAACCCAGGACCCTGGAGCTGTGAAGCAGCAGTGCTAACCACTGTGCTATAATAAGGGAGTGAAATTGAGTGAGGGTCAGAGAGAGAGTTCTCCTCCCCCTCGAGGTGGGGACTGGAAGAATCCTGGGGGACCCCAGTGTTTTTGCGAATGAGTGAACGTTAAATGAAATTCTCTGACTGGCTGTGCATTGATTTGGAATTGATTGTTTCCTGTTTTTATTCCTGTTGTGATTACGCTCTGGGTAAGGATGGTTGCCAATTTGCTCGCATTGGACTGGAGTAAACACAATAAGAAGTCTCACCACACCAGGTTAAAGTCCAACAGGTTTATTTGGTAGCACAAACAATTAGCCAAGTTCTGCACACATGAGGATGACCTCAACCGGGATCTTGGGTTCATGTCACACTATCCCACACAACTTGCCTGGGTTTGCAAAATCTCACTAACTGTCCTGTATGGAGACAATTCACATCTCTTTAACCTGTGCTTAATGCTCTCTCCACTCACATTATCCATAGAACTCCAACAGTAGAGAAAGAGGCCATTCAGCCCATTGAGTCTGCACCTAACACAATCCCACCCAGGCCCTGCTCCCATATCCCTACATATTTTACCCACTAATCCCTCTAACCTACACATTTCAGGACACGAAGGGGCAATTTAGCATGGTCAATCAGCCTAACCCGCACAGTTTTGGACTGTGGGAGGAAACCGGAGCACCCGGAGGAAACCCACGCAGACACGAGGAGAATGTGCAAACTCCACACAGTCAGTGACACGAGCCGGGAATTGAACCCAGGACCCCGGAGCTGTGAAGCAGCAGTGCTAACCACTGTGCTACCGTGCCGCCCCAAATTGTCTGTACCTTTAAGTCTTGATTACCTGTAAAGACTCGCATTCCAACCATTATTTTGTAAATTGAATTTGTGTCTTTATATGCCCTGCTTGTGAACTGAAATCTCACTTACCTGATGAAGGAGCAGCACTCCGAAAGCTAGTGGTTTCTGCTACCAAATAAACCTGCTGCACTTTAACCTGGTGTTGTGAGAGGTCTTACTAAGGATGGTTGACAGGATGGGAAATTGTGGTGTGGGTTTTCATTAACCAAATGTTTTATTGATCCCAAAGGGGTCAAACCTCAGCAGAAATCTAACAGAGCTGAGAACAGACAACTTACTGTGTGGGAATAGAGAGATAAACAGCTCCCAGAGGACTGAGAAAACAAGAGGGCCTTGAATCCTCGATGACTCCTGGTGTCGAGGCCACCGTGTTTTCACTGCATGGCAATGGGAATGCTGACTCCCTGTACCAGGGACGGGAAGACAAGTGTTTGATACTTAGACATGGCTTGGGATGGTTCAATGACAGGTTTTTGCATTTGGTCCATTCCAATGTTAGCTGGGCAATGATTGGGTTAAATCAGTCTCCATAGACTTTGTGATATAAAAAGTATAAGAAGGGATTCCCCGCGCACAGAGATTTGTCGAGGTTTCACACGTTGCCGTGACATCTGGGGCAGAGCGGGAAGCATTTCCATGGAGATGGTGTTTGTACCCAGAGTGTAATGGTAATGCTGCTGTACTTTGATCCCACTGCTCAGACATTAGCCTGTGTCAGCTCTTATTGAGACTGAATAAAATCGAACCACTGTCACCAATAAGGGTTATCACTGGGAATCATAGAACATAAAACATAGAACATTACAGCACAAACAGGCCCTTCGGCCCTCGAGTTGCACCGATCGCATCAACCCCACCAATCTATAGACCTATCTATAACCCCCAATCCCATTAAACCCCATATACTCATCCAGAAGTCTTTTAAAAGACCCCAGCGAGTTCGCCTCCACCACCG